>JAJEJO010002976.1:150163-369314 GCA_020662805.1 Glaucomys volans
CAGCCTTGGAAACTTGAAAACCAGCCTTGGAAAATGGGCTGAAAGTGAAGAGTCACAAGAAAAATCACATCACACCTGCCCCTCCTCCGATGGCACCACCAGCCCAGCAGCACCCACTGGGGTTGTCCCTATCACAACACCAGAAAGAAGTCCCCCCTGTCCCTGCTTCTCTGCCTTCTGGATGGGTCAGACTGGCCCAGCTTGGGGTATTATGTGCCAGCCCTACTTGGAAAATAAGTAGCTGGAATTTTCCATTTCTTTAAAAAAGCACTGCTCTGCTTCTCAGCAGGGCTGAAGTGGTGGGGAATTCCCATACTACTAGAAGGGGCTGCAGATGCTCTGGTGCCACAGAGCCCCACAACCACCAAGAAATCTCACTGATGACGAAGTCCACCACAGTCCTCTACCACCCTGCGTCCTCTCTGTTGCCCCTCTGCTGCCCACAAGCTGGCCCCGTGGCAGGTGTTCTCTCCTCTCCCTGAGCCTTCTCTGCTGCATTCAATGTGGGGACACCCCCAGGAGTGTGGCCAAAGCATGGGCTTTGGGAACACACTGAGATTCTGCAGTCACAAGCGGCTGTCACTGTTCCCTGTTTCCCAGCACACTCCGGATCCAGGCCCCAATTGATATGGTGAGCACGAGCCGCCTGTAGCCAAAGATTAATTGGTGGGGGATTGGGAGATTTCTCTTCCATAACAATGGGCTTTTCTGCTTGTACTAATAAGATGCCAATTAGGATATTTACATTTTGGGTTCAAACTAAAGTTAGGCAGACTTCCGGGAGGTGGACCAGAGGGTTGGGCCCTCCTAACAGGGCTGTCAATGGGTTGAACATCAGAATGGCCCTTGGCTGGGGTGAGAGGAGCCCCTCTCTGGGACTCTAGGAAGGCTGCTAGCTCAGGGGGGAAATTCAAATGAGGCTGAGCTCCCCATTTTTTCAGTTAGGTTCCAACTCCTTGGAGTGGCTTCAGACAGTGTCTTATTACATATGCCAAATGTTGCTTCATAAAAAAAAAAAAAAGACATGGAGAAAGAAAAACTCTATTAGACACAAGAAATCAATTCTGTTTTAATTTATTTTCACTCACCTTTTTATTCTCACCCCCTGCCCCCTCCTCCTCAGGATCACATCAGATGTCACCCCCTCTCTCCCTCCACTGATAAATCCCAGCCCAGGGTCCTGGACATCCTGCCATGTGGACTTTAGTCCTACTAGACATGGCCACATTTACTCTCAGGACTGAAGTATGCAAGGCATTTGGGGGCACTTTCACACAACCAGTGTGCCTAAACCAACGGGTCTGAGTTCCCTGGGGATACGTGGACACTGCAGTTAGGTCCTCCGCCTCAGCAGAGGAGCCAGGGCACTTTCCAGCCATGCTAGAAGACCCACAACATAGGAAACGATCGTGCACACCCCCTAGGGGGACAATTCATCCAACACTGACCTTCTCCATCAGCTGCTTGTGCCATGGGAAGCCTGTCTCCCCAGCCAGCCTAAGAGCAGTGGCTCACAGTCCAAGCACCAAGTGAGGGCTGCCTTAGGACCAGCTGGAGGCTGAGCTCAGCATCCTCCCCACCCACCTCTCCAGGTGACTGCATGACAGCTTGCCGGAGGGTCCTCCTCACATACTGGCTCGCTTTCCAGCTGCTGCTTCACTAGCCACGTTAGTTTCCTGTGGCTGCTGAAACAAAGTACCACCAACAGGGTGGCTTAAAACTACAGGAATTCATTCTCTCATAATTCTGGAGAAGTGAAGTTTGAAACCAATATCACTCAGACCAAAATCAAAGTGTCAGCTCCAAAGGCTCTAGGGGAGAATTGGTGACTGTCCTTTTCCGGGTGGCTGCCAGGGGTCGTTGACTTGTGGTAATATCACTACTGTCCCCTGAGCTGCATCTTCAAATCTCTCTCTGTTTCTGTTTTGTCTCTGGTCCTACCCCCGTGTGTGTGTGTGTGTGTGTGTGTGTGTGTGAGATCTCCTCTTAGAAGGACACTTGGGATGTATGTAGGGCCCACCTGGATAACACAGAATAATTTCTCCCTATCTCAGAATCCTTAACATCACATCTACAAAGACCCTTTTTCCAAATGTCACATCCCCAGGCTTCAAAGATTAGGGCTTGATACCTTCAAGGGTCACATCTGGCTGATGGTACGCCCCTCCCTTGTTCTTCTGACTTGACCAAGTGTCCAGAGCAGCCCCTCTGAGCCTCCATCACCTCTTCTGTGGTAGTGGAAGGATCTTTCCAACCAGCCACCTGTGTCACAGACAGAAAGCATTTTCTAAGCTGTAAAGCCACACACAAATGCAAGACAGTCTGATTGCACTGGAGAGTGGCAAGGTTAGCACTTGAGAAAACTATCAGATTTTAAAACATGTGAGGGAATAGGAAACCAATGTTATTCAAAAACCTCATTTACACCCCACACCAAAACCTCCCACCCTCCCTGCCTCCACGTCCCCTGTGACTGTAGGGGTGTGACAGAAGCCTGTCTTGGGGGTGGCTTTGTGGCCTGAAAACAAATCATTCTTCACAGCTTGCTCCCAAGTCCAATAAGCCAGAAGGAATTGGTAGAGAGATTTAACGATATGTATTTCAAGAAAAAGATGAAAATGTGTCTACTTTTAGGAGATGCAGTAAAAATGCATCAGCCCCACAATAAACTTGGCAGTGAAGATGCGTAGAGGGGAAACATATAATGCAGCCCAGGCAGTAATGTCTCATTTATAGGGAAATATCACAGATCTATTAGAATGTGCCCCTACCCATGTCCCAGAGCACAGCCTTTGCAAACTGGGGCCTCACCTCTCCAGGGGCCTCCAGTCTCTGCACTGGCTCAAAGGCAGCCTGTCCCCTTGGTCTGCTTTGGAAGGCCCTACAGGATGCAGCAGCTTGAACAGTTTACAAACAATTTTACCAGGGATCAGCCACAATAGCCCTGAACACCAAATCCAAATCACTCCCTGTTCTTACAAATAAAGTTTTATTGGAACACATCTTCACTCATTCAATCTCGGCTGCTTGGCACTACAACAGGAGAGGCCAGGAGCTGCAGCTCAGAGTGTTTGGCCTTCAAAATTTATATGTACCATGTGGCCCTTTGCAGAAAAGTTTACCAACACCCAAATTAGATGATTAGATGATAGATTTGTCTTTAGGCAAAATGGACCATAAAACTAATCACTGAATCGTAACCAAAACTTTTTATTCTTACTGTGCTCCAGACATGTGTCATGCCACCTGTATGGACATGACTGTAGTTCCTCCTCACAAACCATCATGTGAATTAGCACAGATGAGAAAACTAAGGCTCCAGGAAGGTCCCCTTCTCAAGGTCTCAGTGCTCAACACCATTAGAATCAGGATGCCAGCCCACATCTGCCTGACCCCACAGCCTGGCTCCGCCCCTCTGTAGCATCACTCCCTCGTGACTTCAGGTAGGGAATGAATTCCCAAACCCTTTCCAGGCTTCAGCAGCTCACAGTCATTCAGGATGCTGTTTCTTATCCCCAATTTCAGCATCTCCTGGGTCCCACATCCATTCATCAAAGGAATGAGAAGGGAGATTCCTCCCTGTTGCCTTCTCATCTTTCCCACTCACTGCCCCTGCCCCCACCACTGCCCTCTGCTCCATCTGGCTTTGCTCCCCATTTCTGCAGGACCCTGCGTTTCACAGTCCTCTCTCCTGCCCCCCTCCCAAGTGTTTTCCCGCTCTGTCCTGAAGCCTCCAGTGCACAGAGTGGCCTCCAATCTGGCTGATGTGGAGCGAGGCATTTGCATTCCACTTCCCCGGGCTGTTCAGATCTCACCTGCAATTCTTCTGACAAATCCTTATCAGCGATGCCCGTGGCGAAGTCCGTGGCGACTTTGTTCATTCTTATTAGCTCTGCACAGATTAGTTCTTCCCAGCGCTTGGCTGGTTCATACCGATTCCTGATAAATGTTGTGACTGATTTTCCTGACTTGGGAGCGGTTGGGGACTGGGGCTGGGGTGGAAGTGGAGGACCCGCAGGAGAGGGGTGCTGGCCAGGGGGAGGCAAGGTAAGCGCGGCAGGATTACATCTGAGCCATGAAATATTCATCACATGCCTGCCAGAGCAGGGTCAGCCCTGCTTCCCAGCAACAGCTTCTCCAACAGGCAGCACTTTGAAATGCACCAGTCCAGGCAGGCTGGGGCACCACAGCAGCCCCCCCTCGGCCTGAGAGGCTTCTGAGAGAAGGGGCAGAGGAAGTTAAAAGGAAGAAAGAACAAACTGCTCACCTGGGCTTCACTGTCCTCCTTCCTTTCTCACCTGCTCTTCAAGAACAGCTTTTGATGGTGGGATGCTCATGTTCCAGGTAGACAGTAGCTGTTATGTCGGGTTCCCCGACTCCCTCTCCACTCCAGGAAGCCTTCTTCTCCTTCCCACAAGCTCCTCCAGCTCCCTAGTTTGAGGATTTTAGACAAGCCCTGGTAACAGCGCCTCTCCAGTTTCCTACATTTTTCCAACAATGTTGGATTCTGCTTAAAGACTTCCATGGATCCTAACCCCAAAGTTCCTAGCATAAGACTGGGCACATGACAGAGATATTCAAACACCTTTGCTGAATTGAATTGGTAGGGATGACACTAGATGCCATTACCCATGTTATACCAATGCAGACACCGCTAAATAATTTCTACAGTTTCTTCCTAAGCCTACATGTGGTTTTCCCATTTTTTTTTTAAACATGAGGCTCCAAACAGTCTCTTCCTAATCAAATGGAATTGATTAGGGGATAAAAAACCTAACTACCATCTTGGTTCTTTGGTCCCCCCTTTAATCTCATTGAAAGCAGCAACCACTTTTACCTTCTAAAAGCCTGGTACAGTACAGAGTATAAAATAAATGTTTGATACCTATTTTGGAGAAGAAATAAGTGACTATTTATAGAAATGAGTATGTATCTAAACTGCCCTGGACTTATGGAGGAAAACAATTCCTTAACTTTCTGGGTTATCTGGTCAGTTCTTTCAGTCCACCAAATCCTTTGTCCACCCAAATCCTCATGCTGCAGTGTGAACATGGGAGATAAAAGCCATGTGCTTGGAGGAGTGGAGAGTCCCTTCCTCACTGCTCTTCGCCACTGCCCAGAAGTTTACACTGCGGTGCTCAGCTGCGTCAATCTAGAGAAACCCAACTCATGCCAGTCATGTGCCCTCACTCTAGTCCCCAGAAGATGGTCGCGCCCCACAAGGAGAAGGCCGGAAGCTTTGGAGGCCATCTCTTGCTGCAGCCACAGTTTACTCATTAGCCTTTTGCCAGATTTATCTTCTCCCTGGTAGCCTGCAGCGCTTTGATTTGTCCTCCTGTCACCAGGACTAATGTTGATGGCAGCACCCCCCCGGGGGCGTCGGGCTCTCCAGCCTCCTGCCAGAGGCCTCAAGGAAAATGGATGAGCAACTGACCTGCAAAATAAATACCAGGCTTCCAGGTTCTGATAAAGATTAAATATTGGAGGAGTCATTTCAAATGAATATATAAAAGCAAATGGAAGAAGCCTTTTAGACACCGACAGAGTGAAATACAAGCAAACAAAGAGAGATGTCTTCGAGGAAGTTCAATGGCAGGGAAGTTGGAGGCTCAGAATGCAATCTCCCCGCAAACACCCCAGCTTCAGGAAAGATTCCAAAACTGTCATCCCTGCTTCCCTTCCCCTTCCCCACCCAGATAGTGAAGAATAGAAAGTGCTAAGCTCCAAAAGCCGCCTGCCAGCGGGATGCTGGAGCCAGCTCTGCTGACGCTGGCCCATCCAACCGAGGGAGAAGCCCCATTACTCAACACCATCTGCCTTTGGTGTGGGGCAGCCAAGAGCCAGGATTATTGGCGGGGATGGGGCGCTGAGGCCCCAAAGGAGACAGATACCAGGAAGAGCAAGGTCAGGCATTGCAGAGACAGAATGGGGAACTGAGACAGAGGCCAGTGTCAGCAGATGGAGCCAGTGTTCCTTGGGCCTGGGGCAGAACTTTTCAGAAATGTATGCAATTGATAATAAGCATACCCAGAAACTCCAAATAACCAGAATTTCATCTCTAGAATCAAGGATGCTTGAGTTGGAAGGGAACAACTGGGGACATCAAATAGTAATTGCCTCATGCCGACTATAAGCCCAGTACTGTGCTCTTTTATATTCAATGTCTCATTTAATCCTCACAACAGCCCTGTGAGGTGGGTGCCTGTCACCCACACTTTATAAAGGGAAGTTGGGGCCAAGGAGATGAATGACTATGAGTTGGAGTAGAGAGAGAAAAGGGGAGCTGCATTGACATTGTCCTTACTATGGGGTTGAACCTTGTGCAGACTTTTTATCTATCCTGGGTGCTATTGACTCCCTTTTACAGATTAGACAACTGAGACTCTGTGAGGTTGAGAATATATAGGTTTAAGGCAATGATCCCAATTGTGTCTGCTTCCAAATTCCATTCTCTCTCCAAAAGGGATGATTCGCAGATAGCCATAAGGAAGTGGGAAGTTCCACCAAGTGACACAGAGTTTTAGTTGAAGCTTCCAACTTGATTAGAAGCCATAGAAACAGAGCCTTAAATGGCTCATATGTAGGAGGCAAGAGGGGCATTGAATTCTTCAACTTCTTCCTCAATCGAGGGCAACAAGGAAGTCAACCTCTGCCCTAGCAGAAGCTGGCCTTAGGACATCCTGGTGCACAGCATCCTGGGGAACACAGAACACAATCTGCATTGACCTCCATGGTGGCCCAGATGCAGACTAGTTCCCCAGTAGTGTAAGGAAAAGGGGGTGCCAGGAGCCAGGGATAAGGAGGGTAACTTCAGGCAAGTGAGGGAACTGCTTGGGAAGTTCGGAGTGAGCCTGAGATGGGCTGGTGGGAGGCAGTGGGCCTTAAGGCATTCAGACCAACAAGTGAGTTCCTGCTCAGTGCCACACTCCAAGCTGAGCAAGACAAATGAGCAGGACAGTCCCTGTCCTTCAAGAAGCCCTCTCACTGCCTGGTGTGAGAAACCCATGCAGATCAATAGTGGCCAACACAGTCTGTAATGAAAATAACTTCCTTATCTCTGTAGATCAAATGTCCTCCCCACTCAGTCCCCCACTTCTTCACTCCCTTCTCCCAGAGTGCTGTTTCCCATGTCCAGTCAAGATAGCCAGAGCCTTAGCAAGGTTGTGGGGCCTACTCCAAGCTACCCAGCAGCAAGTGGCTAAGCCAGCCTGGGGACAGTTTCCCCCAATCCTCTGTGGCTCTATCTTCTGTATCCCCCACACCTCTCCAGAAAGGCAAGAGCCCAGCTATCAGACTCGTGGAGGCCCTGGAGGCTCCAACAGACCAAGTCACTGGCCTGGCAATCACAGCAGAGAGGTTCTATTGAGTCAGGGAAGAATGAAGGGTCCAGAACAATTCCCATCTCCTGGCCTTCGCTTCCCTTCATGTTTCCTTGGGTACCAGGGCAATTTAGGAAGTGTATTTTGCATCAGTCCAGCAATTTCTGATATTAACTCTTCCTGAACTTTCTCAGGCTAACTTCTCCTGCTCTTTCACGACCTCTCCTGACTGCAACAGGCAGCAATGGGAGCTACCTGGGGCCAGCCCTGCTCTCATGGGAGACTAACTCATCCTTGGGGTGAAGCTGTGGGGCTCTGGTGACTGGCAGCCACCTCTGATGATACCCTTGCAATGCTTCGAATCATTGTGACAGCAGATATATCCATATCTACTTTGTGATGACAACTGAGTCACACAGACAGTACTGGGCCTGCGGACTCATTTGCACATCCAGTTATTTTTTTCCCCACTCTTCTTTCCACCTCCTCCAAATGAAAGGGCCACCTCCTGCTCCACTGTTCTTCATGCTCTAGCCCAAGGTGAGACTCAAAATATTCAACACTCTAAGGCAAGGGCACCAGTCAAACAGAACAAATGCCTTGGGGCCAAGCAAGTACCTAAAAAACACCCTGTTGGGACAGGTTAAATCCCTTAGTACATTTCAGAGGCCCCCTGGTGTCTCAGAGGAAAGGCAGGGGCAGATGGAATGGGGGAGCGCTAAAGGGCGGTGAGTCCATTTGTATTTCAATATTTGATCAACTCCAACAGTCCAACTGCTGCAGTGTCAGCCCTACTCGTGAATGCTAATATCCAACGTTCAATTTCAATCACTCCTTCCCCCTTCCCCCCCCATTCTCTTTCTTTCCATTTAATATAGAGATGAAAGAACAGGGCGGGTTCATTCTAATAATTTGAGATCCCTTGCACAGGATGAGGACATGCCAGGGTTTGTGGACGAACAAAAGGGAAAGTTAGAAGAGGCTGGAAATTACTGCATGCCTATTAAAAATCAGCCAGGCTGAAGTAGTCCTGACTAGCAGACAGGGCCTGTAGCTCCAGGGAAGTGGTACTTAAGGGAATTTGCAATTAAGAGAAGCTTGGAGGCTTGCCACAGATTGCTTCCCCTTGTTTTTTTTTTTAATTAAAAAAAAAAAAAAAAAGAATCACAAAGCAGGGGCCTAAATGGAAGATGACAATAATGTAAGGTGACAGATGCCAGTTTGGCAGGAAACACCAGGAAGACCAAGTTACTTACCTGTAGCATTCGCACTGCTGCCACAGGCTCTGCACTCCATCTCAGTCTGGAAGGCAGAGTCTTGGTGGCTGTCCAGGGACAGCTGTCCAAATTCCTGAGAATCAGGCTCCACATTCAGGTCCCTCCAGCCCGCCCTGGGTAAACATGGGCATCTGCAAGCAGAAGCCCCAGCCCCAGCGGGCATGCCCACTCCAGGAATCCTGCCTATTACAGCTTTCCTACAGGCCAGGAGGCTGCCACCACCCACACTGGCCTTTCCAGGGACTTGGCAGTCCTGTCTGCCAGGATCCACATAAATCTTTGAAGAAGCCTCATTTCTGTTTTCAGGCGCAATTGACACTGAGTCCTGGGAGGGATGGTTTGTAGCTAAGGGCTTGGATGCTCAGGAGAAATAGGGGTTGCTTCTGATGGCTGGCGTTGTGAGTTAGCAATCACTCCATTCAGGATCCCAAGCCTGGCTGGGATCCCGACCATGTAGAGAGCTTGATAACAATATGGATTCATAGGGCCCCACCTTCAGATATTTAGAAGGGCCTGGGTAGGACCTGTGAATCTCTGTGTTCTTTTAAAAAACTTTGCACTTGTGACCTGTAGATGAGTTACAAACTGGGGTCCACATGACAAGATTTGGAATCTTGTTCTCCTTAATAGCGACCCCACTGTTATCCCACTGCCTCAGTGCCTTCTCTGGGGTGCCATAAAAGGAGGGTATCACAGCAGAATGCAGTGGCATACGCCTGCAATCCCAGCCACTTGGTAAACTGAGGGAGGATCAGTTCAAGGTCAGCCTCAGCAACTTAGTGACACCCAAAAAAATGTAGCCAGACCCTGTTCAAAAAAAAAAAAAAAAAGGCTGGGGAATGTAGCTCAGTAGTAAAGCACTTCTGGTTTCAATTCCCAGGACCAAAAGAAAAGGGGGTATGGGTATCATAACACCTTAATCAGTGGCCTAGCTCTTTTCTACTGTGGCCCCTGGTTGAAAATGCTATTTCCAGGGAAGGCGTATGTGAGTGTGTGTGTGTGTGTGTGTGTGTGTGTGTGGTAGGGGAAAGAAACTGACCACAAGGGATGGAGCAGGGAACTGACACAGCTTGACCTCCATTCCTATAGTGAACCCTAGTCTTCCTCACATGCTTCACTGCCACTTGGTCAGCCCCAGCTAGTCACCAGGCTATGGCAGCCTCTCTCCCTTACAAGCCCAGTTACCTAACCCTGGTATTGGTTTGTAATATCTAATCACAGGCACAGCATCACAGGGTACTTGGTGTTTATGCTAATATGTATCATTTCGTTTCCGTACAGCAACTCTGTGAGATAGCTTGCATTTCTCCATCTCACAGGTGAGGAACCAGGTTCAGAAAGGACAAGGGACTTGTTCTAGGGAATTGACTGCTAAGGACGAGGCAGAGCGGAGCCTCAGGCTTGATCCCTGACTCTAAATGCCACTCCCCTTTGAAAGATGGGTTAGGCATCTAGCAAGCAGGGCTCAGGGCACTAGCTCTTTGCAGGATGGAGGTCTTTGGGCCATTGGGGTCAGCAGCTGGCATTTACCCCTAAGTAATCAAAGGAAGATCCCATGTCCTCTTTCAAGAGGAGTAAGACTCACAGAACCACTCAGTTCTTTCCTTGTTAGGAGATTAGGAGATGGCCTCTAATTAGAATCTGTAACTCTAACAAGGTTCTTGACTTACTTATTTGGAACCTGAAATCATGAGGGCACACACTAGTGCAAATGTGCACACACACA
Organism: Glaucomys volans; assembly: GCA_020662805.1. NCBI lineage: Eukaryota > Metazoa > Chordata > Mammalia > Rodentia > Sciuridae > Glaucomys > Glaucomys volans. The sequence goes on from JAJEJO010002976.1 coordinate 160,486, forward strand.
CAAACACACACACGCAGACTAGACCTGTGGATCACATACACCAGGGCTCTCCCCTCACCCTAGAAGGGTCTCTGCAAAGGCAAACACACTCCCCTCCCAGGAGATGCTCAGAGACTCAGGTTTTTGGACTCCCCATGTCCCGAGAATGGGATCTTTGTCATGGCTTTGTTGGGAATTAGAGGTCCTGGTTCTAACCCACCACCTCTATGACTAGAGTAGCTGTTTAATCTTTTGCTTCAGTTTTCTTGACTGAAAATTGTGGTGGCCATGCTAAGCATCCTTTTAGGTATAATACAGCAAGTTTGTGATTACTTTCTTTTCTTTTTTTCTTTCTTTCTTTTTTTTTCTATTTTTTCCCTTTCACAGTGCTGAGGATGGAATTCAGGGCTTCATGCATGCTAGGCAAGCCCTCTACCACAAAGCCATATCCCCAGTCCAACAGTCTGATTTCCTGATAGTCTCTCTTAAAAATAACAGCTAACAGTTACTGAACCAGATCTATGTGCTCAGTGCCTTGTACACATCATCTCATTTAATGTACATAATGAAAAGCAGCTTTTATTAACCCTAGTTAGGAGACAGTATACAAGTTATATAGATAACTTGAGATATATATACAGTATATATACAGTATACAAGAGGTTAAGTAACTTGTTCAACATCAAAAGGCTGTCAAGTGGCAGAATGGGGATTCCAGGCTCCAGGACTCAATCACCTGGTCATACTTTTTTTTTTTTAATTGTTTAGGAAAAGTCTTTCTCTTGGAAACAATATTCCTCCTTGCAGAAATAAAACGATTTGGGTTAGAAGCAGAAGCTTGCAATACAATTAAATTCAGTGCTACTGTTCAGCCAGAATTATTGTTGAAATGCACAACCAGGGTAGCATCATCCATGACAATCTGTTGTACTTTAGTCCCACAGGTAGAGCCCAGAGCTGGGAGAAATGGCTCTCCTCCCTCCCTCAGGGAGGCTCATCATTACTGCCCTGTGGAGGGCATGAAGTCTGCAGGAGTCTCCTTCTCTTATCAAGCCACTATTCTGAAAGGCCAAGGTCAATGAAACACTTCAGAAGGAAATGGAATATAAATAAATGCATTTATAAATAAAGAAAAACTCACATGGTATGGCTGAATGTTGTGTCCTCCCCTAAATGTGTATGTTTGAAGTTCTAATCCGAGTAATGCAGAATGTGATTTATTTGGCCATAAATCTTTGAAGAGGTGAAGTCATTAGGGTGGGCTCTACTCCAACATGACTGGTGCCCTTATAAGAAGAGGAAATTTGGACAAAGATGTGTACAGAAGGAAGATAAAGTGAGGACACACAAGAAGTCCATCTACAAGCTCTCTAGAATTCTTCTAAGGAGAGAAGGAGAACAAAACTCAACCCTGTCAGCACCTGGGTCTCGGACATCCAACCTCTAGAGTGTGAGAAAATAACTTTCAGTTGTTGTTGTGATTTGGATGTGGTATGTCCCTCAAAAGTTTATGTGTGAGACAATGCAAGAAAGTTTAGAGGTGAAACGATTGGGTTACAAGAGTCTTAACCCAATCAGTGAATTAATCCCCTACTAGGGGTTAACTGGGTGGTAACTGTTGGCCGTAGGGTGTGCCTGGAGGAGGTGGGTCATTAGGGTACCTTTAAGGTATACATTTGGTGAGCTGAGTTTAGACTCTCTCTGCCTCCTGATAATGTCCTGAGCTCCTTTCCTTCACCACACTCCCTGATGTTCTGCCTCATCTTAGCTCCCCAAAAGAATGGAGTTGGCCTTCTACAGATTAAGACCTCTGAAACTGTGAGCCCCCAAATAAACTTTTCCTCCTCTAATTGTGCTTGTCAGGTCTTTTGGTCACAGCAGTGAACAAGCTCTCAGTTTGTGGCACTTTGTTATGACAGCTTTAGCAAACAAATACAATATATAAAATAATGTATACAAATTACTTTATGTCAAAAAGTATATATTTTTAAAAAAAATAGTGTGTAAATACAGGTAAGTCTGTGTTTCCATCTGTTCCCTGTATCCATAGCTCCACAACTGTCTTCATATGCATATTCTTGCATAGAAACTTCTGGTTCCCTGCTGTTCTCACAGCACATCAGCATTCTGGCATTGGGACCCTGCTTTCCTCTTCAGCCTCGACCTCTTCCACAGCTAGCCTGGGCTCCTTAACTGCACTGCACTCCCAGCTCCCAGCGCTGGGCCTTGGCTTGGCTACCTGACTCATGAACTTTTGCTTCTCCTGCAAGGCAGGAGAAATCGCACCTCTTCTGTGAAGCTTTCATCTGCTTTGCAAGAGAGGGTGAGTCACTTCCTTTTCTGAACTCGCAGCGTTTTGCACACACCTCTATCAAGACATTCCATTATATGGTGGTTATTCATGAACGGGCTTGTTCCCCCATCCCCAAACACCCCCGCCACACACACACACACACACACACACACACACACACACACGCACACACGCACACACGCTGAGTTCCTTCAGGAAGGACTGTTTCTTCTCATCCTTGCAGAGCCAGGACACTGCTCGCCTCTCACAGACAGGATTTCAGGCTGAGGCAGCTGAACGCGGTGGGTGGGGGTGCCTCGGGTTCCGGGGGCAGCCTGCTGGGGCGTGGGGGTGCGCTGGGAGAGCCAGCCCACCAGTCGGCCTCTTCAGGCAGGCGTTTCCTCCCGCTTCCTCCTACCCGGGATCAAAGGCGCGCGACGGTGCGCCCCACCCGCGGGGAAGCCCAGCCGATTGGACAAACAAAAGCCTCGAGTTAAACGTCGGCGGGGAGAGAATTGCAGGAGCTCTCGACAGCAAATTAGGCATTTAAAGCCAAGCGCAGTGGCTTTCGGAGATTAAATGCATTATAGATTTGCTAAACCAGAGGCGAGCCAAAGAAAAGGTAGACAGATCATTGCTACCCTTCAGGCAGCCGGGCGGGCGGGGAACCCGCGGCCCTCACGCAATCAGGCCGGCATGAATGCCAGGCACGCGGGCTTAATTTTTCATTTGCAATCAAGGCCACGTCCCCCCTTCTCATGGTCCCAGAAACACCGGCCCTTCCTCGGGTTCCTTTCACAGGCCGCACTGCCGAGTGAAGGGAAAATTATCCAGAGATAATGGTGCTGATTATGGGATGGCAAATGGCTGGGAAGCGCAGCAGGCGCTTACAGATGAGGAGCGGGAGAGGCAGAGGATGCGCGGAGCCCAACCCCGGTTCTTCTTTTCCGGTTCTTCTTTTCCGTGGTGCCTTCGCAGGGCCCCAGCGCTCGGGTCCTGCGGGAATTGCAGCTGGAGGTTTTGTGTCTCAGCCATGAACGGGGAGACAAACGGCCCAGTTCAAGAGCCATGTTTAGGCTTCTTGGAAAGTTCTACTTTTCCTTCATTTCATCCCCACCCTTTCTATAATCCAAGAACAGAAAATTCCAGAACGGAGAGAATTTAGAGAAGGTGGTGGCCCAGAGCACAAGAGGTATAGAAGGAATTATGAGAGCCAGAGGCAGGGGATCTGAGTGGGTCCTTGTCCCTGCTCCTGCCACACACTCACCTGTGCAGAGTCTGGGTGGGTCGGTCCTCTCTGGTCTATATCCTCCACACCGCAGGAGCAGGACCAAGGGAGCACAACAGCCTGTGCTTCACAGCCTGGAGGGGAGAAGGTGAAAGTCCTTGAGCTCCTGAAGACATGTCACAAGGGACTGGGTGATTCTCAGTCTCTTCTGAGAAGCAGACAAAAAAAAAAAAATTAGCTGGAGTTGAGGAACTTAGATTTGACCTAAAAAAATTATTGCAGAGGGGAATTGTTAAAACATGAAATTGAATACAACAGATTTCAACCTCCTCTTTTCTCCAGAACTTAAAAACTCACTGCAAAGATAGATCCTGCTTGTGCCCTCTGACAGGGCAGTGCCCCCTTTCCCCCACAACCTCAGCTTCCAGACCTGACTTGGTGGTATGGACTGTTTATCAAGTCCCTTCCATGGGCCTGACAAGCATCAGGAACACTGGATATGGTGTTATGTACGATTCCAGTTCAGTCCTAGCAGTTGGGTGTTGTAGCCCTAAAACAAGGACACAGAAATTTGGTGGCATTGCAATGGGCACCCTGAGCTAAATCTGGCCTGGAGCCTGGCTCATTTGAAAAGTCACATTCCGTCCAAAGCCCACTTCCGCTCTTGCTAAAATGAGGCAGCAGAGAAGGTGAGGGATAGACTCAGGGCAATTCCACACAGCCTCAGGGGCAGGTCCCTGTGTTCTCTCTGCAGATATGACTGCAGAGCCCTGGCTGGGGTTGTGTATATGAAAGGAACCTCATGGGGCTCCTGGTGGACAGGAAGCAACAGGCCCCAGGACTTCAGAGATAGTAGTGCTGACAGCAGCCAACTATGATAAAAAATTCCCTTTGCTCCTTTCTCAGGCTCACAGAGTTGCTGCCACCAAGGCTGCATGCTTCCTGACAGTGTGGTAGCCCAGGCCAGAGACCTGGGAGACAGAGAAGAAGTCATTAGACCTTGAAGGATAGAGCAGAGTTGTCCCAAGAGCCCCACCCATGGAGTCATAGCAGGTCCCAGGTGCTAGCTGCTTCACCACTGACACAGGAGAAGCACTCTAGCTGGATGGCTTCCAGAAGAAAAGCCCTATTGTCCCTGCTCCCCCAACCCACTAGTTCCCACAGGAGCAGAACCAGAGCTGCCCTTGGGTGCTGAGGGGGAACCCTAGGCCAGACACATGCCTGCAGCCCAGCAAGGAGAACAGGGAGCGCAGAGTAGTCCCTGTCCACTCATTGCTGGCTTTGTGTCCTTGGGCACAAGTCCCCTCTTTTATCCTCAGTTTTCTCATCTGGAAATGGCGGCAATGACAAAACCTGCCCCAAAGGTGGTTGAGAGGACAGATGAATGAGTGCAGCTGAAGTGCTTGGAATGTGCCTGCCATGCTGGGAAGCACTCAGTGTTGACTGTCACTGTTGTTGATGATTCCCACTGAACTTTTTCTCTTTTAACCTAATCCCCAACCTGAGGCCTAATCCAGCTCCTTTGGGGCCTTGGGACTCAGTCCTGCCTAGGGAAGGGCCTTGCTCCAGAGAACAGGCCACAGGGAGACCAGGCTAGGCCATGAGGGTCCCCAACTGGTCCTGGTTTACCCGAAAGTCCCAGAAACCTCTTTATTCCTGGGCTAACTGGGATGGTTTGTCAACATTCACCTCTGAGAAGACAGCTGGGAGGACCCTGAGTAGCCTGTTCAGTGGCTCAGCATGCAGTGCCTTGAACACCCTGCTCCTCCCCAGGCCTTTCCTTCCTCTCCTTTCTTATTCCCTGATTTTGTTTATCTATTCTCCTCCTCTTCTGTTCCCCTTCAGAGGCAGAAACCAGGCCTGTCCTTAAGGGATTGGGTTCGAAGGGACCTGTCAAATTAGCAGGCAGGCTCTCGTGCCTGGAAGGGTGGCCAGCCACACTTTGTTGCTTACTGTCTCAGCTAGTTTGGGCTTTCTGGCTGAAACCCAGTTTGGGTTTCACAGATACTGTAGCCATTTATCACAGTTCTGGAGGCTGGGAAGCCCAAGATCAAGGTGCAGGACCATTAGATTCTTGGTGACAATCCATCCCTTCACAGGTCAGAGAGTCACCTCGGGCCCCTTCTGCCCTTTAAAAGGGCACCATTTCATTATGGGGGCCACACCCTCATGACTTCATCCCAAAGGCCTGGCCTCCAAATCCCAGCAGGTGGGGAAGTAGATAATAAAATTTTTCACCAAAGTCCAAACTCCCTCAGTGGCCTGGGGCAGCCAGCCCAGATGCCCCTGGCTTCCTGAGAGGGCTGCTGGGGTGGAGGTTGGAGAGGGACTGCAGCTCCATGGAAGCCTCCGGTCCTGTGGCCCCTTCCGCCCCAGGGTCCTAAGGGGATATGAAAGTTCATGAGACCCTCTGACTCTAGACACACTGCTCCTTGCTGTCCAGGTGTCTGTGCATCTAGTTAAGAGAGCATGAGGCCAGAGAGCAAGCCCAGGGTGGGAGTGTGGGAGAGAACGACGGTGCGCACGTGGGAACGGGCATGTCTGACTGACAAGATCTCAGAATAGGGTGCCTGGATTCCCTCAGGTTCCTGCACCCTGAAAAACAGCTCTGAGAGGCAATTAAGTGAGAGTGGAAGGGGCACCAGGGAGGGAGGTAAGGAGGCAGGTGCTAGGCCAGGGCTTCAAGGGGATGGGGCCCAGGGCTCTGACAGCTCTCTCCTTCCTGGGGTCAGGGGTTAGGAGAAGGAGGGGAGCTGCACATCACATCTGGGACCCACATGGCTCAGAGGCTCTGTCTCAGGAAGCTCTGATCCAGCTGCAGAGGGTGGACAGCAAGGCTGTGTGGGAAGCTCCTCCCCAGGGCACAGGGCGGGTACCTAGAGGAGGGCAGAGGTTCTGCACTCATAGAGAGGCCTTGGCAGTTCTCTCAGCCCCACCCTCCTCTGGGGACCCGGATGAGCACAGTGGGTTCCTCTCCCCGCAGCTTTGCAGATGGGCACCTGGGAGGAGCTCTGGGAGGATGTTTCCAGGATGCCAGGTGCTGCCATTCAGTGGCTGTGTTCTCTGACTCCTCTGGGGGCCCTCCATCTTTCACAGGCTTCTCAGCTCCATCAGGTAGAGACAGAACCCTGGGCAGGGGGTCCGCTGGCTGCAGCCCTCACTCAGGAGCCAATGTGGGGCAGAGGCTGTTTCCTGGACGTCTGTCGGGCCTCTCCAACTTCACCTGCAGACCCCTCCTCGCACAGGAATCAGTGGGAGACTGGGGGTGGCTCCCCGCTGGATCACCTCACAGGCGGGAAAGCAATTCCAAGGACTTCCCCAAGCCCAGGGCCCAGCAAGTAGGGTGCCATCCCTTCACAGGACTCCAAATGCAGGACCCCATGCTTGTCCTACCGCCTAACATACTGAATATTTGGTTTTTCTTTCCTCACTTAGGCTTCCTAAGAGCAGGAACTTTATCATTATTATTTTTATTTTTAACTTCTGTCTCCCTGGCACTTAGAAGAGTGCTGGCACATAGCAGGTCTCAATGAAAAATTGTCCAATGAATGAAGGCATTAATAAAACAGCATTATCATCCCACCCCCTTTTTATAGATAATGAAACTGAAATAGAGATAGGTTGGTCAGCTCACTCTCAAGCATCCTCCTAATTTTAAGCTTTTAGGGAAGACATGCTCACCAACAACTATTACTTTTTGGAAGTTCTCCTATTAGTCTGACTTGCTTCCTTCTTCATATGAGAATGGTCCATCTCCACCAGTAAAACTGAGAAACATATTTTTATGGAGCCCTCTCCTCAGATGAAGCAAATGGGTCCAGGTGATCCTGCCATCTTGAAGGGAAAGTCCTCGGCCCCACTGGGAAACCAAGGGTTGTAAGAACTGCCCCCACTGTACATCTGTCTTCTCCTGCGTGGCAGGGGAGAGAGGCTTTAAATTACTTTAGCTATAGATCTCACAATTACTCTTCCTCTCTCTAATTTGGATGTTAATGTATTAGCTACAGCTTTGCCTTCTAGGCTAGAAATTGTCCCCCCCCCACCCCGCCCTGAAATTATACATCCAGATAGAGTAGTGTTCATTAAAGTAAGATTAGGAGAGGATAATATGTGAGAGGTATGTAATCTTTTGCAAATGGTTAGTAAATTGGAACTACCCCAATTACAATCTTGTTCATCACACAGGGCTGAATTACTCTGCCTGGGACGGGAGTCTCAGCCACAGCTCTGCTCAGCTCCCATTTCATAAATATTGTATACACATGATATTCTCAGCCATCTGCTTCACTGGTCGCCGAGCACATTTTCTGACTTTCTGGTTGACTGCGGAGAGCGGCAGGAGCAGGGCAGCCATCCTGCCTGCTGCCTCCAAGCCCAGCTAGGCCTGCCTTCCGCCAGGGCTCTGCTGACACTGTATGCTTCAGGCTTCACCCTCGGAAGGACACGCACCAAGCCCCACATGTCCCAGCACCAAGTCCCCAAGGCTTGAGAACTCACACTGAGCAGGGACCTGGGAAGTGGGCTGTGCTTGGAGGGGTCTTCTCAAGAGGGGGTCCGTGGAGGCTGCTGAAGGTGAGTTAAGAGTAGGTGCATCCGTCCCCAGCCCTTGGTCAAGGGGGCTGGGCCGTGATGCCTTTGGAGGGAGAGGTCCTGATGTCACCTCCTGTGGTCAACGGTCTGAGCCCTGTAATGATGCGATGCTCGGCTCTCAGAGGTGGTCAGCTCAACATCAGCAGCTGGGCTCATCTCTGTCACTCACCCCTGCCACTTACTCCTTTGGGTCTGACCAGAGCAGGTCCCTCTGACCACTCCGTTTCCCTAATCTCATTTATTTCAAAGAGGCAGTGAAGCATATGGATCAAGAGTGAGGACCCCAGAGTGGGGGCCTAGGTAAATCCCACTCTGCTATTTGCCAGTTGTGTGATCCTCAGCAAATAGTTTAACCCTCTCTGTGCCTGGGTTCCCCCATCTGTACAATGGGAATCATAATAATACAATTTACTCTACAGGGTCGTGGTGCCCAACATAAACACTCAATGCTGTTTTATTGCAAAGGTGTTTTGACTCTCTTCCTATAGATTTGGCATCCCCCACAAGAGAGCCCACCAGTGGACCTGTGCCGGATATGTTCACAAAGCCAGAGGGAAGCAGACAAAGGAAGAGGGCGGATCTTGTTAAGTGCTGTTCTGTGCTGGACACTGTCTTGCAGGGTTTCTTTATTCCAAGCTCACCATTCTTTGAAGCTGAATCGCACATTACCACTCATTGTACAGAGAGGACGAAGCACTAGGCTTTTTGAAAAGCAGATTTCCTGTTTCTGCCTTCTTTAAGATTTCCAGTTTACCATTTATTAAATGGTTAAAATCCAAATTCTTAGAATGACCTATAACATCCTCCAAAGGGGTTCCAGCACACCTGGCTGCTAAGCCGGGCTGCTCTTGGCGCCCACCTGGTCCCACCAACATTCCACCACAAGGCTCGCGCTCCTGGTGCAGAGCTTCATGGTGCTGTCCCTGGGCTTAACCTCCTCTTCCCCTTGTGACTAAGTGATTCACATACATCCCTCAAGGCTCAACTTACATTTCCCCAGAGAAGCTTTTAGTCATGGTTTGAAGCTAGAATGTTCCCTAAAGGCCCAGGTATTGAAGGCTTGGTCTTCAGCTTGGTGCTATTGCCAGAGGGTGGACCCTTTAAAAGATGGGGCCTAGTGGGAGGTCATAGGAAGCACGCCTTTGAAAGGGATAGTGGGGCCCCAGCTCCTTCCTCTTCCTCTTTTTTACTTCCCACTCATTATATGCATGGGTTTTGCTTTGCCACATGCTTCTTTGTGTGGCCTTGCCACAGGACCAAAAGCAACAGAGCCAACCAATGAAGAGCTGAAGTCTTTACACCTGTGAGCCCAAATTAACCTTTTTTCTTTATAAATTGACTATTTCATGATTTATTATAGTAATAGAAAGCTGACTAATTGTCTTTCTTTAATCACCCTCTGCCCCCAAGACTGGATAAGGGCCCACTAGTATATGTTTTTACAGCAACCTGTAGGTTCCCTTTATAGCACCTCATAAGACTGTAGCTAAGCTGAGTGTGTGGCACACACCTGACTGAGGCAGGAGGATTGCAAATTTGAAGTCAGCAACATAGAAAACCTGGTCTCCAAGTCAAAAATAAAGAGGGTTGGGAATATGGTATGGTGGTAGGGTATATCTGGGCTCAATGGTTGGTACTAGGGAAAAAAAACAATGGTAGCTAAATATTCCGCAATGTGTGTGTTGTTGGCCTCGTTGGAGTGCCAGTCACAGTTCAGGGTCGGTATTAGTCAGGAGAAGCTAGACTATGCAATGAAAAATTAAATCCCCAGTCACATGTCTGTCTCTCATGGTCTGTCTGCTCCACTTTGTCCCTCAAAGACCCAGGAGAGTGGAGCCTTTAACACCTTGTGGGTGCACCATGTAGAACGTGTTGGCCTTTTCCGTGGCTGTAGCAGGGCCAGAGAGGCTGGACAATCCCGGGGGAACAGGGAAAATGCACGGTTCGCCCAGAGGGCTGCACATCCCTTCCACTCAGTTCCTCAGGCCCCTGCCCAACTGTTGGGGAAATAAGGGGAGTGTTGGATCTGCCACAGGGTCTCATGCAACTTGTTCCTTTGTGTCTTTTCCATGCCTAGCACATTGCTTGTCACATAGTAGAGGCCCCCAAATATCTATAGAATGAGTGAGCATGTCAGTGTAAGATCAAAATCCCACACCAGTACACGGAGCCAGGGTTGGGCTTTGGACCATGATCCTCCATTTTCAAAACCTTTGGCCTTTGTGCTCTACCTTGCTGTCTCCCTCAATTTGTGGAATGCTTTTCTCTCTTCTTGAAGAGAACAGAATATCATGCATTTAGCCACTTAATAGATTTGTCATTCCTGATGAAGCTGATGAAAGTTACATGTCCTCCAATCAGCACTGCAATCAGCCATTCAGCCACTCACCCAAGACAAGTGGCAGTTCAAATTCAGCTAACATTTCTTAAGTGCCTACTATGTGCCAGGTGTGTCCTCCGACTAGGGCACACAAAAGCCTGGTGAGGTGAGCACTGTTTCCTGCTCTGTGGATGGTGACAGTGACAGGGGGGAGGGAAGCCTAGATCTGAAGGCAGAGCTGCTAGCTTTAGGTCCAGTGCCTTCCCCCAGAGCAGCCAGTGTTCTCACACCAGGTGTGCCTCTGAGTTCCCTGGAGGACTGAGGAAGTGCAGATTGCTGGGCCCCAGCCCTGAGTTTTCATTCTCTGGAAATGAGCAGCCCAAGAATTTGCATTTTATTGAGCTCCTTGCTCTTGTTCCCCTGCAGTTCCTGTGCCCAGGGTCTAAGAATCTCAGCCCTGCGCTTCTGCCAGGTAAGGGTAAGGAGCACTTCCCTTGTTAACTTGGCTCCCCTGTCTGGCTGGGAGAAGGTGGGGGTCAGGAACTAACATCTCTGCGGCTGGTATTTGGTACTCCTCTGTGAGGCTGCCTGCAATCGAGGTCTGTAAAATGAGGGGGTTGGACTGGACGAGCTCTGGGGTGCTTGGCAGATCTGACATTCTATATTCTATGATTGGATGAACTAAACCAAAGCTACAGATTCCATTTAAGTCTCTTCCTAGGTGGGAAGTGCTACAGACTAAAAATTGTATGACAATAAATATCCAGGGAAGTCAAGGAGTTATGGAGTAGCCACTGTGTGCTCAGCATATTGCAGGACTGTGGGGAATCCAGGACAAGTGTAAGATATGACCCTGCTGCTCACGGCACTAGCAGCCTGGTTGTGGAGCCAAAAAAAAATGTGCACTTGAAACAATGAGAGAAAGAGAATCGTGTTAGGACAGAGCCAGGTGCTAATTAACCAGGGTCTGGCTAGGGGCTACCTGCAGGGTCCAGGAAGCCCCAGGGAGGAGGAAAGACTCTTGGAGCCCAGAAGTTTGACCATAGCCTGTAACTAAAATTTGTGTAGCAGCCCAGCATTCTTGCTTACACCATCCCACAATCCAGTGTGTGGTGGGAATTTTAGGGATTAAGAACCAAACTCAGCTGGGCAGGCTGTAATCTCGGGAGGCTGAGGCAGGAGGACTGTGAGTTCAAAGCCAGCCTCAGCAATTTAGCAAGGCCCTAGGCAACTCAGTGAGACCCTGTCTCTAAACAAAATACAAAAAAAGGACTGGGGATGTGGCTCGGTGGTTAAGCACTCCTGGGTTCAATCCCTAGTTTTTTTTTTTTTTTTTTTTTTTAAAAAAAGCGCAAGCTCAGAAACTTGTCCCAAATTGGCTTCTATTAAGTGATGAAGTTGGGATTTGAACCCAGGCCTGCTGATATCAAAGTCCATGTTTTCTGAAAGAGCAGGCAAGAGGAGTGAGGGAGACTGTGAGAGCCAACACCTGCTGGGTGCGTCCTGGCCTGTGGACAGCCTAGAATGGGAAGACTGTAGATGAGCTTGGTAGGCGTGGTAAATGCCAGCCTAGTGACCTAAAAGGCCGTGTGGGGTCCCCGACAACCATGGAAGTACTGGGATGTTCATGGGAGTTACCAGACCCAGATCATACAGGGAACAGTAGCAGTTACTGAGTTTCTTGGGGGATCTGTTCCTTTGCCTCTCTCCAGTCCGGTGGTCTCTTGAACCCCTTTCTTCAAGAAGATGCAACTCAGTGTCAGGGAACAAAATTTGGCTAGCAGAGGGTGGGCCGCCCCTGTCCTCATGTATTCCTTTGATATGACACCCTTATCAGGTAAACTGTTTTCTGGAAGCCCTGTGTCCCTCCCACCCCCACCCTCGTGTGCACAGGCCAGCTCCCTCTCCTTGTCCGGGGTGTTCACTTGGTGGTGGTGGTGGTGAGTCGGGGGTTGCTGGAAACCTCTGTGACTTCTGGCCACTTCATTCCCTCCCCAGAAGACTGTCTGAGTCTCTTCCGAGGGGCTGCTGTAGGCTGGGCTGGAAGCAGCTTTGAGAATAAAATCCACAAGGTCAGGGAGTAGCAGGGTGGGAACAGCCATGCTGCATTCTTCTCTAAGGATAGAGTAACAAAAGAGATAGCGCAGGGAGGCTGGAGTCAAGGGCAGGGGAGGCTTCTGAGGCTCCTCTCTCCCCCATCACACTGGTAACATGGAATACAAAGCTCAAGTCTTTATTACAGAAAAAAAAAAAAAAAAAAAAAAAGTAACGGCAGCAGAAAAGGGTGAGCCAGTAAGAGGGGAGAGGAGAGAGCCACACTCTGAAATCAATACCGCCCAGGACAAGCATTATCCCATGTGGAACACCTCAAGCCTCTGCCTAGAAAATTTGATTGGATCTTCAGAAAAACCTATTAGTGTGTTGTCAGGGACCTTCTGGTGATAACTGACCAGCTCTTGCCAATCGATGCTCTTCACTTGTGGAGCTCCTGATTTTTTAACAGCATAATTGTTTTTTTAATAACGGGCTGGCTCACCCACTCCAGCAAGTGGGGAGTCAAAGTCAGACTCCCAACTTAAAATATAGAGAAACGCAGTGCTCCAGCCACTTCTTCCTAATTGCACAATTACTTTACGGAGCACCGGGGATTGAGGGCTGCGGTGGGGGCCGGGCTGGTGCAGCTGAGAGAAGTTGTTAAGAAAAGTCACAGAAGTAATTACGCAAGTCAAAATTATTTACCAAATGAAAGCCATTCTTCACCAAAGAACCTTTATTTATCTTTAAAGAAAAAGGGCAAAAATTGGATGATCCCAGGATGGTGAGGATACCATAAAGCAACAGTGGAATTAGTTATCAATTATTACAGCTTTTTAATTTTCAACTCAAGAGCAAGCAATGCATTTTAGCAGGGGTTTTAAATGCACTATAACAGCAACGGTATTTTTTGCTCTTTACTGTGCCTTGGATCCGAGATGTCAAAATACTTCACAAACAAATAACTTGAAACAATTTGGGATTGAGGCTCTTAGAGATGGAGAGCAGGCCCAGGGAGGAAGCGATTTGCCCAAGGTCACCGGCTGAATCAGATGCACAGCTGGAAACACTACTCATGAATACTGGCTCCTGGAGTCGGGCTCATCACTACCAGCCCACCCCCCTCCCACGCACCAAAACAAAAACCAAAAGCGGAAAGCAGCAGCAGGGCAGAGAAGTCACCTGCCCTCCAAAGCCCAGGGTGTCCACCCTGACAATTTGCTGTACAGATTGGAAGCCGGTGTGCAGGTCAGATGTCTCTACAGGCTGCTTCTGCAGAACCCAGGACAATCAGTAGCTACTGAAAGTCTATGCAGATTTGGGGCAGCTCAGCTTTCCATTCCGAGCCCCGGGGTACATCTGTCAGATTCTTGCAAAGTGTCAGCATTCCAGGAGGAGTTGATGGCTCATAAAGCAGGTGTACTCTGCCCACCTGGCAGGTCTGCTCCTTTCCTGAACTGGCTCCCTCCAAAACCTGGTCTATGTGCTCAGAGTAGGAGTGCAAGGTTCAGAGAAGAGAGAGAAGGGAAGGGACAAGGAGAGAAGACAGGCAGGACTGTTTTGACACCTTTGCAGGATTTAGAACCTCTATTTACAGAGGCTCAATCCCACCCACACTCTGTCAGGGACCTTGCAATCCCACACTCGGAACACTTTATACCTGATTATTTATCAGTTTGGTTGCACTTTGCTGGTTGGTTGACAATATTATGGTTTTGTAGATATTTAATTAAACATTTAATAAATTTGATTTGAGTTTTCCTGTCTTCTCTGTACTTGGAGCTCCTATTTTTTTCTTTCCAGGTCTCAAGTATGTTCACAGGTCTGGAAATGTTTTCAGGACAGAGGCACTGTACTTATTGACCTTAATGGATAAAACTGCTTGGGGGCAGGGGGTGGGGGGAGTCAGGAAAACAATGGTGACCACAGACAGGAGGAAACAAAATCAAAACCAAAACATAACAAAAACTTAGCCAGACAGGCAGAGGGAGTTTGAGAAATTTTACAATTGCTACTTGGGAAGAAGAAGAGAGCAGATCTTACCAGGCTATTTCCAGGAAAGAGATGAGAGATGAAAAGCTAATCCAACCACAGAAAAAAAAAATTCTCTTATTATTCAATAATTTATTGAGCACAGGGCCAGATACTGCACTTGGCTTCAGAGATACGGACAGAGCTGGATCGGATGCAGTCTCTGCTCTCAAGGAATTTACTGTTTTATTGAGGGAGACAGAAAGGTAAACAAACAGTTCAGATGTGTGATAAGGACACAAATTGAGGTAAGTATGAGGGATGGATAAAGCACAGAGAAGCAACCTGAATCAGCCTCAAAGGAGGAAGATACCCCCTGAATATTCCAAGGCACAGAGGTGTGAACTTGGGGAGTTCAGGGTGGGACAGGGCTTAGGGCCTGAGTGGTGGGGATCACAGGGTGAGATGGAAAGGCCAAACTAGTTGGATGGCAGATTGTGAGAATCTGATTTACTCTGCAGTTGAAGGTCAACCAAGAGTGGTTTCTGAGGAGGGAGGGACAGGATGCCAAGAAAGGGGCTGCTACATTCATTTGATTGAAGGTAAAGGGCCTGGATGAGGCAAGTCACATGGAAACGATGAGTTTGGATCAAGTTTGAGAAGCATTTAGGGGCAGTGAGCAGGAATTGTTAGCCAGATGGAAGCTGGAGATGAGGGAGGGGGAGGGGTCAAGAATGACAAGGGGCTCTGCAGTTTGGGAGGCTGCTGATGCCATTAAGTGAGAAGGGAACATAAGGGAAGGAGGGAGTTTGGAGGAAACTTTTCACTTCTCCAAAGCCTCACAACCCTAAAACAGGTGCCATGCTAGACAGCCACCTGTAAAGTTACCAGGAAAACCCAGCAAAACTCTGAAGAGGTGGATAGAGTGGGAATGTGGAGAATCACTGGTAGATTATGATATTCTTTTGGGGCAGCCCTAGCCAAGACCAGAACATGGGTCTAAGGCCAGCCACTAGAAATCTGTTCTGCCTCAGAAGAAAGGGGCTTGGAGCCCCCAGAGAGGGTGTATGATAGCTATCTCCAAGGCCATATCGGGACTGGGGATCCTGTTGTGATTCATGGTTGAAGGGAGTTTATTGGAGTCAGCTAATGAAAGCTCCCAGCTATAATCAGGAGTCTCTATTCTCCCTGGCCAGCAACACACCCTCCATAATAGCTAGTGTGGCGGCAGGGGTGAATTGCAACACAAACATCTATCAATCACAACAAATTCATTGGGTTATACTCCCCGTCACCCAGAGCTGACCCTTTCCTACCAGAGGAAGTAATGAGCTAGAAATAAGTGCCATCCGAACCTGAGTCTAGGGAAATGTGTGCTCACGGACAACCCAAGCCTTAACTTTCTTCAGTCTGAGCTTTTCAAGCAGATGAATACTCTAGCATGAAATTGCCAAGATTAAAAAGAGAATGCTAGTTTAATATACATGGCGGGGCAATGGCCAGGGTCATCCATGGCACAGGATTCCCCAATCTTGGCCAGAGACTCGCTCAGCATTCACGGGAAGTAAACAGCCCCAAAGCAAAGCAACGGCATTTCTTTCTTGATCTTCAGTGTTGGCAAAGGGAAGACAAACGAGGGCGCTCTGGTTTGGGGACGGCATGAATGAAGCACACATGTTCATAAATAAACCAGGAGCCCTCCAAACACGCTGCTCATTTGTTCACACAAAAGCCAGGCTGGCAGCCCTCTCGCCAAGCCATGTTCACAGTCAGATCCTTAATGCATTGTGAGCGTTCAATCAAACTTTTAGTGGTGAAACTCTGGGAGTAGAAAGCCAGCTAAGCCCAAATGGTCCCTTTGCTTTTCCATCTTTTGTGGCTGCCTGGCTGTGCTCTTATGGGTTTTGTTGTCAACAAACTCCTGGCTTGCCTTTGAGCACTCCAAATTATTGAAAATGACTACAGCTTAAGACTGGCAGGATGATTGTTAAAAACAGCCCTGGCATTAATCATAGCTTAAGAGCTTTTGGAAAATGATTCTAATTCAGAAGGGGTGGCTTACAAAGAGGCTTGTCGAAAGCGAAGCAGACATCAAATTCTGAAAGGCAGAGAGCCTCCTTGGTGCCCACACCTGGCTCCCCCAGCAGCCCTGTGGCAGTGTGTGGGGCACAGCTCACCTTAGCAGCTCGCCCCATCTGCCACCAGGGGATTTCCACGTGAGTCCCATACCAGCCCTCCCCCTGATCCGGGCACCTTGAGATGGGAAAGACTGGGGAGGGGGGCAGTGCCCGCAGTTCCAAGTCTTCCCAGCAGTCCTCTGAATAAGGAAGAGGTGGCTGGGCGCCTTGTTTTCTGTCAACAGTTGGGGCGCCTTAGACGGATGCTAAAATAAGCCGTGCGCACAGAGGCAGCTGCGTGGGCAAACACATGGTCAGCATTTGCAAGGAGCCAGGCAGGGCAACGAGCTAATACTTCTGCCTTTTCCCTGCCTGGCACAACAAAGGAGAATGATTTTTGCCATCAGCATTCTCCCTATCATGGAATCATTGCACAATTTAGTATGATTAATGGTTTCCATTTAGGAGAAGCTGAGAATGAAAACAGTGGGGGAGTGGTGGCACTCAGCTGGGGGTGCTTGTGGCTGCAAACTAAAGCAAAAGGGAGAGAGATGTGGCCGGTGCCTGCCGGCCAGCCGTGCCCTCCACCTTTACTTTCAGGCACGCTTGGGGAGACACATGGCTTTTGACGTGCATTTGTTTAAACAGTCTGAAAGCTGCAACCCTGTGGTGGCTTCATTCTTGCAGCCTTCCCAGCATTTGTGGCTGAGAGCTACTCCCTCTGGAACAGCCAAAGGGGGTGTCACTCCCAGAGGTTCCTAACTGAAGGCCTGGCTGAGAGCCAGGGCGTGGCGATGGGGCTGCGCAGCTAAAGCTAGCAGAACTAACTACACCACTTCTTGGCATTCCTGATGGTCACTCAGGGATGCCACACGGAGAAGGACCCCACCCTCGTGTGGGGTGGTAGTGGTGGTCTCCAACATGGCCATCTGTCTCTGGAGCACCCAGGCTGGTGGACCCAGTCTCAGCTCTCATCAGCTGGCTTTCCCAGGAGTCTTTCTCCACTCAGGAACCTTCTTTCTTCTCTGCTTCTGTAGACACTGCTTCTTCTCAGATCCCACGGCTGCTGCGGGTGAGTGGTGAGACAAAGGGCGCCATAGCCAGAGACTTGTGGGTGCTGATAGAAACCAACCGGGAAAACACAGAGAATTCAAGAGGGCCTGCATGTTTTAGCAAAAGGCTTTGTAAGCTGAAGCCAGAAAGGGAGAAAATTGGTGATCTTGGCTGGGTCGAGCGTGACTCCAGGCCCTTCTCGATGCATTGCTGTCTCTGCAAGGAAATCTATTATTTTCCATAAACTGTCTTAAGCATCTCCCGGGCTACATTTCTGGCTGCGTTAAGAATCAAGCCATCAAGAACAGCTGTGAATGTTATACACTTTCAGCAGCAGCGATGGGCTTTGGCAGGGAAGTAGGAGCAAAAAACCCAAGTAGGACATTTCAGTTGACAGTAATGGCATTTTCCCTTCCTTGTCCAAACGATAAAAGATTCATGCTCCTAATTGCAACACTAGAGCTGCCCCCATCACTTTATTCTGGGAGAGGAGGTTAGAGAAAACAGGCCTAGAGAGAGGGAGAGAAAGAGAAAGAGAGAGATGGATAGTAATTTCGTCACTAGCTAACAGAGACTGATTAGTGCAGAAGACTCCCTTCCATAGCAATACTTTTTAATCAGGGCTGCTGTGTCTGGGCAAACAGCTTTTGTGGATTAGCTAGACTCGAGCCTGCCAGCATCCGTTGCAAGTTTAAACGATGAAATACACAACTACAGAGAAAACAAACCAAAAAGAGTAATAAAGTCACACATTTCAATATTCAGCAACCATTAAGGGATTTAAATATTTGCTTGCTATTAAAGGCTTGCATTAGGCTCTTCCAACACCAGCTCTGGAAGACTGAAATATCAATTACGGATCAATTTTCCCCCTAAGTAAACACTAATGCAGGATAAACAGTATTAGAAGATGCAATCGTAACATTGCTGACTTCAGGATGGACTTCCTGCTGGTAACAGCAAGTTTAAGCCTGGTGATTAATTAACCTGAGAAGATAGCACTTAAGGAAGATTTAAGGCGGGCACGTCTGAAATATGACTGAGCCATTGCATGTTTGGAGGGCAGCTGGAGAAGTCCCTGGCCCAGAGCATGTGTTGATTTGCCCCTCACTCCCCCACTCAACGCTTCAAAGGATTAGGAGGGAGTAAAATGGGAGGCCAGGGTGGGTGTGCATGCGGATGAAAGAAAATAGTAGACTTGAAGTCAGGTTCCTCCTTGGATTAATTCCATTTAAACATGCAAGGCTTGAGTTGTAGTTCCTCCCACTGACCACCAGGGGCAGTGCACATTTTATGCTCTCAGAACGAAAGATCAAAACATAAAAAGTAAAACAGATGTAGTTCCCTGTGTATTGCACAGCCTGGACGCTGAGAAGACTTGAAAACAGAGAAGACTCCTGCATTCAGGTCTCAATTTTGGAGTGTTCACATTACTCTTGTGCTACCACCTTCTTCCTACCACCTGTAATAATGTGGTGGTGTGCTGGGGGCATTGGATCCCACGGCCTCTGTGGGAGGCATATTTCAACATTTTGAGATGAACAAAATAAGGCAAGGAGTATGGTTTGAATTTTTCTGATACATCATAACTCATTCTGAAGGCCCCTTATAATATATGATAATAATATTACCTTACGGCTTTTCTTGGCCATTACTAAAAATGCCATCATTCCCCACGAGGGGTAACAGGTATGCTGTTCTAGTAGGTCCTCGAGAGCGAGGAGACCAAGGGTGCTAAACCAAGAGCTGAATGGCCCATTTCTCCCAGGCCAAGCTGAAAGCTGCCCATATTGAGGATGGTCTTACAAATGTCAGGGTTTGAAATGCAGAATTGGCAGTCCCTGCAGACTGTGATGCAGACCACCAGGTGTTTGACTAGCTCCTTTTAATCAACTACTTGAGGAGAGCTCACACTGTGCCTACCATTCACTTTCATATATTGGCCACGAGGCTGTTTGGTTGTCAGCCAAGAGCCCCTTTTCCCTTCATCTGTACAGCAGGTCAGGACATCCAAGTGCTTCTTTTTGGAAATATTTCCAAACTATGCATGTGAGGCTGCAAACGCTAATTGCACTCTGAAGGAGTTTTGGCTGTTGGTTCTTCATGACTAAATCTGTGTATTCAGCATGCTGGCAAAGAGGTGTATGTAGTCTGAAGAAAATTTTTTTAATGAAATACAAATGCTTCACTTAAGGAAGGTCTTTTTACTTGTCACATGGTGACTGTGTGGTTGCTTTAAGGTTCTGGATGACAAAATCAAAGGGACATTTCTCCATGGAGCAAGTCCACAGGAGTACAAGAACGACATTTCAAGTAGACGGAGGACAGTGAAAGATTGCACCAATTAACACCCACATATCACCTCAGGGTTCCAGTTGATGTATTTGGAGAATGCAACCAGACCAAAATATTTGCCCAAACTCTCTGGAGGAAGTGGGGACCGTTTTCACTCTCATACCAAATGAAGGACCAGACTACTTATCAAGTTTCTACTAACGTGTGCTGTTTCTGGCACCTTCTCATTTGCATGCCCTGTGGACCTCAAATGGTAAATTGCCACCTCATGTCTGCCTCAGTTCAGAGGACTTCTGGGGTCCCTTCTCTGCAGGTTATAGCTGAATCTGGAGCCTCAAGCTACAGGCAAGGGGAGACTGATGGGAACTTTACACCTACTGCATGCCTCACGGCTTGGAGTGACTACTAATGAATAGTGACAGGAAGGGGTCATTAAACATCTATGACAAGATTCACAGGGGTATGATGTGTCCATGCACATATGAGCCCAAACAGCTCCCTCCATGTAGTAACTGCTCACAACCAGGGGAAGTTTGTATCTTTAATCCTACATTATGATGAACATTTCCGAAGCACTGATTGCTCATCTTTTCTCTCTCCCCCTATTGGTGCTGAGGATTGAATCCAGGGCTTCCTGCATGCTAAGCACGTGCTCTATCACTGAGCTACCCTCCCACCCCACACTGCTGATCTTAACTCACAGATAGGAGACCAAAGCGGGGTAGGTTGGGGAACTTCAAGTTTCAAAGCTAATCAGTGGTGGGGAAGGAATTTAAACCCAGGCAGACTCACTCTAGCCTGCATACTCTTGATTGCTACCCTAAATCACCCATGTGTCTCTGTATGGAGATATGATAAATTTGTGCTCCTTATTGCTCCCTCCCCTTTGGCAAAGGGTGGACAGGCCAGTGAGATCTCAGTGCTTCTGTGTGGACTTTGAGGACAACCACTGGGCTAATTCTACCCTCCATGCATGGGTGATTTCATTCATTTTGCTACACACATGAGCAGGCTGGCTGGGCTTCACCTTTGACTCATTTCCTTCCCCACTAAACTGGCCTAATTGAGATCCAGCTCCTGACTAGACTCTGGAGACCATTTCAGAGTACCCCTCACTATGCCTGATATACAGCAGGTGATCAATAATTGCATATCTGCTTTCTTTTTTCTTTTTTTTTTTTTTAAATGGAGGCAAAGACCAGGCCAGGTTGTAAGAAGTGAGTGGCACAGCCTTTGGCTTTTCTGGAGCTTACCTTTCTATCAGAGAAGAAAGGCTCTTCTGACTGAGAGAGAAGGGGGACTCAAACCCGGCTGGCACTTAGGGGCTGGTCAAATATTATCTGCTCATTTATGAGGTCAGACACTGTGATGTGTACATACTGCTTACTTCAGCCTGCAAGGCAAGGACAATGACAACAGAGTGGATGCTGCTGTCCACCCAGGCCTGGAAGTCTTAGCAACCTAAACACAAGTGAGAATAATCTTCCGCAGGCAGCTGTACCAGTTCTCGGCAGCCCGTGCTGTTTTTGTGAAAGGAGAGAGAACTTTAAATGAAGGAGCAGAATGAATCATTAAGACACGAAATCCCAAAATAAGAGACAGGTGGAGCAGGCAACACAGGAAAGTTGGTGGGGTGGTGGGTGAAAGAGGGGAGGGAGGGCCGGAGGCGGATCCACGAGGGCCCCGGCCACTGCTGCATCTCGCACACCTGCACAGATCATCAAGTCCATCTGGAGGCGCCTCCGTTCAGCCAGGCACCTGGCTCACCTGTACACTGAGAGGGGAGAAGAGCATAAGGACAGGGGACGCAGTTCCAAACCCCGCTGGCAGCCACTCCCGGCACATACTGCCAGCTTGGGTCCCCACACAAGGTCCTAAGGAGGAAGCTGGGACCAGAGGCTGAGGCGTCCGTAAGAAGTCCATAAAGAGATGAAAGGATCACTTTGTAACATTAATTTTTTTATTAAGAAGACAGATATTTTATAGTACTTCTTTTTTTTTTTTTTTTTTTGTAAAAATGGTATACATGAACCAATACAAAATGCGAATGGGAACATATGGATATGGAGTTTCTTACACTGTAACATTGTCCATGTACACCTTAAAAACAGAACTGGCCTAGAGGGAAAAATAAGACGTTGGTGTGACTAAAGAACAAGCTTATTTGGCATCAATTATACATCCTTCATTATTTTATATTCCTTTAAAAAACACAAAAAAACAAGTTTGTTCTTTCTTCACTCTAAAAAAAGTGATCAACCTGTACAAAGTAATACTCAACAATACATTTCAAACAGTGCACTGTATACTTAAGAAAAAATACATAAACCAATATACAACTAAAATCCATAATTTCCTGTTTTTGCTTTGTTTTATTATTTTTTTCCAATGTGTGGGGCCTACACTTTGCAATCTACCTGAGACGGAAAACACCAATCGAAACACATGAACCTGAGACATGTCAACATTGTAAGCCATAAAGTTACATCAGGAACACTGCACTACTGTACACTTTTCAAAACAGAAAGATGGGAGGTCCCGAAAATGAGATGCCAATTCTGTGAGCAATGGTAGTGTTTTTTTTTTTTTGTTTTTGTTTTGTTTTTGTTTTTTTTTCTAAAAAGAACTGAAAAAAATCTTTCAACAACATGCTAAATGGTTCTCACCCTTTGATATGGTTACACTATGGTCAGAATGGGTGCTAAGGGCTCGGAATAGAGCTGCACATTATAAAATTCATTGAAAAAGGGATGTTCGTTGTGGCTTTTTGTCTTGATTAAGTGCCTAGGGATAGGAGAGGGGTAAACAAGATGCTGCTCGATAATGGATTTTCTTTTACATACCAGTCCGTTCCCAAAAGGCCCCCATATTGCAATGGTTCTATCAAAGGTTAAAATAAAGACAAGAAAATAAACACGCTTTCAAATAACAAAGAGTTGACACTTTTTCCCCTTAAATAAATCAGCATAAGTTTTCCACATAATGTAACAATAGTAAAAATGCACCTTGCAAAATCCAAAATTACTCACTGAAAATGTTATATAATATATATTTATATATATATATATATAGATCTATCTTTTTTGATGCCATCTTTCCATAGGGACTGTTATCTGGAGTCTGGAGCCTTACCAAAACATATGGTAAGAGTTTAGTTTGCGTCCTTCAGGACTACTTCTAGATTTCCTAGACATTTCAGTGAAAACCCCCACGTTGCTTTAAAAAAATGTAAATGGTAACTTGACTCCTCTACCCTTTCCCAAGGCTCCCCATCTAAGATATGTTCAAGGTAACTTATTTTAGTAGCTATGCAGTATGGCTGCCATCATGCGAGATCAGTAATTTTTTGGCAGATGGTTCTTAAGGCTGAGGAAAGAGGCCAAGGCTAGTGTATGAAAGGTAAAAAGATAAAAACACTCACATTTGAGTTTTGATTAAGTAACTGAAAATTCCTACATGCTGTTTTTCCACCTCTGCTCTGACCTTTCGAGAACTGAGATCGACAGCAGACCAGTGTGAGAACAATACCGGCCCTTCTTTTGCACCTCCTGCCTTTGTCAAGCCAAATCTGAAGGAATGAAAGTTTCACACGGATTTGAGTTGGAAATCCCAGCATGACAAATATCTGTAATATACAGTACATGCAGGCCACATCCTACTGCCTTCCTAACTAAGCACAAAGGAAAAAAAAAAAAACAAACCTGTCCCATTCAGTCATTCGCACAACACGCGGACTTGCTTTTTCCTACAAATTAGTGAGAAGTAAGGCCGATTGGGAAAGGTGGATGGAATCATTTGGAACAGAAATAACCAGAGCAGAACTGTCTTTCCCCCCTCCCTACTTCCCCTCCTGTGGCAACTCAAATTTGTCCACTTCTATAAAAGGAACAGACCTCACCTGTCGGGTCTATTTAGGGCACTGAGAAAGGAGGAATCCTTTCTGCCCCAAACCCTTCTGGACAGCATGGAGTATCTATACTGAGCCGTCTACAGACACAGAATTAAAGACAGATTCAATCTCATTGTGACACACCTCACTTGCAGATAACCCTGTACAGTAATGTAGTTCCACAGCAAACAGAACATTTTCTGAATCACAGTCTAATTTTCTAGTCTTCACTGCTCTAAGTATTTGAAACATGGGCAGCAGCAAAGAGTTTTCATTGTTTGTTCACCCAAATCTTTACGACAACAGAGAAGAATGCATTATGGATACACTAAATTCTGAACTATGAAATCTAAACTGTGCTGGTTCTCCTTTTATGAAACTGAATTTGGAACTGAAAGCAGTTACCTCAAAAGTAAACCAAAGAAAGTTAAAACAGTAACAAAAATGGGGAGGAAAAGAGTTTAAGGAATCCCAGCAGGTAAATTCCAAAATGGGAGATTTTGGAAAAAAAATCCAAAACTCATTTGGGAAAAAAAATAAATGCTCACGAAGGAAAACAAAAAAAAAAATCAACAAACAAACAAAAAAACAAGGCACAGAATTTTCTGCAATCTACCAAAACTAAATCCAAGTGCCCAAGTTTGACTTGGTAGGAAGAAATAAAAATAAAAAACACAAACAAACAAATAAAAAGAGGTGTCAAACAGCAGAGTGTACTTTTCAAAGAACATTTTTTTTTACACAGCAAATCCCAAGCCTTCCCAGTCTCGCACTTTTCCACCCACTCATAAAAAACACACGAGTTTCTCGCAAGTTCCAATATCACTGTCTCTTTATCATCTAAATAGGGCCAGTTGGACACCTCATTGAAACAAAAAGGCTGATCTAGATGAAGTACTCTTTCTTTTCTTCAGAGTTGTTCTGTCCTCCTTCTGCATTGATTATAGCTGTGTCTGCGTCTGCTGCGTCATCGGCTCCTTTGGCTTCATGAGTGAAGTATGTACCTGAAAGATGAAGGGGTAAAGCACCGTGACTGTCTGATGGCCTCTGTGTAAAGTGGTACAGAGATGGCAACTTGCTTTATGGCCATCATCAGCCGAAGTGGTGTGCAGGCAGCAGAGGGGAAAAAACAATTGGAAGAAGAGAGCGAGGTGGGTGAGACAAATGGGGATCCGGGGGTTCCAAAGGCACCACTCCAACTGAACCGCTGCGATATAATTCAGCAAATGAGACATTAGAGCAGTGATTATGACCAGAGGATGTCAGCAGAAGAAGACGTGAGTGGGAGCTAAAATGCAGAAAGCTGGAGAGCTGCTGACTAACGCGTAAACAGTAAACACCAAGGACCAATGACCAGAGATGTGCACGCACGTGGTTAAAGACCAAAGCAAGGAAGAGCAATTAGCCAATAAATGAATTAGGGCCCCGATGACGCTTCTACTGTCATCTCCAATTGTTTATTTGCACAACAGTCTCCTGGCTTCATGAATCATCATTGACTATCCATAGGTGAAAATGTGCTTGAACTTGCACGTATATGTTTGATTCTCCTATGCCTTCCATTTCAGAGTGGGGTTCCAGATCCAGAAATAATTTGACATTGTCACAGCTGGACTCAAGGCTGGGGATCTGTCTTCATGAACTAGTGATTCTCTCTCATCATGGAACTCTAGCCCGGACCCAGATTCATGGATTTGCTAATTGGCACAGCCACTTTATAATGACAAGACAGAACGTTACAGAGTTGGTGACACTCTTATCACCAAAGCCCAAGAGTTTACATGGAGAAAGACAAGGACTGCACTTCAGTATAGTATGTAGGTAGAACTTAAATTGCCTGGCACAATCAAATAGCCCTCCTCCCGCTGTATGCCATATCCCTGCAGACTTATATTTAAAAAGGCTGAAACGTTTTGCCGTATTTTCAGGTTTTCAAAGTGACGAACTGAGAAAGCGGGCGGTCAAGTGCTTCCCTCCTGTATCCTCTCTTGGCCTGTAGTGACGCACACACCTTCTTCCCCTGGTCCTCCATCGTGGCTGCTCAGACTCTGCCCTGCTCCCTGGTCTTACCTCACTGGCTCTGTCAAGCTAAACACTGAGAGGCGGGAGTTCTCAGCCAGACAGCTCTGAGAGTCCCAAATTGTTTTATGCTTGAGACGGACACTTCGTATCCTAAAGGCGGTTGTCAAGTACCTTGAACTTCCACTGCTGTGCTCAAGGGACCTTCCCCAAACCCAGGTTACAATCAAGCAGTATGCAAGCGCCTAGGAAGCCCTGCAAGCTCATTGCACAGTGCTTGAGAAAAACAACTGAGAAAGACAAGGGCCGACAAAGAAAAGGAAGAATAAATTACCAGGAGGGGAGAAGAGGCTCAGAGCAGCATGGGGCAGAGAGGAGGAGCACTGGAAAAGATGATTGCCCATCCAGACTGCACAGTTGATAAGTGTGATGATTAATGGCAATTTAAATCAATTGCACTGATAATTTTAAAAATACATATTTATGTGGCTTTTAAGGCAAAGGATTTTCTTTAACCTGGGCACATCACCCCAAGGAAGTATTCCAGAGCACTCGTGACCAGGTTACCCAGAGTTCCGGGAGGGGAAGCAGGGCTAGTTCACCGGCCTCCTGGAGCATGACAGGTGGTGGGTATGCTTTACCATGTCTGCATTCGGGGGTTCACGCCACACCTTGCACACCAGCCCCTTACTTTATCACTTTTACTTTATTCCCAATTATGAATTGGAGAATAATAACTCTATAAAGCTTTATATTTAGAGAGAATCCAAATCAAGGAGTGTTCCTCATCAACTCCCAGAGTCCTAATCAGCAGCTGCTAAGATTTCTGCTTTTTTTCTCTAACAGTTTCAGAATCAGAAAGGCTGTGCAGCCACATATGCCCAATTGCCTATCAAGGACAACCTTGTAAAGTCACCAGATGCAGGGGTGGTGGTGACATGTTGCTCCTGCCTGCCAAAGCACCTTGCTTACCTTTATGTCTGGCAAAATAGCGCCCCAGAATGATGAGCAAGCACAGCATGGCGAACACCACCACGGCCACGACGCCGCCAATCACAGCGTGATCCACTGCCCTTATCGAGCCTTCTTCACCTGCTCGAGAATCTGTTGAAATCAGAAGAGGAATAGGGATGTAGAGCTTATTACAGGACACCAGAGGCCCTGGACACACTGCCTCCAGGGTCAGAAGGTCACCTTCTTTTTTAATGGAGGAGCCAGCGAGAACAATCCAGATGGATCAAGTTACACTGGGCGAACAGACTGACCTGTCCAGTGCTGAATTGATCTGTTCTCCCCACAAGGCAATTTCATTATAAGCAGCACAGGAGCACTAATGCAAGTGGAACAAGCTTAGGGAGGCAGGGAGGGGAGAGATGGAGTCTATCTGGTCCTGACCTAGTCTTGGTGTTCACTCTATCTGTATCCAGCTGCAGATCCTAATTAAGGAGGCCGACCTAACTGTTTAAGGGAACCCTGAATGGTACCTTTAGGCAATCACAGGAACTGTGGAGGGGAGGACAGAGTATCTTTATAGCTGCCCAGTGGCTTACTTCCTGATGGTGTATGCACAGGAAAAGCAAGAGCCCAAAAGCCACAGCAGCCTGGAGATAAAACAAGGACTATAAGACTAGAGACAAGTGACCTGCTTGGAACATTTAGGATGTATGAGAGAGTAAGCCTCAATTTAAAACCTAAAAACCTATTTCAGAAAAGACAGCAAGGAATGATTGTCCATTGCCACAGACGGTTTTTATTTTATTTATTTAACACCTCACAATGCAATTAATTTTCCTTTATAAGCATCCCTCCCTCAGGATGTCTTCTTTCCACTGAGGAACGACATGTTTGGCTGGGGAACAACTTCAGAATGAACCCAGAATGAGCTATGGCGATGCAGAATGGATGTATGGCAGTGTAAACAATTTTAATTTAGGAACGTGGCTACATCACCTCTTGCTGAAATCCTAATGGCACCCGAGATTTATAATGTAGTAAAAAACAATTATTCTCCCGTTGATTAATACATTAACATTTTGGAGTGGAAGCTAAACCATTGTCTTTTTTTTATTGAGTCAAGTACGACACCTCCATTAAAATGATTTACTAGCTGTACCTTACAATTTAAGCACAGCAGCAACAGAAACGGTAAAAATCTTTTAACTTTACATGATTTGTGAAGTCATATGTGAAGGATTTACCATTTAAATCTTTCAGTACAAGAAGCACATGGCCTATAAATCTGTCCCCCTTGCAGTTGCTGGACGCCTAAGAGAAATGCATTTCACCAGGAAGACTGAGAGTGCAAATTCAAGTCAATTTCTAAGAAAGATTTATCTCTGTCTCTCTCCAAAGAACAGAGCAAATCTCTGAAGCCTCCACCTCTAATAATATTTGAAGTTTATCGATCAAGTGTACAGATCCGTGACAGCTAAAGGTAATGGTGCTCTTTTGAGCCGAAACCTGATACAACGCTTTCAGCAGGAGGGCATGATTTACACTTTCTATCGATATTTCCAATTCTGCTTGGAGATTAAGTACTGAAGGATGTGGGGAAATAACTCGTGACTGAGGGTTCCATGAAAAGTGCTTTAATTAAAAGAGTTTAAATTAAAAAACGGAGTATTTAAAGTGTTTCATTAAGTTACCTTTGAAAAGAGTACAGAAAAACCCAAACCCAAACCCAAACAGTAACGCCAAATCAGAGGCAGCAGCAAGTTGCCCAGGACAACAGGATGATGGGAGTTTAATTGGAGAATGGAGATGGGTTGGAGGCAGAGAGCACTGCAGCCAATTAGCCCGCTCCGTGATGTGCGAGCCCCTCCAGCAACATGTCTAATAAGCTGACTTGAAACGTGGTGGAGAGGAATCTCCTTTCTTGCTGAAAGTGTTGCCGGTCATAGATGCTACAGTCTCCATTGTCTTGAAAGTCCTTTCAGCGAGGCAGAACTTGGCCATGGAAACTTTTTTCCTTTTAGAGACAACAGCTTGTTGAAAAGAGTGCACCCTTTGGGGTGCTGCTGGACTTGAGGTGTCTGCTGGAGAAGAGTGCTTTACGCACTGGAGACATGCACCCCAACTGCACAAATTCAAAAGTGTGCACAGGGGGTCAAAAGTAACAGTAATGTCAGCCAGCTGTGCTTTCCTTAAGGTGCTGTCAAAATAGGAGATCTTGTGAGATTGAGAATTAACTAATTTCTGGCGGCCATGACCTTCAGACCTATTGAAGTTTGTGTTTTTCAACAAACCCCATCTGCCCTAGAATTACGTGAGGAAAGACAAAGTGATGTCATGATATTGAAGAAAGAGGTTCCATGGGCAAGAGGTAAAGAGAGGTCCCATACTGGGAAGACTGAGAACAAAGAGAAACTCTGAGAAGTTGCCCAAGAATACTCTGACCCATTTGTGGGAAGGTACTCTCTTGTCCACTGTTCCATGTGTAGGCACATGATCATTCTAGAAGTCTAAGAAGTGACAGCCAGAGGGAGAAAGAACACCTGTGTATGTGTGTGAGCTCTTGGACAAAGAAAAACCAATAACCTCCTGAAAACGAAACTAAACAAGTCTCACAGGGCATTGCTTTTCTGAGTCAAAACTATTCACTTGACCTTAGCTCCCCATGAACTTAAGAGCTGAATATGCTATTTTCCCTCTGTACTTAACCCAAATTAAATATCTACATTCTAGTTATTTCCCTCACCCTCAAGGACATACATATTTTGCACATACTTATTTATAAGTGCAATCTCTCTAGCTATCTTCTGATACTCACTTTGATCAGAAAGTTTACTAGCACCAGTTAATCACCAAGACATTTTTCCTGCCTTCAATTACTACATACGGACACAGAAGGTAACTGATGTTTAATTTACAGGGAGCATTGCCAGTTACGAGCTCCTTACCGCCTCCTCCCTCTCCTACTCCCACCTCCTGGGTTTACTGTGTGAGGTATTAATGGAGTTGTGCCCCTTCAGATGTGCCTGTCAGTGTGGCCTTGCCCCTGAAGAGCACCCAGACTCATTGCACTCCTTTCGTTTCCACATGGGGGATGGTGAGGGTTCTTAGAGTGCCACTGATTGGCTCAAGGAGTCTGGGTGACAGGTTACCTACCACCAGGGAGGAACTGTCCACACCTGTGGGTGGGGGCCTTACTTATGATATGACATGACAGAAATGATGCTACAGAGGGGAAGCACTGTGCTGACCGAGGAGGGAGAAAACTGGAGGCTGAAGGAAATATCGACCACCAGAAGAAGCATGTTTCCGACAAAGTCCATTGGCCCCTTGACCTTTCCTGTTTCATTCTCAGGACGAGGGCTGACCAGTTCCTGGAGAGATTACTACTAAGCAGAAAGGCTAAGGCTTTGCCATCAGCAGCGCTTGCTTCTCTGAGGAAGCAGACCCTTTCACGCAGGTCCTGTTAAGTGTCGGCTTTCCTGGGGACATGATCTCCAGAGTTCAGACTCCCTTGTTGAGTCCGGCAGACAAGGAATCCAGAGGCAGACTCTACAGCTGTCCCCAGCTTCTCGACCGAAAAATAAATGTGGAGTGTAAAGCACTTCTCTAAACACGCCTGATCCTCAGGCAAATGGACGTTTCTTCGGTTCAGAGAGTCATGTTTTCTTGTTCCCTAAAAGGCTATAATTGTTCCTCTTGCTTAGTAGCAGGTGTAAGAGTGTTTCAATGCTGGGTCTACGCTCTGCCTCCATCATCCTGAGAAGCAAAGCTGCGTTTCTGCTTGGTACATGCTTGTAGCATAAAGGTATTCCACCCTCGAAGAACCAAGCATGCTTGGACAACACAGTCCACGTGGAGTTAAGAATCTCATCTCCAAATCATCTCACATGTGGCTTCGGTGGTTGAATAATTCTGACTTAGACGACACTGTCAATGCTGGGAGATGTTCGTGATAATTCTCAGTTGTGGTATAACATTCCTGCCTGTTCTGCCCCATCTGCAGTCACTTTACAGCTCTAAGTGTGACAGTCAGATCATGAACCGATTAGTATTCGTGAGTTAGCTTTTCTTTTGGCAAAAAGCTGAAACAACTTGGCTTCAGGTGAGAGTTGACAAGTCACTTGCAGAATGTTAAGTTGGCTACTAATGCTTGGGTCATAGTTTCAACCACCCCAGGCTCACTTTAGCATCTGAGAAATTGTAGGGGAGAAAAAAAACTCCCTTCAAAGAAACTCCCAAGAGGGATGCCCCACACTGTTCAGCTTTCTTTACCTTGGGCCAGTTGACCTGGCCTGATCCGTTCTTCATGAACAATAAGGAGTATGGAGGGGGAGGTTTTGGGGGCAATAGTTTCCTAGGGCCTGACAAGAAAGTTGATTACTACTGGAACTTTAGTTTCCTTCTACCTCCCCATAAGGGACTCCTCTTTCTCTTTTCTCTGCTTGCTTTCACTCCTTAAACCACTTGACAGAGTTATCCTTAATCCAGCACCATGGCCAGCATGCTGCCTGCGGTCAGCAGGGCTGTCTGCACAGGATCCTAGTTTCTATGGCTATTCTACCACCTGGCATGGGATTGTAACATGAGTGGCCAAAGCAGGAATTCAAAGACAACTAGGGAATGGCCAGGATATCCGAGACAAGCTTCTGGCAAGGAGGGACTTTGACAGAGGGGTCCATTGAGCAGAAGCCTGACTGTGACTACAGCCTACCCACCCTGAAGCCTAGGGTATAGAGCCCAAGGCCAGTCTTTTTGCCAAAAGGACACAAAGTTTTCTACCTCTGAGGAGTGAAGTGTGATACTGCAGCATACAATGAAATGCAGCTCAGGGTACCACAGCCAGGCCACACTGGCTGATCACTCTTCAGACTTCCCTGGTGCAGGCTTTAAGGCACATTTAGCTCACTTGACAAGAGCTAGCTACTCTTTTTAAATGCACATATTTATTCTTTCCAGAGGTTATAAACTACTTTTGGTATCCTCTTAAAAATGAGTATTTAAAACATGTGGAGGTTCTAATGGTGTAAGTCCTCTTACTCCTATTTATTACACTACTCTGATCCTCAACCTTCCCCCATTCGTGCATGAGTGGAGAAAATGTTAGAACTGTTGACTTTTTGCAACAGTTTTGTCATTTGGCTCAGCTGAGGTCTGCTGGACAAGTCAGTTTAATTAAAAACTCTTAGAATTGGTGTTCATAATAGAAATGCTTCCTCAGGCTGTAGGGATTAGTCTATCTCAGAAAAAGCTTAATGACTATGATGTCATTTGCTACTTCTTGCTAGGAAGAAAGAAAAAGGTCTGGCAGTGGATTTTCCAAATCTGAAGCAAAACCAAAATCTGACTTCACAAAACAAATAAATAAATAAAATAAGACAAAACAAAAAACAAAAGCCAAGACCAAAAACTAAAACACATACACAAAAAAAAAACCTATTACCATCTGAAAAATGTAGCTACTCATTTTCATCACCTACTGAAGCTCTCATCTCTGGCAACAAAAATAAGTGTGCATTTTAAAAAGCACAACTTTATTACTGAAGGGGAACAAACTGAATGGCATGCGCTGACAAAATGCCACATTATTTGCTAATCCTAATATGTTATTCTTCTTTAAGATTTGCTTTTCTCAGCACCAATTCAATTATAGATGCTACAAATCCTTCTGACATTTAATTCCCTCTTGTCAGAGAGTAGTAAATGTATACAGTACATGCACAGCTTTCCCATTAAGATGTTAATATATATTGGAGCACACTAGCCTCTATGCAACATAACCTTTCTTTTCTGTCTTAGAAAATGGAAGGGAAGGAATAAACATAGGCAAGAAAACCATGAAGACTCCCATATAGCATCCCAGGCTTCTGGCACTACCGTCAGCTGCATTCAATTCTAGCAATGTAGCTGCAGCTATACTAACATTTCAAAGGAACTATGTTAAGCTACTTAAAGGAAAACTGCAGTAATCATCCTCATTGTGCCACCCAGAGCTCAGTATGTGTTCATTTAAATTAGAAGTCCTGCAAGCAGATTGTGGCTGCACATCATTCAGTGTTCAGACCCAGGCTTTCTAAGACTGTTCCTGCCTACACTGCTGTCCAGAAAATGGTCCAAATAGGGGACGAGTTAGAAGCTCATTTCCTACATGGCCCATGGGAAAGTGCCCTGGATTTGCCATCAGATCTGGAATGGAAATTGAGTTTTATTACTTTTCTCTGTGACTTTGGGCAGGCCACTCAGGCACTGAGGCTTTGAGAACAATTATACACTTCCCAGGACTGCTTTGAGGCCAGTGCGTTGCTGAGCACAAAAGCATCTATCTGGCTCAGGGCTTGACATATCGCAGGGACTCAGTAAGTGTTTGCCAATTTAAATCTGCTATATGAAAGCCTAAGGAGGGTTTTTCTAGTTTTTATCACAGATCCAAGGCAAATAATTATCAGCTTTTTAGGGTTAAGGGTTGTAGCGCATACTCAGCATTGATCACATATGGTAAGATACCCAATAAATACTGAGTTGAAGCCACCAAACTCTTTTCGCTTGAATGGAACAGACACCAGTGTAACTAACAGCCTCTCTGTCCTGCATTATAGTCAAGGCTGTTGGCCTGGCAGCTGAAGGCCACCTGGTTCAAGTTATGATTCAGGTATACCATTTGAGTATCAGGAACATGCAATACTTGTTGCCAGCTAAATATGAGAAAAAGTGTTTTTTGTTTCTATTTATGTTGATTTTTCTCCCCTCTCAAGTTACGTGATTTAGTTAGTTTAACCAACAGTGGAAATGACTTAATTGAGGAGACAGAATGTAAATCCTCCCAAGGCCTTAAGCATCACCAGAGAGACCAAAAGCCATGCTTACAAGTTGGTTCTGCTTATCTCATAACAATAAAAACTTGAGTCTGACTGCCTCTTCCATTGAAGCAACAGGAAGGCACCGAGGATGACACCAGAGTTTTCCTTAAAGAAGTAGACCCCTGACAAAGAGGAAAGAGTTGTAAAGTATTTCCAAACACACATTTCCCACTAGAATCTCTCTCTGCAGAAAGATGCTTCAGTGGACCTCAGGCATTTGGGGGTGTGAGGAAGATGGATTAATGAATATGGTGAAGTCACCCCAAAAGCAGTGTCCAACCTGTAGAACTAGAATTTACACTTTGCATTATGGCCTGCCAACTTTTTTAGTTTGGAAAAAAAGTTCCTATTTGTAGGTTCCTTCCTCCCCATGGTGAAAGGGCAGTGTGTTGGATTATGAGAAAGACTGGCACTAGCACCAAGTACAAACTCATGTTTTGTTTGGGAAAGTTGCAGACAAGCTGGCATGGACCCAATGTGATTTTTTCTTTTTTTAGTCTACTGAATTTAATAAATTTTTTTTTTTTTTTTTTTTTTTTTAGTGCTGGGGATTGAACCCAGGGCCTTGTGCTTACAAGGCAAGCACTCTACCAACTGAGCTATATCCCCAGCCCTAATAAACTGAAGTTTTAAAGAAGGGAATTTATGTTTTAACCTTTTCTAATCCATCACTTTCCTATGGCATTTAGGACTACCTTGGAGGAAACCCATCCATAACTTAGGGGGGTGAATGAGACCATGAACTGAAAACATCAGAGCAGAGTTTAGGTCTTCTTCGATGGGGAAGGGGCTTGATTTGATGTCAAAAAAGACTCTTCCAGGTCACTCAGCACATGGCTTTACATCTGATGGGATATGGAGTGCCTGACTTTTCCCTCCTCATTCCCCAGAGGCACACGCTGAGATGACAAGGGCAAGACAAACAAGATTCCCAAAGACCCCAGAGTGGCTGTGGATTCCACACAGGAAGGGCGACCACTCTAAAACAAACTCCTCCATTTCCTCTAGAGGTGGGAGGGCCCATGTTTGTCTGTCTCTTGAGTAAATCACTTAGCCCCTGGAGCCCAGTTTTCTCATTTACAAATGGAGACTAACAACCCTCCTTAACAATCGCACAGGATTGATTTTCCTGGGAATCCTCCCAAGGCTACTCATTCTCATCCATCAGGCCTTCCTGTTCTAGCCGCCTTCCTAGGTGAGCTTTCCTAAACTAGCCTCCGCCTCTCTTCTTCTAGTTCTCACTTTCACATCTCCAGGTCCCTGTGGACTCCCAGCATTTGGCACTGTGTGAAACTATTCATGTTTTGAGTGTGTCTCCCCAACTAGGAATTTACACATGACAGCAGGGCCTTGGTCTGTGAAATCCATGGGCCACTTCAGCTCCAGTTGGGTTTCGTTCACTGCTGCATGCCAGGTAACAGCCCAGAGCCCAGCACATGGACCTCAAATAATTTTATAGAATGAATTAAAATCAAATGAGTTGATATGTGTGAAAAACCTTTCTAAGATGTAAAATGATATAGATACAAGTCAAATCATACCACATTTTACCTTAAATGTATCTGTCCAGTCCCTCTGGTTTTTGGACATTTTTAATATTATCATTACTGTTAGTCTACCAAGGAAATTAAATAGCCTGTTTGCCAAAACTGAGCCATACTTTATGTGGGGGTCAATAAAGAAAGCATCCCCATAAATGCTATGGTGACTAAGGTTCTCATATACATTTTAAGCAAGTCAGCCAGGTTTTAGGGCACTCTGGTTACCAATGGTCATATATTTCACCCCGGATGACAGTGGTATCCACAGGCCTTTAAGTTCTTCCATCATCTAAATTTAAAGCCCATGCTGCTTTTACAATCCGTTTAGGGAACTATAGTTGGTTTACTGGGTTCTTCCTCATACCTAGGCAAGGGTTATTAAGGTCACGCAGAATTCACCTTCCACTCATACTTTTTTTGTGGATTGCTGAGGGACATGTAGGACTTTTTCAGATCACTCTTTTGCTTGTAGAGCGAGAGTTGAAAACTGGTCAGGTTATTTCTTATTGGTGCCTTTGCTTCAAAAGCAGAAGTCTGACAGATTGCTTTGATTGTGCTGGAGGGCCACTCTCTGGTACACTATTTACTCTATTTACCTCCTCACTCCACAGATCCCCTCCATTGCTGAAGGGAGGGAGGCAGTTGGAGATATTTTTTTAAAAAGTTTTAAAATCAAATAGAAGGACAAATATGCTTAAAGCTATTCTATTCCACATGGGTGGCAATAACCACCAGCTGTCACCAGGAAACAGCAGATGTAATTGATAAAACAATTCAAAACTCATGTAGATCCATCATCAATAAAGTTAACACCCAAAAAAGTAAATGAAAGGTTTCAAAGTAGAACTGGATGAGCTCCCTAGGTCTGCCAATAATTAAATCATTGAACTCCACACAAGCATCATTTTTTTATGCAGATTACAGAGGAGGATCAGCTGGGCGACTTGCTTTGCTGGGTGAGGATGGCACACCATATGCTGCTTATGAAACTGTCATTAACTGAGGTAGCACTGATGAATGGGGGAGCAGGGCCAGAAGGGCAAGGGAGAAGACAGACCATCATTTTTTGGAAGTATCTAACATTTTTCCATAATATGGAAAGGGTGGAATTTCTACCCTGATGCGGCAGGGAATGGATAATATTATTCATTACCACAGTTTAGCATTAAATGTGCAACACCTACTCTAATTTATTGATGGGCTGTTTAAGACGGGTGTTAACCTGTTTGTCTTGTATTATAATTGAATTCAGTCTCTAGGCTACAGAAATTTGAGAAGTTCATCCTTTCTCAATCAATATGCTCCCCTTCAGTGACCCATTTCAAGACAGCTTCATAAAAAATAATGTATTTTGTTTTAATAAATTTAAACACTATGACAGCTGCTCAATTTTTATTGGTTGTTTTTTTTTCCCCTTCAGATGTCTCTTTGCTGCCGAGTGAAGCCAAGCTCACAATCAATAGTAATTGATTAATCAGCATCCCCTTTGAACAAAGGTGCTAATCAGTTTTTGATTAGTTCATCAAACCAGATGCAAAGGCAGCCGGGCCCCAGCCTGCTAGTTCATCAGTGCTGTACATGACTTACGGCTCCTGAGCAATATGACTGTAGTGTTCCTAGAGGGTGTGGGGGAGGGGGAAACATAATTATTAATTTAACTGAATTATTATGAACACAAACAGTTGTTGGTTTATTGCTCCTGACTTGGGTGATTGATAGGACTGCAGCAGGGACCCATCTGACTTGGTACAGGGATGAGGCTTGGAGTATTCCTAATTGATGATGCTGGAAGAAGGGGTGGATGGTTGGTTTAGTCACGTTTTCCTAAAGAGGAGAAAAATTACTTTTGCCCATGTGAGTAATCCTTGTCTGGCTAATATGCCAGAGGGATCAGGGCCAACCTATGAGAACGCCTTTTTTGGAATCCTTAAAAAGCTCCAATTGCTGGGACCACTGTGTCAGAGTTGTTTTATTTAGGGTCGGTATCAGAACTGAGACCATCTACAACCAGGAATGCAAGCAGAAATCGCTTACTTCTGGCATCACAGTTTTAAGCACGAAGGAGGACTGAACTCTTATTTTTAAAAGAAAATTAGGTTAATGTTGTTACAACTTCTCTAAATACACCACAAATAAGAGGCAAACAAGACACTATTGATGGGCTGGCTATCTTTCTCATCTTCTATTTATTTATCCAAATTCACTGGGGTTCAGAATTCACTCATTCATCCAACAAGTATCAGCTGGGTGCTTATTAGAGGATAGGTGTACAGCAGTGAACAAAACCAATGTGGAAGTTTCCTGGAAGTTTCCACTCTGGAACAATCCAACAACTAAGTGCACACTGGGCACGACATCTGTAGCATTTCGAAAAACTGGGCAGTACTATCTCATTTTCACACTAGGTAAAACTTATAGTTAGGGACTGAACCTCAATAACCTGCTGTTCCAGGGAGCTGCAGTGGAACTCTTCCGGGAGGGGTGATATGGAACCTTCTTTCCCCGATAGGCTACGGTGAGCATGCACACCCTATGCCTTAGTTTCTCTGTTGTGATGACAAGGAAAGGACTTGCTTACCGATTTACCAAGGGACTGATCAAAGTGTCCAAGGAGCTGTAGCTGGTTGGCAGTGAAGTCTCACAACATCATGGGAGCTCAAATAATTGTTTAGCTCTGACCACTTTAAATCTCCTCCCTCCCTCCTTTTTAGGATATGCTTCTTATTCTGGATTAGTAACACCTAAATCCTGGAATCAAGCATGAAACCTACTTTTGCAAGAGCTCAGTGTGCTGTGAAAAAGGTCTGAGGTGGATAATTAGTTTACATCATGGTGTGTGACAAAACAATTGTCCCCCCTTCTTGCCTGCCCTTCCCTACCCCCTACTTCTAAGATAACTATGTCATGGCTTTTCAAGTCTATTCCACAGAAGTAGACAGTCAATATGAGTTTAAGATCTTGTCACATAATCCAACATCCTTAAACTGCTTTGTAATGCAACAAAATTTCTCCTGAACCATTCTATATCTAGGACATAAACATTATTTTAAGTCACTGAACACAGTGGCTTTGGGACAATCCCAAAGATAACTTGACCTCCACTGCATTAAAAAGGACCAGCCTTGATCTGAAGCATAAATATTATTACTACCACAGGGAAGAGAGGTGGGTGGATGAATGGGGAGGGGAGGAAGAAAGTGTTGATAAAAATTTGTTCTTTTGTTAGTTTCAAAATCCATACTTGCCAATTGGTTGCTCAGCAAACCAAATGGCCATTTTGTAGAGAAGTGGACAGACTGCCCACAGGTTGGACACTGCAGTGCCTTACCTAATGACTAGCCCTTACCTGAGAGGTCCTCACTGTCCAGTTCTTCTGCGGAATTGGGCAACTGAGTAAGGCCTTACAAGTAAAAACAAATCGTTTTTCTTTTCATTCCTCGAGGGACATAAACAAAACACTTAAGAACTGAGGATGAATTTTTTAAAAAACATGAGCCAAATCTCTTGCTATCTCTCGCTTTTTTGGATAGCTTGACTGTATTAATCCATATATTCATGTCTTCAATCATGTAATTTTTTTATTGATACACAATCGAGGCAGAAAGATTCCTCAGTCTCTACTGTTCAAAGCACATGAAACATGAAGGTGAATGTTTAAAATCACTCATTCATAACAGCATGCAAAAAGAAAAAAAATAAAGCTTGATTGTTAGCTGTTGATGCTCTGATACATCTCTTAAATACAAATGTATTTAGATGTTACATACTGATGTATGTAAGTTGTAGTTCACATTTTACTGTAAATTGAAATCCTTTGGCAATACTGACAAACACAGTTCATTATCAATTTATGATGATCTTGGATCACATATCTCAAAATGGTACAGCATCTGCTAACTGCAGATTGCAGGTTATGCCTTCATCAGAAAATCTGATGTGCAAAATGATTTTTTTAAAAAGAGAATTTCATAAATCAATGGTATTCCTGAAAAATAAAACCCTCAAAGCTGAAAAAGCAGTTAGGTCAGGAGGTAATCAAGTAGGGGCTTGAAATGCCTATATGGGGGTCAACCCCAATGTTGGCCAGATGCGGATGGCTCTCAGCAAGCTCTGATTTGAATTAAAAGAAGTGAAGAGGGAAGTAGGTAAACAATGGGAGGCTCAGCAAGGCGATGGCTGCCATTTCCTCATGCTTTGTATGGGGCTGATCTTTTAATGAAGTTTATTAAGCAACACAAAACACTAGACAGTCAAGGCACACTTGCCTTGTTTGCTGCTCTCCTCCAAGTCCCATCTGATTGCCCCAGAAGTTCAAATTCCCACAGAGGTCTGAGTAGACTGCTTTAATGGAACTGTCACTTCTGAGAATGCTTGTGAACCTATTAAACTGCAAGGTCTTTGGTGACAGATGCAAGTCTTGTTTAGTGTTGCATCTTTCCCTCCTCCTATGGCCAAGCACAAAGTGTACTCTCAGTAAGTATTTACTAAATTAATGATTTGGGAGTAATCCTCAGTGAGCCACCAACCAGAGCTCAAAAAGCAACCAGAACATATGCTCTGGAACCAAGAAACATCATACTGATTGCCCTATTTTTAAAAACCCAAATTAACCAAAACGACCCTATACAAATGGTCACTAAAGCCTGGATTTATAAAGAAGACAGATGAATATTGATAGCCAGCCAGGTTGTTTCTGTGAGAGGAGGCTATCACATCATCAGCCAAAGAAAGGAGAATTTCTCTCATGACCCCCTCATTGCCAATACACAGGTGCCCAATCAAAATGAGAGGCTTTCAAGTTCACAGGTGTTCTCAAACTATAGATTTAGGGAACTAAAGGGAAAGCAGTGAGTAATTCAATAAATTATAGAGGCAACTGAGTAGGGATGCTACCCATTTGTTCTGAAATCTGATTGGTTGAAAGTGTTCCTATTTCTAATTGGCTTTATCCATTGTATAAAGACTGATGAATACAATTATTTGAATAACTGTTATAAATGGGCAATATAAAGTACCTCTCTGTTGCTAATTATGAATCTGCAGTTCTCAGAAGGCTAATCCCTCACTTCTATGTGGCCCAATGAATATCAAAGCATTCTACATACGTGCTTGGTGCCCACTGAACCACTTTAAACAAGGATGTTTCAAGCAGGCAGCTTTACTGATGGAGGCTTGTTTCCTTGGGGAGGGCAATAGGAAGCTAATTTTAAAAAATAAAGACAAACATGTTTATGAAATATCGATATGCAAAGTTTTCCATTAAGAAGCATCAGACAGTTGATATACACCTCATTAAAGCCGAAACTGTCATTTTTAATGGCATAAACTTTAAAATATACCAAATCATCTGGAATGTACTGCTCAGATTATGTTCCAAAGTAAGAAGCCATTTAGGCTAGTGGCGTTAAATTTGTTTTTGCAGTACCATTGTCTTTTATGAATCTACAGCACTCTGCCATAGTTGAATAATTTCTGAATAAATATAATTAGGAAGAGTTTACTGAAGCACTGAGTGTACAAGTAAGGATAAGCAAAATTTACCTCCTAAAATTGCTTTGGCTTAGGTACTTTTCTTTCATGTTAAAAATTATACACCTCTCATTTTCTCAAAGAAAAAGACAAAGATGTGTTTTATGAAGTAGAGATTACTCTTCAAAAGGAAACTTCATGATTTAACAATAAGTGGGAAATTACTTCTTGGTTCTTTTCTTTAAACTTTCATATCACCTATTAAAGTCCTTTCTCGTCACTTCTAATTAAAATGCATTCAACAAATTTCTTTAAATTTTGTTAAACAAATGAAAGTTTACATTTTGTCCATACAGGATTTTTCTGGGCAATTAAGAAAGTCCTAAGGTACAAATAAATGTGCTAATTCAATATACGCACAACAGTTGCCTCTTTTGCAGAGACGTGTTTTGCTTTTCACGTTTTCTTGGGGTTCCAAAATGCTATGTGACACACCCTAAGTCTTTTCAGGGCTTCTGCAGTTGTAACTCCTCTTTTCAACCATCACTGTTGACTTCTCAAAGTGGTACGATGTGGCAATTTAAACCAGGGTAAGGAAACCTCAAAAAATTAGAAACAATAAGAAGTCCCAGACATTTAAGTGAATTCAAGGTCAAGTAAAATCTAACTGCCTCTGGGTTTGGTTCATCAGGGTATCATTTGTTTTAGGAAATTTCAAAAAAGAATGATCAAATAAAACTTTCAGGAAACAGAACAGCCCACGGGCCCTGGTACCATTCCCACTATGAAAAACAAAAGTAGGCGACGGCTCTCTCTTACCTAAGCGGCACACATCTGATCACTTGGCCATATTATGGAAACTGTTACTTCCATCACCAGCCTTAAGAGTTCAGACGCCCCCGGTAGTTTTAATCTAAAAGCTCAGTCATCCTGTTCTTCCTGCTTTGTCAGCTTTTGTGGAGAGTTTTTCCCTTCTTCCCATTAGCAGAAATTTGGTTCACGCCGTTAAACAGTAGCACATTGTTTCCAAACTGCATATCAAGGCTGAAACGCAATCTTCAGGTCCTGCAGCCATTCGTAAACCTCTTTAGCTTTGTTCTTGAGTAGAACATACAATGTCTGCAGAGTCCCTTGACTGAATGACAGCCTTTGAATGCCATTGTTATGTACGCATACAGAGAGATGTACATAGAGGTACATACACAGAAGGTGGACATAGCGGTTGTAATAATGCGCACTGCTGGCTATTTTTCTTTAAAATGGGCTTAAGAACTTCCCCACAATTGAATGTAAAGTAAGATAAGGAGATTTCATGTGCTCGTAGAATTCTATCATGGTCTGCACTACTCATGAAATAGAGAAAGGGAGAATCATGGGGCAGCAACCTAAGGGCAGCAGTCTAGGGTATGAGCTTGTGTCTAGCACTGGCCAAACATTTTGAAACCCAAACAGAAAATGAAAAATTATTCTTCAGAGGGGTTTCCAGTTATAGACTGAATTAAGATCTATTTAAAAACTCATCTGGGATATGAAAATTCATGAGATCATCAGACTCTACTGTATCAAGAGGTAGAAAGGCAAGAGGGCAGGGAGAGAGAGAGAGAGAGAGAGAGAGAGAGAGAGAGAGAGAGAGAAAGAGAGAGAGAGAGGAAGAGAGAGAGAGAGAGAGAGAGGGAGGGAGAGAGAGGAGGAGGGAAGGAGGGAGAGAGAACCTCACACCCAGAGGAAGCCAGCTGACTGCAGTGCAGCAAAAGCACAAGCACTATTCCAGACCATGGGCATGCGGTCACCCGACCCCTCACATGGGGCAGGAGGGTGGGAAGAGGGAGAGGGGACACACAGGGCAGAAAAAGTACAAGGCACAAGACACAGAGAAGCGCCCACATTTGA
This sequence comes from Glaucomys volans, assembly GCA_020662805.1. Taxonomy (NCBI): domain Eukaryota; kingdom Metazoa; phylum Chordata; class Mammalia; order Rodentia; family Sciuridae; genus Glaucomys; species Glaucomys volans. The sequence continues at coordinate 202,982 of JAJEJO010002976.1, forward strand.
ACAAACAAACAAAAACCATCACACACACCCACACTTCAATAATCATAGTAACGACTACACCACCCGTGCGCTGAATCATTCATGCATTTCTGCCGTCAATTTCAGACCATGTGGTATCAGGATTTGGCAGAGTGTTTTTTTTCTTTTCTTTTTTGCATTGCTCAACATGCACACATAACACAGGATTCTTCCTGTCCAGGCCTTTAAGGATGAGCTCCAAAAACACAGATGCTCAAGATCCTTATTCAGAGAAGATCCCTTGTGTCAGCCTAGTCTAAAATCTCATTCTTACACTCACATTTATTGTGACTATCAGATCCTTAAAAACACATTGTGGCTGATTGTTGTTTGGTTTTCTTTTTGGAGAAAATCCATTTGGTTTTGAGTCATGCCCATGCACTTCTAACCTTCCAATACATGCTTATTCCAATCAGATATTGGTAAGAACAAATGGTCAACATACATCAACAACTAGTATAAACTTCATACATACTCTAGCAACACAAGCTTGAATAAAATATTTTAATGAGTCTTCAAAGGGAAAGCTTTAAATTTTTTTCTTTTTCTTTTTATGAGAAAAGAAATATGGAAAGAAATCTAGTATGACCACTTTTAAGACCAGTAAGATGGTCACAGCTGGCTGACCTAATATGTCTTGTCATTTAAGTTGCCAAGTTATCAAACCACTTAACATTTTTCTAGGCCCAATGAACATTAAGGAACATCTCAAGGTTATCATCAAATGAACGTAAGTCAAATGGTTGCTATACTCTAGAAGTTGGGTTTTAGCCACAGTGCACTAGAAGAAAAATTATTGGAAATCTGATCCCCTGCTTTGTAATTTTCACCATGTTCTATTACCTTTTTATCCTGATAACTGACCTGGAAGATTTCCCCCTGCCTCCTATCAAGTAAAACTTTAGATATTACTTTGCTATTCATTAGAGCTTTTTGCCATCGGCTAGAAAGTATGCTGGTCAAAATAGTGGTTGGAGCTCTTTGTGAAGATGCTATGAGGATATTGGACAAGTTGAAGAATGTATTTATAAATGCATTATACAGGGATCAGCCTGGATTATCTATCACTTCTCTATTCCTTTGCTGTTAAGGAGTCCAATCTAAATGTGTGTGTGTGTGTGTGTGTGTGTGTGTGTGTGTGATTGTGTGCGTTGTCCAGTATGGCTGTTCTACTTTCCCCCTAAATTTCACATGCAATATTGGTCAAGAACATTCTGTTGAGGAATCACTGGCTTGAATAGTGTCCCCAAATTAGTAAGAGAGTGGCTGCTTCTCACAGCACACACATATGTCTATTTCTGGCCACAGGAATTCTATGAAGTCCTATTCCAAGCATCTCTTTAACCTACAACAAAAAGAGACCACCTTCCCTTTTTCTTCAAAGAGGAGGGCCTAATTTAAAATAGTACCCTAAAATCTGAATCAGGCCCCAAGTTCACTTTTCATTTTCCAGGCCAAGGGACAAATTTCAGACTTTAAATATCTTGTCCAGATCTTTAGGGATGAGCCCCCCAAAACACGAGTACATGTATTTTATTGAAGGAACGTAGAAAATAGAACTCTGGAGCTTTAGGAGATAAGTGATGATTATTTCTTCAAAGATCTCATAGAATTCAGGAATCTACGGTTACATTTGACCCTGTAATTAATTATAGGAAGCTCAGAACTTAAAGTATCTTAAAAAGAATAGAACAAAATCTCCTGAACTACATTAAAATAACCTAAAGCTCTGAGAATAATCGATAAAAGTCAGGAGGTGCTCAATTAATGATGAAACATACAAATAACTGAGCTTAATGGAGTGCAAAGCCTGAGATGTAGCAAGCACGATGGGGCATCACCTTAGCAAGCACAAGTTTTATACCTAATTGATTTCTCATGATTGTCAGTGTACCTGGCCACTTTAACTTATTTTATTAACTTTTCCCTTTGTGCCAATGACAGGAAAGGGCAGAGTGAAGGAGGAGTGGGTGGGATCTGTCACTCCATTCCTGTGCTTGCTTAGCTCCCTCAGAATTCCTCACTGGGAAGTCCAAACATGAGGGTGAGCTGACAATCCTGACCATGGGCTGATCTCTAAGGACAGCTCACATTTTGTTTTGAGATTTCCAATTGGTAAGTTATCAAATGTAGGTCTTTTTGAGGAAATTAGTCTGGGCTAGGAGATGTTACTCTAAAAGTTCAATTAACACTACAGGGTTGGCTGATCATTTCTTGTCATTGAAATGATAGAGTTCCACTCTGTACGGCATGCAAAATGACTGAAGGAGGCCCTTTACCCAATGATTCCTAGGATTCAATTATTAAAATTCAGCTCATTTTAAAACTAACATATTTCTCTAAGCATAATCTAGCCAGGGTTGGATGTGCGGTAAGCAATCAAGTAATATACAGATGAAACAATTCTCATTTTCTGATGGGAAAGACACAGGAAAGTTAATAGACTTATCCCAATCCAGAGAGGCATTGGTGAGATGAGGAGACATCATACTTCCTGATGTCCCTGTCTAAGCTTAGGTTTTAGTCACTTTTTGGTTAAAAAAGTTATTTTGCCTGCAGGGCACTCACACAGCAATGACTTTTTTTTTTAAGGTCCCAGTTAATGATGTTTCAATTGTCATATATTATCATTCCTGACTTGGAGATGTTTCCTGCCAAATGTAAGCATTAACTTAAATGAACACACAGATTTAGAGTACATGAAATGGGGTGGGGGTCTGGGGTAAATACAAGTAGGAATATAATTAAATTCATGATCTTTCTAAAGAGGATCAATGACCTTCCTCATTACCACTTCATGAATTTAAACAGAGGTCAGGTCCTCCCTGACCTTCAATCTCAACTACTAAACCACACAAATGACCCCCTTTGGAAATTTACCTGGGACTATGGCCTATAAATGCAGAAAGCAACTGGGCCTATGATTCTGATGTTATGTTGCTAAGGCAAAGATTAGTGTGTTTGAAGTCCCATGTATTTCAAGGTTTGGTGGAGTTTTATAAGCAAAGGGACTATGTACAACTGAAACTCCCACCATGCCACCAGCCAGTGAGGAGGAGGCCTCATCTCAGATTGCAACCATTAGCTACTGAACTCACAACAAAAATGACAAGACTCGACATCCTTTCAAGCCCTAAGAAATTATAGTATATTTATGAGATCAGTCTACTTGGAACGTGAGTTCCCTTGAAGACTACATTTCTCTTTTTCCCAGCTTGCCTTGCCTCTCAGCAGCGCTGAGAAAGTAGATAAACAGGAATGTGATACCAACCGTGAACTGCTGGTTCTGTCGTCGCCGTTGTGTCTACAGACGGGAACAGAGGATTGGAGGAAGGGAGGAAACAGGAGGAACAGCATGCAAAAAAAGGGAAAATGGAAAAAAATGGAACAGATAATATATGAGCAAGCTTTCAAAGAACATCGCGTGACAAGCAATAATAAATGAAAAGCAAAAAGCATTTGAAGTGAGTTGCACTGTTTTAAGACATGCCTGGAGCTCAAAGCTGCGAGCCAGTGAGGAAAACAGTAAATTCTTTGGTTCTGGGGGTCTTGCCAGGACACATATATTTGCTCGTCCATAGTCAGGGGAACATGCAAAGTGACGAGAAACACCAGTGCAAACTCAGTGGCTGGTAGATGGCTCTTAACGCATCAAGGCTCAAGACTGCGACAGAAAAAGCTCAGTCGGAAGCTGGTTAAACAATGGATTCATACATTCAAACATTGCCTTTGTGTTAACCCAACCCACCCGGGCACTCGGGCTTCTTGACTGCCAATCAGGCATCGCTGAATCAATTCCACTTTTAGGATCCTTTCACTGTTTATGCTCAGATGTCTGTAGATGAATATGCAATACACAGGATCGAGTTTTCCATTCACTGTATGATTTCAGCAGAGCTTAGCTGGAAAGTTCAATTAACTGGGAGGCCATAGGAATGAACATGTTCAAGGTTTTCACAGATTAGTTTCCACACACATGCACACAGACACACACAACTAATCCACTCTTCATTTTGCAGTTCTTAATATCTTACAAGCCCAGAGCAGAGACTTTCATGAAAAGACACAAGTCCACACAATCTGCCAAACACCACTTCTAATTATATGACATTTCAAAAATTTAAGTATCCAGCCATTCTTTTGCTTACAATTTAGAACCAAGTTCAAGGCTGTGAGCTGCTGGGAGTTGTGCCCTCATGGCTGGATTAGGAGACAGAGCAGTCAGTTTTTTCACTGCTAGATGCACTTGTTGAGGAAGAAAATATGGCTCGTCTCTTCTTCCTCTTCTATTTTTGATGCTGTTCAAGTTTTCGCCTCCTTCTACCAGGCTTTTAAACCTGGCCTGCTGTACGGGCTCCTCTTCACAGGAAATTCCTCCAAAAGGCTCAAGGAATTTTCTCTTTAGTTTTGGCTAGAGGGGAAGTGGGACAAATATCTAACAAAACGCATGACGACGACATTCTTTTTCCAGTCATTTTAACACCTCTCTCTTAGCCAACTTCATTTCAATGTCAACCCGCATCTGGCCAAGCTTTCATTTTCAATTCTATAGCTCTCAGGCATGCTTCTTCCACTATTCTCTTCCGGCCAGGAAGGAATGGTGACTCTGGGACATGAACTGGTCATCTCTAGTCAAAAGCTGGAGGCTGAAGTGGGGTTGTGGGTGACCTGTGAGAGTAGTTCCCTATCTTTTTCTCTAATGCAGCTATTTAGCTGGTAATTGTTTTCATGAGTTCTGGAGACGCCAAAAGACTTGGATTCGACACAGGCAATGTTTAAATGCACTGGAAAGTTGAATGTAACTTTTTATGGGGTGTCAAAAGAGCCTGGAGCTTCAGATTTATAAATAGGACACATGAATTCACACCGGCGTTCCCCTTCAGTTGGCATGCTTTCCTTAGGACCCAATACCATCAAAAATTAGAGCCCTTCTAAGGAGCCAGAATTAACCAGAAGTCTGAGAGCCCAATGCAGCTTGATATAACTGATAGCTGAATTTCTCACAAATTGAGGAGGGAAAGAAAAACATTAAATATACCACATAAGAACACAATACTTACTTATAAGGCAAGTCTGTGTGCAAAAAATAGCAGTGAGAAATAATACAGGAAATTGTACAATTGAAACAACATTCTACACCAGATTCTCACAACAAAGATGATACATCTCCTTAGTTGAAATATGCAAGTCCAGCATCAGTTTGAGGCACTTTAAACTTGAGGGGCAAGATCAAATGCACATTTGTACAGAAACATTTATATGCATGTTAATACATTTTTATGAGTAGGCATTGGCTCCTTTCCAAAATAGAGAAAAATAAAACAATAAACACTTTGGCCCATTACTTTTGTGGTGGTAGTACTTCTTATATGCTTTATTTTTTTTAATCAGGTGCACAATTAGTATAAAATGAAAGAAACAGGGTGGAATTAAAACCTCAGGGTTAGAAACTTCAAACATAATATCTGAGCATTAACCAATGACCCCAATTTACTGTCTTCCTGCATCACAACATTATGTCAGCTTCCTGATGAAATTAAACCAACTGAAGCTAGGCGTAAACTCTTATGCGGGTACTAGAAAATAAATGAAGGCAAGTTCATAGTGCACCTTGCTTTCCCACTCTGGGGATGGGAAATCCATCAATTGCACCCAACAGAGAGGACAAAAGGAAGTCAAGAAGGAAAAACATGTTCTAAAACAGTTAAGCAAACACATGTTCAAGTCAAACAACACAGTTCCTACAGCTAGAAATGGCAAACCCATGGACAGCAATGGAGGAGACTGCAGAGGAAACACAGGTTGGTTACAAGGTTTTGATCAAGAATGAGGGTGCCAATGACTCTAGTTCTCTGAGAGCATCTGGTATATTACCACAACAGAGATTATTTCAACGAAAGAATTAAGAGTTTCTTTTTTTGTACTGGATATTGAACCCAGGGCACTTAACCACTGAGCCACATCCCCAGCCCTCTTTATTTTTTATTTTGAGACAGGGTCTTGTCAAGATGATGACGCTGACTTTGAACTTGCAATCCTCTTGTCTCAGCCTCCTCAGTTGCTGGGATCACAGGTATGTGCCACCATGCCCAGCGTAAGGAAGAATTCTTTAGAAGTGACTTTGTGCTCCCTGCAGGAGAACATTTTGACAGAATTTAATTCTCCTTCCTAATTGCATTATTACTTCATGCAGAAACCACAAACACCCTGGCTCTGAAGTGAGTACAGCTTTGTAAAGCAGGATTTATTAGGGTATTTTAATCACAAGGTGAAGTAATATGCACGACCACCCCTCTGAATCAATTTGTGGGTTCATCATTTTGTCTAAGTGTAAGGGCGAAATGCAAACAGAATATTTCCAATGTAAGTTATAAATGCTATAATCAGCTTGAAAAATGAGAGTGTCTAATTGCCTTAACAAAGGCTTTTTTAAACCTCATTTTGTTGCTGCCTTAAAAAAATAATCGTTGAGCTAGAACTATTAAAAAATAGTCGCAAAAAGTTAAATTGGACTTGCAGTGGTATTGGGTTATGAAATTAAAAGGGCCTAGGTGAGCTATTGTCTCTATTTTAATTTTAATTACAATGAGGGCAGATTTATTGTACATTTATTTTATATGGTCAACAAAAAAACCAATCCCCTGTTCTTGCAAACCCAGTTAAGTGTGTATGGTCTTAATAGTCACTCCCTGGCTGTTTTATGAGTATAATCAAACAAGGTGTCCAAGGAAGGGCTCTGCACTGTTATTTGAAAGACACACATTTCACTAAATATTGACTTCTCTTCTCAGTCTCCTAGTCCTACAGTTGATGTGACCCTGTCTTGAATAAATGAAACGATACATGTATCTCACAACACAGTAAGATATTTACAAAATGAAAAAGCTCTGACAATGTGTGAGATTAGAGACACTAGCCATTTAACCAAGTAGCAAAGAAATTTAAAAAAAAATTACTGCATGAGAGGCAGCTGGGCAATATTTAGTTGAAACAGTCATGTGTAAGCTCCACTGTGGCACATTCTAATCCTTTCATATGGATTCTCTCCAACTTAGAATTGTTCATTGAGTGTGACAGACTGGGGGTTTAAAACTAATCCATAAATTAGTCTGTGGTCTCAAACACAACGGGTGCCATAAATGAAAATGAAAATCCTAGAACAAAATTAAATTCACAACCTTAAATACTTTTTCTTCCCAGATTGATCTGTGGTGCTCCCGCTTTACAATGCACACATTCACGGTCAGGCTGTATTTTGGGGTGTGCGAGAGCAGGGTGTACATTAACAAACGCACAGTGGAATCACCCAGAGAACCCAATCTACTCAGAAGCAGAGCTTAATTGTAAAGAATTAAAATTCTCCCAATTTGATCGTCATAAGCTTAAATGAAAGCATACTACGCAGTCAGACATATTTTAATACACTCTCCCCCAGTTTATTTTCTTAACTAAAGTCAATAAGGAGTCAATGGGTTTTCTTAATTGAATTCCCCTTCAGTTTGTGTTATAGAGGTGCTTTAAACTGAGACACCAGGGCAGGCAAGGAATTCCCCTGACAATTTTATTTCATAGTTGTGCTGTGCTGGCCAAAGTCTATTAAATATAGGTATTTTTCCCTCTCTCCCTCTCTCTCTTCAACTTTGAAATCCATTGAAAGCAAAAATAAATGCTGGAAAATTAAACTGTGAAATTTGTTTTCTACTGGTTTCCCATTTAATTTCCTTGCTATCTATGTTTTGCTTTACTTAAACTACCATTCCTTAGGGATGGGAGAAATGGATAGTTATAGAACTAAAGCTAAAGGCCCAAACAAGAGGGCCACAATGAAGCTCTTTTACTTTTTTAATGTCATCTACCCTTTGAGTGAAAAGATTGTGTGCCACCTAACAGCAGGAAAGGGAGTTGATTTTTTTTGTTTTTGTTTTTTTGTTAAGCAATTTCAAGTTTTGTTAAAAGCTTCTTCAGAATTGTTCACTCTGTGCTGCTGTGCCCCAGAGATCTTTTCATTTGCAAACCAGATGTTCTGCAAAATAATAGGAATCTGTATAGTGGTTTCATTTAACAAGGGAAACAATTCCTATAGCGTGGTGTGTGTGAATGTTGGGAGAAAGGAGGGATGGAGGGGGGAGGACACAGGCTGTGGGGGAGAGGGTATTGCAGGAGGGCAAGAGGGTGAGAGGGAGGAAGTTCTGCAAGTCTAGAAAATATCCATGTTATGCCAGATATGGGAGGGCTGGGTCTTTTCTGCCAAGACCTTTATTTCCTGCTACCAAGATAGCTGCAAGTATCATATTCTAATCCTGAATTCTATTAGGGCACTGGGAGATACTGTATTCATGAAATTATTACTTATTTGAATTGTTGATAGACCTTTAAGCAAGGAAACATGCCACTTCTTAATCTCTAGGATTATTTTTTAAATAAAGCGCAAAAATTTTGGAAATTATAATAGAAGCATTAGGGAAAAAAATTTCACCGCAATTCTCATCTCTAATTCCCTTTAAAAACTGAGGACTCTGATGACTTTCAACATTTGTCATATTCTAATTTCTTCCCAAACCTATATGGGTCAAAAGCTGGGTGGCTATGATGCTATTTGTAAGAGGTTTACAATCATCAATCAAATAAAAATATGGACAGGATAGCATTAAATAAAAATGAACATGCACTTCTGGTATAAAAATCAGAAAAGGTGGTTCATCAGGTAAAAGGTAGCACAGTAAGAGCATTCTCATCACTAGGCTCACTAGCATATCAGTAACACTTGGTAAGTATTCAATACATGATAAGTAGATGTCAACTCCAGAAAAAAAGGCAATCTGGTAAACATTCTAGGATGAAAGATGAATATTTCCTAGCAACGAAGGCTTAATCTATGCCTGGCACATAAATAGATGCAAAATACACGCACACTGAAGATAGATGCTTGAAGTAACGTTGGACCTTCGCTCTTAATTTCAGAAATGCTACCTTCTCTTACCCATGTTCTGCCCACTCTTTGATGGCACAGAGCAAAGTCCATTTCTCTTGTGATGATTTCCTCAATCTTTTATGTACCTGCTGCCTGAGCCACTGAATCACCTCAACTGCACAGTTCTCTTGAGTTTCAAATGTGTATAATAACCTTTTCTCTCAACAACATAGTAAGGGGTTCAAGGAGTCTCTTGTCTGCACATATTTGTTGAATGCATGTCTAAAAGGTAGACTGGCTTACACCCCCTGTACCATGCAAATAACAGGAGCTCAGTAATAGAAATCACTAAGCAAAGGGTCTGGGGAACAGACAGCTCTATGTGGAGCAAAGAGCCCTATTCTTTTAGATGGTTGTGGCATAGATTGTCAAGCACAGGTGTATTTTTTCCCTTTGCACCTAAAACACTGTGAACATGTGCTATGGTATGGAATTTATCCATTTTGGCATATTCCACAAATATCACTGAAGGAGAAGTGGTATATCCACCTTCTTTAATTGTATAATCTAATACATTTAAACATGAAAAAAGTTTATGATATCAGACTGTGAAAGGCAAAATAATAACATGGACCTGGGGGTAGGAATCATTTCCTCCAAGGTATATTGGATTTTGAGTGCTTTGACACCAATAGAAAAACCATGCTATTTTCTTTTCCAAGAAACACAAAATATTTAATTGAATATGTACTTTAAAAAAACTCATTTAGAAATGACCTACTTCATTCTTATGAAAGGATTTTTTAATGTGTTTTAGAATTTGGCCCTATAGCTATTCATTTCTTATTCTAAGGTGGTTTTAGTTTTTTAATTTATGACAGTCACATGTAGAGTATGACCTACAGGTTGAAATTCTCCCGGCCTGAATTTTATATTTAACTGCTAAGGGTGTTTATGACTCAGTGCTGAGTCCTTTCTATGGAACTCATCAAGCATCTAACTCAGGACAGAACCAGGCAGGAACAATAAAATATCCAAAGTAACTAAGGAGGGAAAAACAAAATGTTTTCCTAAGATGAGGACAGAAGAAGCTTGACCCAGCTGGGAGCTAGGCACTAAAGTCATCACCAAACATAGAGATAATTTCATGAACATCTAGTACACAAAGTTAACAACTAGGAAGAAAGTTAAAGCAAAGTGAAACAATTTAAATTATGCAGTTTGCTCTCTCATATTATAGCACATATCTTCACAGAATGAGATGAAAGAGACCACACAGACAAACTGATATGATTAAAAAAAAAAAAAAAGAAGAAAGAAAGAAAAGAATGGGAGCTTCCAAAAGTAATAGTTGAACTGAAATAAATGGTCAGAACATGCTGTATATGAAAGATAACAGAAACCCCAAGGAATCTCATGGTAAATCACAATGAGGCTCTCAATGACTTCCAATTCTATCCTATCCTTCAAATGTTTTTTAATTTAAAGAAATTCTAAAGTTAAGAATGGCTTACAAGTTATAAAGCCATAACTATGTTGATACAGCAAACTGACACTGACTATTTCTTTTAGTATTTGACAAACTGCAAAAATTTCTCCCCAGGAAGGTCATGTTTTAGATGTGTGCCTTCACACAGAAGTCACCAGACCTGCTTCGAGCAGGGCAGACAGGATGTAGGATCCCTCCCCACCACCCCTACTCCTCACACCCATGAGGTCTATGATTTTGAGGGGGGCAAAGTAGAGTCATCCATCCAAAGTACAGTAGCTGTCCATTTGTTAGGCTTATAATTCCTTTCTTTCAAGGGTCTCCAGGATGAAGCTTAAACATGTTTTGAGCAAGTCAGGTGACTTGAAACAGAGCAACAGCCAGTCTCCCTAACAAGGGGAACAATGCGATTATCCTGGTTATGGGAGATAAAAGATCACACTGGAGCACTTCCTTTCAAAGAAATCAGAAATCAACTATGACCTTTCAAGTTTAAAAATATTTTTTTTCTATTGAATTTGTACATTTTTCTGGTGATGAAACTCTGACCTGGGGAATGGGTTTCAGTTATTGTATTTGACTGGGAGAAAAGAAACAAATGACTGTGGGCCCTTCTTTCTTTCTATCTTTCTTTTTTTTTAGCTCTGGTTTTATGTTACTGTCACTGGATTTGGCTGTTGAAGCTTTTAAGGCTAATGGTGGCTGTAATGTACCAAACGGGGCAGGAAAGAAGAAGAGTGGAAATTAATTTAGATATCCATTTGTCAGGATTCAGTCTGGAAGATTTTTTAGGAACCAATCTAAATCTAGGGGATAGGCTGGACCTTTAAAATGGGACACAGAATCATTCAACTCCATAACCTTTAATCTGTTTGGAGAAAGAAGTAAATGTTAAATTCTACAAGTATACTTTCTGGGCAAGATAAATATATATAAGACTGCTTGTTAAGACATAGTAAGCCTGTAAGATCACATTCGTTAAAACAACGGGTTCCATAATGCTGTTTTATAGTAGCAATTTTAGCTTAACTATTCTTGGGCGTGCCAGTGAGAATGTGGGCATTCATTACCACAAATGTATTTGGTGTGCAGACAGAATCCAAACGCTACCATGGAGAAGCTAAAATGTATCTATGAGATCATCTTACATTACCTTGAGCTGGGAGGCCAGCCATAGAGGGACAGAAGCTAAGACTGTTCCTATTAAAGGTACACCTTTGATGTGAACAGAAATATAGCATTGTTTATTTTCAAAATTTCCTCTAAATGGAGTCTCTACAGCCACAACTGTGGTAAAAGTGAGTTCTAGATGTTTGAGGACTCAAGATTCGCTTTGGTCCGGAGTGAAGGATTAAGAGCTGTGAACTGAAGTGATGGGGCTGACTTGCTGAGGTTGATTGTGGTGGGAGGAGGGGTTCAGGAATGCGATCAGTCATTAAAAAAAAGCCTAAGCAAGTGAAAAGGCCAGCCACAAATGGAAAGTGTTTGTTACACAGCGTGAATAAAGCCTTGACTGCCTCAAGATATAAACCTGGACACTCTGTGGAGACTTCTGCCATGAGAAGTAGCAAGAGTTGGGTCATACCTGGGCAGCTTCTGCAAAGACAAAAGAGATCACTGACAGGCTGTTTTTCAGGGCTGACATAAGCAGAACAATGGAGAATTAGGTGATGTCATTTATATTGACATCCAAAGGGTCTTTCACTGGAAACTTGAAAGTAAGGAGAACACAAGACTAATTAAGCTTACTAACTAGATAAGAGAAATCCTACTAGGTGATAAACTAGTTCTGGGCTGGTGCTGTAGCTCAGTGATAGGATGCTTGCCTAGCTTATGTGAGGCCCTGGGTTTCATTCCCAGTACCATGGAGTTAAAAAAAAAAAAAAAAAACTAGTTCTTAGTATGATAAGTTGACAGCATGGTTGCTCTGGAAGTTCACGTTAGGAAGAAGCATCTTTGACACGCTTATGAATGACATAGAAAATATGTGGAACTGATTCACCACACTAACAAACCAAGTTCACTTAAGAAGCAGAAGGAGCTAATAGAGCTAAAGCAGGAACACAAACAGACAAGAATTAGGAAGCAAATTCTTTAGATGGAGATGCATTGAGAGTGACACAAAAACCAACTGATGGATTTTCAGAAGAGTTTAAATTAAGTGCAGACACTAATGGTTTTATGACCAAGATTTAGAAAAATCTTCAATAGTGGCTTTTTTTAAGGGTTCTCTCTGTTCCACTATAATAGGTGAAGAAAATGAGATTAGGCCATCTATTGTTATATTTCACCAACTGAGGAGGCCTCCTCTTTCACTGAGCACTTTGCATTTTGTCACCTATCTCACCAACTCCTGTGAAAATGGCAAATGTCTCCAGAAAACCACTGTAACCCTTGAGGCAATCCTTTAGGAGAGCTGCCATATCTTGGGTGCTAAAGAGGAGCTGAACATGAAGAGTGATGAGTGAGACATTCAGTGTGTATAAAGAAGTCCAGTGACAGGAAGGAACAGCAGGGCATGTGACTCAGAGAGACACTGTAGTCTCTGCAGATAACAGATTCAAGTGGAGGAGTTACTTTATCAAGAGATTTTGTTTTCCCTCTCATGGAAAAATTACTTTGACATGTTTCTGTGGTGGGTATCTGTACACAGTGGTTGGGGAAGGCTATATCTAAGGACATCTGCATGTTGAGTTGACCTGGTGCAGCCATCAACTCTCCTACCTTGGTAGGCAGAAGACACTCCATGGCTTCCAGACAAGCAGGACCAAGCAATATGAGAACCCCTGGAGAGCAGGAAGGGGAGGGAGGTCACATCACCTCCCTCTGTGATAGTTAGAAATGAAAGTCATTTTGAATAAGAGTTTAGAGAGTCCGAAGAGATAAAGCCACAGAGTGAGCACCACTGCAGCTGCTGTCCACCCTTTCACATGTAACCAAGGGCAGGAGAGACATAGCGCTAGGCATGGAAAAGACGGGGACTCCCTCTGATCTGTGACTGCCCAGGAAACATGAGTAGGCAGCAGCACTGCCGGCAAGTGCTATGTAGAACAGGGAGGGTAACTGCACTTTAAGTAGCTTGGTCCAAAGAGGTGTGGTAAAGTGAGGTCTGCGAATTTTCTTCATGTGGATTAAGATGAAATTAGAACAGGATCCACAGCCACAATACTTACCATTTCATCAATCGTGGCTAAGTAGAAGCTATCAGCATGTTCTCTAGAAGCCAGGCTGCCATTTTCCTAGAGTTTTGCTTTGAGCAGTGATGCTTAAAAAAGAATTCCCTTAGGCATAAGTTGCAAAATATCTGATTTACTATCAAATGCTTGGATGTTAAAGATTTTCCGAGGCCCTTATGAGTCAATTTAAGAATATAGTATGTAATGTTCTTGGAGTTCCAAAATAAAGGAACAGTTATACAGGGAACGTTCAGGCTTCTTTTTAGGCATACCAGAAAGACAATATACATTCAGGACATTTTCAATGGTAATGAAGGTACCATACCTGTGATGATGGTAAGGATGGTGGTGGTGGTGGTGGTGGTGGTGGTGGTGGTTGTTGTGGGAGGAGGGATAGTTGTGGGGGGATCTGGATAAAAAAAAAAAGGAAAATCAAACCCACAATGCTGAACACAACAATGATCAGTAATGACAAAACAAAGGCATGAAGACATTGAGATGTTTGTTTGATGACTTCCCCCTTTAAAACCAAAAGTTCTTTCCCCCTAAAGATTTAGGTCTTGTAATTATATCCCAAAGCTTAGCTGGAAGAGCTGAGAAGAGAAGAAAAGAGATTTCATATTAATGAAGTTAATTAGGGATGCGGAGACAGGAAATAGAGAAGTGAGGAAAAATCTAAACACGTGACCCCACACCAGATCTTAAGGTGAGGCTGAATCAACTCAGCACTGTGAGGGGACAATGGCTGTCATTTCACTCATGCTTCCACAGATGGGAGGGAAGAGGAGGAGAAGGTGGTGTTCTATTTAAAGGGCTCCTATCGGCCAAGGATGAGTCTGCCCTGCACACTTGCTCTCCATGACGACTAACTTCATTATTCTCCATCAATACATCCCAGCAGGAAGTAAAACTACTTCTATACTCGTAATAAATACAAAGAAGAGAGAATGTCACCACTAAATATCAAGTTCCAGGCATGTGAGATTTTACTGAGATTTTATTTTTTAAAAGTCAATAAATTTTACAACTTATAAATATTAATAAGTTGCCTTTGCTCATGTTAAAAGCTTGACCTAAGTGGACTACAATGATAAAACTGAAAGAACATTTTCTATCTCGTAAACAAGATAGCTAAATATAAATGAGGTTTGACCCTCAAAGCCAGGAACCCGATAGGGAACACTGTCTGATATTTGATATACTGTATATCTTTCTATCATCTCAAAAACTATTTGGGGATAAGGGAAGGGCAAATATGAAAGAGAAAAAAATTCTAAGCCTAAATGATCAAACTGAATGTGTTAAATTGTCAGCAAGACTTTGAACTAAGCAATCATTCTGCTATAATAGAGCATAAGACGATGTGAAGGCTTTTGATTTTAAATTTTATCTAAAGCACGTCAACTCTTTCTCCCTGACACATCTGGTGTCCTTTTATCTTCAAGTGAGCTCTCGGATTGTCTAATTAATACATCAAAACTTTAATTATATATTGCACCTTTCCTGGGTTTGGCACAACTTCCTGAAAGTTTATGAAACCACTATTTTGGTGCTTGGTTGCAAGGTTTGCATAAAATGATTTCTGCCATTGATCAATAATCCAAGGTTTTAATTTTCCTCACAAACTGCTTCTGTCACACAAATATACTTGTAGGAATTTGATAAGAAGAATCAACAGCAAATGGTTGTTTTATGGAAGACTTTGCTCCTTGAAGTCAGGGATACAAGCATATTATACTATTGTTTAATGCAGCCTCACGTGTCAAAAAAAGATTTCATTAAAAAAAAAACAAAAAAAAAACTCATTCTCCTTCAAGAAGTAGAGATGATTAAATTAGTGGTTTGGAACTACTTTTTAAAAAGAACCGAATGTGAAATACTGTGATTCAGGCAGTTATGTTCAGTCTTGCTCATGCACTTTTCATGGTGACCACAGGTGGGGAAGCATTTTGCAGCATGGCAACTCCTTTGCAGGCTCCTATACCTGATGCAGGTGCCAATGCAGAGAGGGATGAACAGAGAGAGTACAGTGACCTCTGAGACCAGCACTGCGGACATCCTGTTCTTTCCAGTACACAACTAACCTATGTCCACAGGGATGTCTCCTGCCTATCATGAGGACAGTTAATGTGGTTTTTGTGTGTGGCTTCAATTACAGTATTATCACTGAAAAGGAACATGTGTCCCTGGAAGATGTCCCCTGATGTCCTACAATGCCATTTCTATACCTAGTTCTAAAAGTATTGGCACAAAGTGAGTAATGTATACAATGCAATAAAGATAGATTTGAACGTGATTTAAAAATATGATTATGAACCAAGAGGTGGACAAGACTAACAAGGGCACAGACTTTAGAAAAAGGTCACCAATCCCTCTCATTTTGAGAAGTCCGATGCTTTTGATTATCTTCATCACTACTGGGGCAACTGCTGTCCTTCCCATCTGGCTCAAGTAACCTGAATGAATTAGATTCCATGATCAGATAAAACCTCCTTGCTTAGATCAGAACTAAGAGCAATGTAAGTTCACTATTTAAGAAATGACCACAAGAACAAAATCAGTTGGAGTTCAGGCACTAATCAGTTTAGGTACAGAAGTTACTTTCAGAGGATTAAACATTTTAGAGTCGTAACAACTTTTAATTTGTAAATACTTCAAAAATTGTTGGAGTAGTATAATAAATTAGTGGGTAGAAAGAAAATCTACCTACTATCTTCCCAAATTGCTAAGATGCTTTATTAATAGACTATCAATCCCTCAGGTTGATATTTAGTCTATCTGTTGCAGATTTATCAAATCCCTACACAAGGACACATGGACCATCTTGTATTAGGAGATATAGGTATGCGGATGTATTTGTCTAAAGGTAGATTCCTGCATGTCTTGGTGTTCCAATAATGCACTGTGGTCCAGAGGGTTAATTCCAAAAGGAAAATCTTATATTGGGGGGAACTGTTCTACTAGAAAGCAGAAAAAATAAGGGGATTTATAAAGAAAGACAAACTTTGCTGTGGACTCTGGACTTCAGAGCTTCATTTTCTAAGCTTCATTTTATCACCTGTAAAGTGGGATAACAATAATGCTTTCCTCCTGGTGTTATTGTGGAGATTAGATGAGATCATGTAAGTAAAATTGTCACAGGAGGTCACAGAACAAAGTGAAAACCCAAGCATTCTAGCTATAAGCTACTACTCAAAATTATTCAAGTATGTCTGTCCTTAATACCCTCAAAATGTTTCTTGTCTTGAGATGTAGGAATAGTAGGTACAATAAATCAAAACAATTTTTCCAGATAACTTAGTCTTCTGAAACAGAGAAGCATGTAAGAGATAGGGGGCAATTTGTCACTGCTTTTTAAAATCTGCAGGTCACAAAAAGAGCTGGGTTGGGAGTCTTTGTAAACCTGGGCAGCAGCAATGTAGGAGAATCCCACAAGGCTCAGACCCTGGGTTGAAGGGGTCACATGCAAAAGCAAAGGGAGGATTTTATCTTCTACCCCTGCCGAATGATCTGAGGAACGGAGGTGTCACCAGCTGCAAAGGTGGTATGCGGTGCCCCCTTCTCACCTAAAAGAAGAGCTGTTCTCTTCACATGGAGATCTTTAACCACTAGGGAGAATCAATGCTACCATATGTGGCCACTGATGATATGGGATGGTGTACAAAGAAAACATGCTGCAAAAGTCTACAAATAAGGTGACTAGATGTGATCTTTTAATTTTGCATTATGCAAGGGAAAAAATAAACTCAGGTGCAAACCGAGGATTATATTTTAATATCCAGGTAGATATGGTGTAAAGCAAGCTTCTATTTGATTAAGAAGACTGCCACTCCTATTTTCTTCAGAAGGAAAGTGCCCAGGTTCTAAGACATTAGGGTGTAAATATTCCATATGTATAATTTATGTGTGTGTCTATGCAAATATTCACATATACTTATACTTGGGATTATTTACACTGCTAATATGAAGAAAGTAATACACCTCCCATATTCAAATATTTATGACATTGAAATTTTGATGCCTCTGGTTACTGATTCTGTGCCAGGTCAGTTCATGACTATTTTTCTTGGTGTAAAACTAAAGACACTTCAACTGGACAGAAGAGACACAATTTGAGGGAGTACACTCAACTAAATAGAGAATATTTGCTGTAAACAAAATGAACAATACGATATAAAAAATGACATAAATGAGAAATGCCTGGCACATAGTTGATCAGTAAATATTTGTTGGATTAGAGAATGAAATCCATGATAATATGCTTTAATAACTCTGTAAAAAGATATTGGTTAAGAAAATAAACATATTAAAAAAAAGGTATTTGCATCCAAAGCAATAGCTATAGGTGGTCTATATGCTAACAAGAACCTTGTATTCATTCCATATATTTACTGGCTTGCAACATCTTCTGGAATTTAATAGATTTTATGCTGAAATAGGATAGTTCTGTTCATCAAAGCAGGAGAAAGGCTAGCCCAGCATCACAGGAAAACACCAGTGGGAATAAACTTTCTGAGCTGAAAGTCACTAATTGGTAAGGTTGAATTTTTCAGTCATTACTTCTAACATAATCTCCATGGCTTGTGCCTGAGGACACAGCTTTCCTACTCAGCATGACCAGAGACTGTGATCTAGTGGGAAATCCCCAGGATCAGAGGGAAAGAAGAAAAGTCACTGCCGACCCAGGTGGAGACACTGGGGTCCACCTCAGGCCAGGCTTCTTTAAGTTCGTGAAGGAAACCAAGTGGTTTTTGGTCTTCAACTTAACCAAACGCATTGGGAGTGAATCTTAAGTAGCAGCTACATGTGTGAGTCTAGTAGAAGAGTGTTTTATCTTCTCACGTACCGTATACATACAGCATGTAATCCGAATGAGCTTTCCCCACTATGTTTGAAGCTTCACAGCGGTATGTACCATTATCTGTTTTGTTTAGGTTATTGATGAACAGGTTGGGCCCAGATAGGACGGCATGTTGGGGCATTTCATCATCGACTCTCACCCAATTTACCATCACAGGCCTGCCGAGAAAAGGGAAGAAAGACAAGCCATGTTATTATTTCCTATTAAGATACCTGCATCAAACTTATCATCCACACACTAAATGAATCACACACAGGGCGACACAATTAAAGAAACCTACTGGAGATATTTTAAGTTCACAGAACTACAACCATGAAGTCTCAAAAAATCTGTATGAAATATAATTTTTCTTTTTTGAAAAACATGATCAGGTGTTGAAAGTTTTTCAACGGACACAAGCAGGAGTCTCATTATTCCCAATTCACCTTCAACACGTCTGCAAATAAACCAGTGTGCCCTACTTTTGTGCCCTGCTGTGCAGTTTCACACCAATTTAAGCAGGACATAGTTTACCCATTGTTAATCATCTCATTAATTAGGGAAAAAACTCAAGTCCATGGCTGGTGATACATGCATTAATATGATGGTTACTAAGATGCTTGCTCAGAAACTCCTTGTGATATTTAAATGGATTTTGAGGAATGAACTTTTACATCTGAACAGCACTTTCTTCTGGCCTCTGTTTCAGGAAAGATGCAATCACTTCCTCTCCTTTTTTTTTTTTTTTTTTTTTTGCGGAACCCACGGCAAGCGAGGCAAGCACTCTACCAACTGAGCTATATCCCCAGCCCACTTCCTCTCCCTTTAACTGTTCCCTACAACCTGCCATTCCCCACCCAGGATGCTACTCTGAACCCCTGGTCCACCTTGTCTATGTGTTCCTTGGCCAGCAATTGCCTTTCTTTATTGGCGCTCATAGGCTCACATATTGCTAGACTTTTCCCCATGTATGCACCTGCAGTCCTCAGGCTGAAGATAGGGCTCTCAGGTTAATCACTGCAGAGCACATCTCCACGTGCATTCCTGAGGTACAAGGAAACTTGCTCATCAAAGACAAGCCTGTTTCAGTGACTTCAAGTACCACATTTGTATCCACTAGGAAAAAGCAAATTTCACAAGATGTTCCAGAGCCAAAAATGAATTTGCTTAAACTCACTGAATTTGGAACTTCTGTTCAAGATGACTCCTTCGACTGTCTATGAAATTAAAGGCAGATCTAAGAGTGTGCCTGAAAACTGCCATATTTGTGTGTGTGTGTGTGTGTGTGTGTGTGTATGTAAACGTGCAGTGCTGGTGGTGGAACTGAGGGCCTTGAGCATGCTAGACAAGTGCTTTACACTCAGCTATACCCCTGGGCCACAAACTTTAATGTTAAAGGAAGGACAAAAGAGATTCGAGTGCAGAAGTAACTTCCTTTCAGTTCCTGCTGCTACCTCTAGGAGCAGTGACAAGAGTCCCATGCTTAATGATGAACGGATACTCAAGTTAGTCCTGTCAAGTAGCATTCCAATTTTCAAATGGGATGTGAAGTTACAATTTTTCTTTAATTACACATGGGTTTGTCATCACAACCCAGTAAATTATTTAAAAATTAGCACTGCATATGTCCTCCTTGTAGGCAATGGCAAATGGGGCTGCCTGGCAATCAGACCTAATGTCCTGCTGCTTGACAGCTGAAACAATCAGTGGGGGTAAGTGCCGAGAATATTCACAACATTTAATGGCAAGTTAAATTACCATTTTTATTGTATGCAATTTCTTGAGAAAATAAATAGGTAATATGCTAGAAGGGATAGCAGCAAAGTAATGCGTGCTTGCTCACACAACCATATACCCATTCCTATTTGAGAGGACCAAACAAATACCCTCTCTGGCATAAATGTCCTGAAGGAAACATGTAATTTACTGTCCCTGTGGCACATTCAATTGAACATAGTACCTTCTTCAGAGGAAAAACTACAGAAACAAAATATAGGTTAGCAAGCCGTATACTGTAAATGTGGTTAATGTGGCTGAATATAGGTATTGTGAGTGGCAAGAGGCCTCTGAGATTTTTTTTCCCTCCACTGGATTGTTCTGGAGGCAAGTTAAGCTGCTAATTAGGGCATAATTGAGTTTATAAAACATAAGATCTGAATTTTTTGCAGTGCTCAAAAGAAAAGATGGTTAGATAGAAGCTGAAGGTATTCAGAATCAAATAACTTAGGAATACCAGAGGAAAAGCAAAACAAAACCAAGACCACTTTCCACCTCCTAAAGGTCTTCTTTAAAACTCTAGATGGTTAGACGGAAGCAAGGGTACTGTAGCCCATGGAGAGGTAAGCACGAAAATAGGGAGGGTTGAAATGAGAAGAAAGAACTGATCATGGTCCCCTTGCCCTTTGGCTCTCTAGGCTCTTGGCATGGTCTTTCGTTAACTATAAGCGGGAGAATTATTTCTAAAGATTTTGGGAAGCTTGTTGTGTATGATGTGCACTATATGAAAACTGTGACAACCTGGTTAGAAAAACCCTAGTGAGGGGGCAAAAATCATACCATAGGGACAGCAGAGGGAGCTCAATGCTGTTTTTTTGTTGGATACCACTAAAAGTTTGAGTGCTCTTAATTCCAACATTGACCTGTTCTACTTCCTGATTCCAGGGATTGCTTTTTTTTCCTTCCCCTAAGAAACAGTTAAAAATGATCTGCAGTAGGAAAATGAAAGATTCTTCTTTCTTCAAATAGATGGAAAAAAACATTAAAAGTGGTATTGTCTCATGGCTTTTTTTTTGCCATGTTAGTGGTTATGTAATTTCTCTAATTCACTTTAGATCATTTCATAGGGGTAAGTAAAGTAGCTCCTTTATACTTTCAATAAAATGAGTCGCAGTCAGTTTTTTCTCTCTAAAGTATGTTTTCCTTAAGGAAAGTTCCTGAACCTTTCCTTACTATCAAAAATATTTCTCAGAGCCAAGAATGATATTTTTCTCTGAGGGAAGGAGAAGCAAAATTAAAGGCGGGTCAAATTTGTTTGCCTTCAGCTGGCCCTAAACACAGCACTTAATTTGAGTCAGAAAACCATCTTTCCAACAGCTTAGACATTAATATAGTAAGTAGCAGACATATCATTAGATTGTGGGCACACTAAAAATTTATTAGGATTATTTTGTGTATGAGAGAGAGAGAAAATAGTCCTGACAATCATGTTGATGATAATAAAATAGAATTAGCTAAGATTTCAATTTTAGCTGGCATTTAATTTTTCTCTCAATCCTGACCGTTAAGAACCATAGATATTTATTCCCCTCTCATCGAGTATTCGTTAGTTTCTAAAAAATCTTCCATCCTTTACAGCAGGAGACAGGTGACAGGCCAATGAGTTGTGAATGCACATCTTTGTGTTGTGACATTTACTGCTCATGACCCTCTGCCAGCCTTGGCCTTCAGAACTTACTGGGGTTTCCCGATGGCTTCACATGTTAACTCAAGCGCGTCCCCTTCCCGGGTTAGGCCTTGTAGAGGATAAGTCATCTGAATATGCACTTGAGGCTTATCTGTGTGACAACAACACAAAGTATAATGTTTAGCAAATGATATCATCCGGGAAAAAAAAAAATCAGACTTGCATGCTGCCACAAACCCCACATTACCAGCACTTATTCTCTCCCCACCCGCACGCCTTCAGTAACATCCTTCTAATTAGTTAGTAATCCTGGCATTTGCTCAAATTAAATTGACTAATAACTCTAAGGAGTGAACCACGAATAGATAAGAGATTCATAAGCCAACTGCGCCACATCAAACATTTCCTGTGAAATACATTTTGTTACATTGAAGTTTATCTCTAAACTCACTCAAGCTAAAGGAAACTCATTTGCCTTCATGCTGAGGTGAAGCCACAGATATTTGTGGTGCTCAGAATTGATACATTTTATCATATATCATATATTACTATGTGACAATATGTTGTGACACTGCATATTAATAAGTTTGCCTCTTCTATGCTCTTGTTTTCAAATGGGAAAGGTAGAAGTTCTGAATTACACTCAAATGGCTTTAAGATGAAAAGAACTGGGAGGTTTGGGTGGCCCCCAATAAAATGCTGACATCTCAGTATAAACCTAGAGGAAGAAAGGAAACTGACATTTACTCAGAGCCTACTATCATAGGAACCATCATTGGTAGAGGAATACGTCCAGTTTTAGAGGTCAGAATTCCAGTACCCACAGAATGAAGTAGCTAGTCCAAGGTCATAGAGATAATCTAAGGAGACAGCCCCATGGAATGCATATTGGGGCAGACTTCTGATTCAAAATTACCTTTCCTAATGGCAATCCATAGTTGCCATTTAGGATGGCAACTATTTAGGATGTGATTTAAGTATTCTTATTTCCACAAGCTACCTAAAACTATGTTTAGAGATGTGCCCAGTGGTACACACCTGTAATCCCAGCAACTCTGAGGCTGAGGTAGGAGGATCGCAAGTTTGAGGCCAGCCTCATGAATTTAGCAAAACACTGTCTCAAAACAAAATTTTAAAAAGCTGCAGATGCAGCTCAACAGCTTCAACAGAACCCAGTGTCCTGGGTTCAATCCCCAATCCCCAGTACCATTAGAAAAAACAACAAAAACAAATAAACAAAAAAGCCTGAGCTTGTGAGTGTATAATGGTATGGGTATGAGAAATGAATGATGGGTGGTATAAGGAATGAAGGGGAAAGATGATGATATTAGAATTAATACAGATAGACATACAACTACATCATAAATAAAACCTGGATGGAATTACTTTTTTCTCTGCTGAACTAACAAGTTACTAATCCCTAAATCAGTTTTCTCATTTAATTCTGTGGCTCTGTAAATGTATATTTTTGGAAATGTACCCAAGAGTAATAAGTGTGAGAGGGCAAGACAGCAGTTGGCTGAAAGGTCAAAACAATTACCATAGTTTTACTTTCTCAGACAATCACACCACCCAAACAACAGCCCCTTGGCCTTTTTACAAACAGTGGTGAACTCATTAACATTCATCCTATGGAATAAGGGAGAAGATGGAAATATGGCTGGGCTCAACCCATTTCACCCTGTACACAGCTGTATGAGCACACAAGGAGGTCCTCTCTAGTAATGGCTGCTTCCAAATGCATTTTTATAGTCTTGTTTCTATCATAGAACTTTCCTGTCTCTGAAAAGCATGTAACATTCAAGTTCTTTTAAGAGAGCCCCCTCATACAACCACTAATGTGCACTGCACAGTAAATTGGTATACTTTCTGAGAAGCTACGTCAATTGCCAGAGAACATGAAGTTGACGAGCCCAAAAGGTCCAGCTGACCCTAGGAAGTAACAAAGTTCTTGTCTTGCACTTGTTGGCAAAGGAAATGTTTAAGAGCAAAATGGCAAGGCTGTTTCCAGATACTGATAACTGGGTTTGGAAGGTTGTCATTAAAGAAAGGCAAAAATACTCACAAAGGATAAATGGGATGACCCTGAACTAGCACTGGCTGCTGGGCTGAAGCCAGAACTCCAGGGCACCAGCCTTTAGACCACATCTTTGGCTAAATACAACCACAAGATGACATATGTGGGTTTACTATTTTTGGTGCTATCCCCTCCACCCCGTCTCCACCACACTGCCACTTGGTGAAGTCCATTTTTAAAAAGATACAGCAAAAATTAATAGACCAGTGGGATTACACATCATGTATAGCCAGAAAAATAAGAAATTATACTCCATTATATATGATGTATCAAAATGCATTCTACTGACATGTATAACTAATTAAAACAAAATAAAAAATTAAAACAAAACAAAATAAATAAATTTAACAAAAATTAATGGGAGAAGATTATAACACTGAACACTGATAATCAAAGACCTGCTACCTAATAGCTCATACTTAGAACAGCAGCACTATGGAGTTTCTGGTTTGGAGACTTGTTATTTTTTCCCATGAAACATTCTGGGCAAGGCTAAATTTAGAGCTCAAAATTTGGGTTGAAATGTAACATTTGCTTATAGGTTAATCTATAATCTACAAAAGGGCTACATTTTTCATGCATTGCTGACTGAGGATCATTAATTAAGGAGAAATGAAATGCATACTGGCCTATGAGGGAAGTTTCCATTGGGTTGTCTCCCCACTTCATGTAATTTACAAGCAAACACAAAGGGTATATTTTTCAGTACAGTGCACTAAGGGTTTTATATGCTCAAATTCCATTAATAATAAAGAGAGTGCTGAAAAATCTAATCCACCCTGCCTCTTCAGTATCACTGAGTTTGTTTTAGTTAAATGCTTTTTTATGTTTCTAATGAGCTGTTGTCAATTACACACATAAATCAGGAAAAACAAGCTAAGGACTTGCTATACCTGGAATTTATATATATATATACCACAAGATGGTATATATATATATTATATATACAAGATGGTATATATATATATATTATATACACAAGATGGTATATATATATATATTTTATATATATATATATAACAAATCATATGTTAAGACACAGAAAATACACCTTCAGATAACTGATTTTCCCAGTGTACTTTTTAGGCTTGTGGAGAAACATCTACCATGTGCTTAAAGGTACAGCTGCCGGTTACCTTAATATTTGGCTGAAAAGATAAACATTAATCTTGCTAGTATTATATAGGAAAATGTCCCCCTCCATTGATATATGCAGTATTTATAGGTATATTATTTGACCATGGACAACTGAGCTCTCTTCACACACTATGAACCAAATAGAACCTCTATGAGCAACCATCCATCCCTCGGTGACGGAAACTTAAAAACAAATTCTGTTTCCTTGCCTTTGTCCTGAAAGAGAAACTTCAAGTATTTTCAACAGGTGGAACAGAAACCTTGGAATTCCACTGACACCTCTAGGACTCAGGGATGTTAAATTTTCCCAGGAAGAAGATCCTGACTGCAATACAACTATGTCAAAAAATCGAACAATCCAGATGGCCGATTGAGTCGCCCAGAGCTCATCATTTATATTTTAATTATGTTCATAAATCAAATGTTATAACCCACCAAATCTTTTCTGAAACAGAACCAGACTCCAAGATTTATTTTTAAGTAATGAGGTAAAGCCTAGTACGTTTTCTGGGGGATCATTTTATACCTCGGTTTGTGTTGCAAGGCACAAGGCTAAAAGCCAGATGACACTTTCTACCCAAGTATAATAACTGTCCAGAAATGTATCACTCAGAATGGTTTAATGTCATTATAAAATGGAACTGCTATATAAAAATAAGAAAAATAGTTAGGTCTGTGCACTTAAGGAACATTATAGTTATAGAGATGGCATCACCAACAGCCAATCAATTAGGTGGAGGGATCTGAGGTTTTCATAAGACACTGTAATTTTTTTTAAAACCCTATAAAAGACACTTAGCAAGACTGCTACAGCAGACGAAATCTGTTCATTAGTCAAAGTTGCACAGAGGGTTAAATACCAGGAGGCTTTAGGTCACAGTACTGTAGCAACCAATTAAAAAAATAATATTAGAAAGAATTCTGATTTGATGAGACTTTCTTTAAATGTACTTTGCTCTCTATAAAGGGGAAAAATATAAAAGGAAACTCTTAAAGAGGTTAGAATGGCTTGCTGGCAGATTACAATTGATTTCATGCCAGTCTGACCTTGCACCACACTCTATGATCTTTTCAGAAGATGAAACTCAAGATTTTGTAACCTGTATTTCAATTTCCTATGTAAATGAAAAAGCATAGTCTTCTCTCTGGAGCCCAACACTAACATATCAGCCTTTGAAATTTTTTTGTTGTTTAAAAAAAAAAGGTACTTTGCAGTTTCCTTTTGCCTGGGATATCACACTTGCCATGTGGAAGAGAAGAGAACTTAGGCAAGGGGGAGATGTCCTGAAACTCTGGCAGGAGACCTATTATCCCAGGGGCACCTGCCACTTTTCTTCTCTTCCTGAGAACTTCTAAATCGGAGAATGTGTGCATCGGAAATCCTTCTGTGTGCTGATAACAAGCAGGCCCTGGGGGTTGAGTGCAAGTCTGTTCCTGCAACTGCATTTGGAGCATAGGCTCTCCATATTGCTCACTTAAGATTTCATCCAATATTCCAAAACACAAGTAAGTGTGGGATTTGATGTATGTGGATCAAGGGCTAATTGTTTCAAGTCCTATCAGGAAGAACTCAAGGGCAGCATGTGACACAGATGCTATCAAAATGGCTGGGGAGAAGGTCTGGGTCAGCCTTGTGCATTCAAGCAAGGAAGCATTGACTGAAGAGTCTTTGTCAATCAGGGAGGATTACTGCAGTTTGGAGTAGAACAACAATGCAAAGATTAACCTGAGATTTGGTGAGCATTAGAAGCTGTTTGAGCTCAACCCCTACAACATGGTTGTCTAAATTGTTGGAAGAGGACAGCTTTGTAAGGAATGGAGGGCAAGGCAAGCATAAAAGGTGACCAGGACTGGTTAGAGAAGAGTCACATGGAGTACTGAGAGGAGAGGAAGAACATCTTGAAAAGGTTTGCTTTGTTTTGTCATATGTTCAAGGATAATTTTCATAACAGCATGTTATTTTGTTTGTTCCCAAGGTGGCAGACCTCCTGCTATTATTACATGGGTTGTATGAATTATGGCACTTAAAACTGTACTTCCTGAAGAGAGTTGAACTATTCAGAGGGGGACAAGTCAACTCTGGTGACTTGGGGTGGAACCAAAGAACATGTGCCACAAAGCCACAGAAGGCGGCCATTGCCTCTTGAAACTTGCAAGTCATTTTGTGGACATTAAAATTACTGTTATCCAACAGAATAAAATTTTATTCTGCCTTATTGTGGCAGAAAGTTATGTTCCAATGTTTTTTAAATGGGGATAATCCAGAGCACTTTTCTTTGAAGAAATCTTCACATACTGGAAGCAAACAGTAGGCAAAGCAAATACTGCACAAGAGCACTACCTCGGTAAGAAGAGAGTTTTTTGTTTTGTTTTAAAATTCCTGGCAATTAGAATAATGCCAGGACCTGCCACACAGTAGACATTCAAAACATAAAGTTGAATAAGGGAATGAAAGAATGGGTGAATGAGAAAGTGGAGAAATATTGGGGCATGTACTTCTATTCCTTATTCTACTACTGATTGAAAAAAAAATCAGACTGAGTCCATCTTAGTCCTCATCATATAATATCACTGTATTTTCTTTATGAAAGTTAATCCAGCTCCCAAAATTTGAGGTTCAGCCGACAAAATTCCTGTTAATGCACTTTTATTTCATCACACAATTATTTAGCATTTCTGGCATATCTCAAGGTGGGGAAGTGCAAGGGAAATCATAAAGGGTGTTGTTTTACTACTCCTTTTAGAGGCCAGCTTCACAACCATTTAACCTTCCCCACAGAATCAAAATTTGACCTTGAGCTAAAAACCATTAAGCCAAGGGTGTACACAGGAAGTCTAGTTATGCTATGCAAGTATTTGATGTCCACAGGAAAACAGACACATCTTTTAAAAATATACCAGGTCAATGAGAAGTGGAAGTGGGTCCTTAGGAAAACAGGCCTCTTTCTGCTGGGTGTGCCTTCCAAAGGCAAAGGCCTTTCCCCGAGGCTCATTCAAGTCTTGCAATGAATCAGGATCAACATTCCCTATTTATATTCTGAATATTGGTTATTTGGCTTCCTGTTCCTTTTGCTACTGCAGAATCTATATCACTTAAAATGCAGGGAACTTGGAATTGCCACTGCTCTGTGTTAACACAAAAAATGACAAGGTTAAAAAATTAGCTCCAATCAGTGGGTCTCTATGCCTTGATTATTTCTCATGGGGAATAATAAATGCTAAGATAACCTCCCTGAAACTCAATTCATTGCTTTTAAAAAAATAAAATAAAAAGTAGGGTGGAAGAAAGAGTGGATTCTGTTCAAAAAAGAGACTGGAGATCAGACAGAAACAGGCCAAATCTGAAACCAGCAGCTATTATGCTTTGAAGAATACAACCTGGGAATAGAATTGATGGGGGAGAGTATGTGACAGAGGAGCTGCTCTTGGAAACTAAGTCTTATCCTCCACTCCAACAGGAAAGAGTTTCCAATTTCCAGGTTTTTCTTCCTCCTTCACTGCAGGGTACTATCAATACCAGAGAAACATTTATTTTGTCACAGATAAAGAACAACTTTTGATCATCTCCTCAATGCCCAATTTTCCCCCAGATGAGGGAATGAAAGAAAAAACTCTACCCTCCTCTGGACCTTGGATGAACAGGAATATGGATTTATAAAATACCTGGCTACATCTAGTCAATAAAACTCATTTTGAAAATGATGCCCGCATACACAATTAACTGTCAGATGCAGATCAGGGCAGGGAAGGTATTCTCACACCCACTTCAAGGCTTTGTTTTCATTCTCCCTTCCAAACTCATCTCTTAATTATTTTTCTTTTTATAAATACGTATGGACATATGAAACCCTCACAAAATGAGGATTTTTGCAAAACACGATAAAGAGAAAGGCCATGATGGGTGAAATCAAAGACACACAGCAGTAATTCAAGAGCTTCACATTTGCCTCCATCCAGAGTAAGGCTTTCCTCCCTTCTGCACAGCAATCTGAATTCTATACTGAGGGTCACAGCTTCTCTTTGAATTCCCAGCTTATGTCACTATGTGTTGCCACCTTGATGCTATTTAGACAGTTTTCTTTTAACGTGTAGACAGTGAACTGTTCTCGTTTAAACAGGCTTTCATTTGACAAGAGTGCATTCCCTCAGATCTGAAACTCTACCAACCATGCTACAATTGTATCACGCGCTGCTATAATCAACCATGTTGTACATTTGGGCAATACCAACTATACAGACATTGCCAGAAAAAAATGCACAGAAAGATTTTTGGGTCATATAGCTCAGAACATTAGAAAGCAAAACTGTTCTCTGCATAGAACATCGAAGAAAACAGAGCTTTGAATTCCAGCTTGTGAACATAATTATTTTCTGTTTTAAACATTTAACTGCATGCTGCTGCTGTACCCGTGCTGGGTCTCAGAATGAAAGCTAGGAAACTAAGAGCCCTACTGTATGTTCTTCATTCCCAGCCACGTTCCTGTGAGAAAACCTTATTAATGAGCTTGCAAACGAGCACCCAACAGGGAAATGTCACAAACAAGAGCGGCTAATGCCCCAGAAAATCAAATAACTGAACACTTGGCTGATTGTGGTGCCTTTCATATTTATAATAAAAGGGGGGGGGTTTAATTCACTGATTTTGAAGGGGTCAACACCTTGCTGAACAAAACAACTCATTTATTTATGTTCAGAAATCTCCAGATGATAAATTACATTGATGTTAATCACTTCAATGCATACTACACAATTAATATCTGTACTCACCAAAAACTTAAGGATTATTAAAAGTATGACAGCATACACATCTGGCTGATTTTTCACATAATTGGGCACAACAATTTCTCCTGGTACCACAAATAAGGGTACTAACAAACAAACACTGCGAAATTCTGGTTCAATTAATTAGGACTTGAATCCACAAGACAAAAGCAATTCCAGTTGCAGCTCAAGCCCTGTCATCTATGCATCATTGAGACACCCCCCTTAAGGGGAGAAGTGTACCCCTTTCCCTTCTTATCCCTCCTCCCTTCTTTCCTTGTCATACTTAAAGTATTCAATGGTATACACGTGGCCACTATTTCATTTTTCCTTTTAACATTACTTTTTGGAAAGATATAACTTAGAATTCAAATCTATCATCTGTCCTTGAACCCTATTCATAACCTGGCATTAGATGGGGTAGAGACATTTCCATAAACCTTCACTGGCCAAAATAGCCAGGGGTTAAACCAACTGAGCACACTTAACAGCACTTAGATCAGGGTAAATTGTCCCAAGGTGGTCTCATTCACTCAGAGTAGAATCTGAGGCCATGGAGGGACTCCGAACTTCCTGGTGAAAATGTCTACCACTGATAGTATAAGCAATTTTTTTAGGTGGCAAAGGAAAGGACATTTAAAAAAGATCAATCATACATTTAAAAAATGTATATTAGTCATATATGCCTAACAAATAAAATTAATACATTTACATATATTATTACATAGGTCTTGGTTAGGTTAAATCAATAAATTTATGTAAAGAAAAATGGATCTTAAAAAGTGGCCCTCAAATAACTGAAACAAGGAAAACTCTGAGGGAGAAAGGGACTCCTCAGATTGTAAGCAAAATGTGGTGAATATGTGATTTTATTTATTTTTTTCCAGATATATAGCTATCAAAGGAATTTTAAAGAGGCCAGTGATCCCCAGAAGGCTGAACCCCAAACTTCAAGGGTCTGGGTCAATTTAAAAATACAGGTATAATGTTAATCATTACAAGGAATCCACAATTCAACTTCCATGTAGACTGGCTACTGAACAAATTAGTCTAAGACTCTTGTGCCTTCAGGAATCTACTCTCTGCTCATGACCATCAAGACATGATGCTGCCTGTCTGTAGAAAGGACTGCTGGGAGGGAAGGAAGTTAGCCATCAATACCACTGGTGAACAACTGGCAGACTGTACAGCCACTGAGGCATGCAGCTCGGGTGTTCAAGGAGAGGAAATCTGGTAGGACATAATGCAGCAAAGTTCAATTCTGTTTGAAGAAGCACTTAAGGAATTCTTGGTCACCTCCACAAAGTTCAATAGCGCTCGAGGAATGGAGGGTAGTGAATTATCAAGTGATTTTCTTGAGCACTGACAGCCTCATCGAAGATTTCAAACCAGACCCCAAATTCCCATTTGAATTAATAATAAACTTTGTAATTCCTAACTATCTTTTATACAAAAAATTCTTCCCTATTTATATTCCAAAATGGAACAGCAAGGATAAATTGTTTGTGTGGCTTATGTTGGATAAAAGAAGAGAGAGCTGCCCAAAAACAAATGCCATGTTGGAGTATGAAATGATCACTGCAGGTAGGACCAGCAGCACTTTGTTAGATTGAAGTCAAATGGATTCACTTATACAGCCTTATTACTCTTCTTGGAAGGGTGACTCTCTCTTGAATCTGCAGAATATGGAAGCCAAGGCTTATAAGGATCATTATCAAGTTCTTCCCAGGGGTAGAAGATAAACTGCTTGAAATGTTTTTGCATTTGGGGGGGGGCAGGTATAATTTTGTAGGTAGGTGGGGCTATATTCTGTTTAAAAAAAACTCTAAGAAACTACTTAAAAGAGTTTAGGGGCAGAAACTGGGTGAATATCTACTCAGGACTCACAAAGGAGCTAATGTATTATTAAAGCTAATGGGCCCCTACAAAGAAAGCTAATGGATATTAAGTTTGCTTAAATGAATTACATATTAACAAAGTCACAAGAAATCTACTATCTGCCAATTTAGATAATATCTGATCGTTTCTGTTTTCCCATTATAGGGACATTACACCACAATAGTTTTAGTGATATGAAAATTATAAGCATGATGCTCATAATGAAGCTATATAATGAAGTGGATGAAATGAATTAACAAGAAAAACCTGCATTGTATAATGTTAAATTGAGCCAAGCTCACAGAGTAAGAAAAGGTTGGAATGGGAGGGTCTCTTGCAAGCAACTTAAAAATTTAGCCTCTAGAGTGCTCAGGCAATTGAAACGTGATAAAGAGTACATGAGGTTGATTGGTGGCCTTCAGAGACATGTGCAGGTTCTAATCCCTGAGACCTGTGAATGTCACCCAATTTGGGAAAATGGTTTCGCAGACGTAGTTAACTTAAGGATCTTGTGACTGTACTGGATTTTCTTGGGTGGGACCTATGTTCAATGATGAGAATCCTTGTAAGAGACACACAGAGAAGAGAAACACAGAGGAGAGAAAGCCATGTGAAGATGGAGAATGGAGTTATGAAGCTATAAGCCAAGGAACTCCCAGAATCCCTAGAAGATGGAAGAGGAAAGATCCTCCTCTAGAGCCTTTGGGGGGAATGTGGTCTGACTGACTAACACCTTGGTCTTTTGGTCACCAGAACTGAAAGAATAAATTTCTATTGTTTTAAGCCACCAAGTTTGTGGTGCTATAATTTGTTATTGTGGTTCTAGGGTACCAACATTAAGATTCACAAAGGGTAAGGCATTTCCTTCATCAGATCCCCAATCTCTGCCATCCCAATGAAACTTTAAAAGTATTTTCACTCTGCATATTCAATTATCACCTGAAAGTTTTCAGAGGCCAAGTTACAGAAGCCTTTTGATAAAAAGTGAGAAGCTGGCTACTTGGCCATAACCTTGGCACAAGAATAGTTTTGGGCAGAAACCAGATTTTTTTCTCTGATGCAGAAGTTTCTAGAGGAGAAGAAGATGAGAACATATTTAGTCTACAGGGCACTGTAGGGAGACAGCCTTACTCACTACAGTCTAGCTTTTATTGATGAAGCCATCAAGATGTGGCACTTATCCCAAAGAGTTTGACTTTCAACTCACTGCTATAATTTAACCTCAAATAGAAGAGAATATGCAATTGAAACAAAATACTGATGTGGAATAGAAATAAAACACCTTCTTTAAAACAAAATCCAATGCTTATGAAAGGATTAAAAAAGGAGGGATTACTCCAGAATCTGAAGTTGGCACCAAAATGATGACTGTCTATATTCAAAAGAAATCAATTTTGTGTATGTTAAAGCAGATTGAAATAACATTAGTTTTTCATTTGGGTTAAATATGGAATTCTCATATCCTCATTGGCACTTTGTAAGATGGCAGTGTTTCCTTAAAAAAATCCTTTGATTATTTTCCTACCAAGATAACAGGAAAAACATTCTATCAATTCTATATAAAATGTATGTAGGCATCCAATAAGTGGCATCTGAAGAGATTCTAAGCAACTGCCATGCTATACTCTCAGAGTAAGATGTTCAGGTACTCACACTGTACTTCTAGATACCGCTGGGTCTGCAAGTTTCCAGTGACCGCAGGGTGCTCCACCTGACAGATTACTGGGACCCCATCATCCTCCTTGTGCACCTTTAGCATCAGTTGACTGGTCACAGTGTACATGTCTGACCACTCTTCCACCTCCGATTTGCCTGCAGGAAAGGAAATGTATAAACAACCATTGATGGGAGATTTTCCATCATTCTGGGTTTAGATTCTCTTCTCTCCTTCTGTACTCTAACAATACTATTTTAACAAACATGATTGGATAAGGGCAATCTGTGAATAGATAATTGAAAAAATGATTTTTTCCTTTAATTTCCTATTTTTCAACCTTACAGAATCATATTTAAGATATATTTCAACCCTAAGCAGTATACAGTAATTTTACTGAAGTATGCTGCTTGTTTCGTCTATCTCAACACCCCCCTAAAAAGTTAGCTAGAGGTTCAACCACTTTGATATCTGGCTGTTCCAAGATATCTGGGAGAAGGAAAAGAAAAGCGTTTTTCACCCTTACAACCATCTGAACTTGAAGTATCTCTGAGGCTGTCATGCCATTTAAAAATTCCAGGACGTCATCCAAATCCCCTAAGTAATTCAATCAGCAGTGGAGATATAAACAACCCTTTTTGCCTACCCCCATCATCAACAATTAAGAGGGAAAGTAACTAAATGGATTTACATAATTGAAATTGTAATTGAAATGTTTAAACTCTGAGACTTCTGGAAGACCACAGAAATGCAGTGGCAGTGGGCTAGAGCAAAGTAAGATATAGGGCTTTGGGCCAGATGGGAGACACATCCAAGAACACCCAGAAAAGCGGGGAGGAGGCTTCCGGATAGAATGAATAGGCTGAGGCAGTCCCTTCCTGAACCCAGCACTCCCAGGAACATGGCACACCATTAACTTTCTTTTAACGTTTTGTATTTATCGGTACACATTTAATGGCTCAGTTCACTTAGACAGAAAAGCAGAGGGGAAATGAGAAACTCCTTCCTTCCAAAACCATACCTAGGAAATAGAAGATTAAAACAGAACAAGCTTTTGGAAACTTAAGCTGTTAGATATAGATTTCTCTGTTTCCATATATAGATTTCTGTATCACCTTTCTAAAAGGGCTTATTCTTTTCTTTCTCACACTGTTTATTTATTTAACAAGCACACAGCTAGCACTTAAGTTGGCCCAGGTGCTAGCTTAATGCTTTACAAATAGTCACTCATATCATGTTCTTAAGAATCCTACAAATTTGTATTATTATTGTAGAGGAAAATGAGGCACACAGCTAATTTTCTGTCAAATGACCAAAGTATGTCAGTCCTTTCTTTCCAAAGTATGTCAGTAGTGGCCAAGGGTACTACTTGGAAGGCAACTTTGAAAAGTAAGGAATCTGAATGCCGACATCTTTGAAAGACTTAGGTAAGTGGCAAAATATGGTCCAACAGGATATAGGCTGTATCCTTTCTCTGACGCAGCAGCTGAGGTAGCAGGTATTGAGGATCTAGGAATCAAACTTGGGATGACGCAGTACTGAGGGAGAGCCAACTGCAGCATGACTGAAGGAGTCACTTTATGCTCCCATAAAGCCAGAGACTTGGCAAAAGAACACACTAGTGAATTGGGCAACTGAATTAAAGGTTTCACAAGAAAGGTGGCTACTATAAATTCATAACTAAGATAAAATTCTTAGTCTACTTAGTGCAACTGACCTGGTAGGAAAGCATATAGTCAACACAGTCAACAGTGCAACAGATGTTAGAATCTGGAATTTTAAAAAATGCTTAAACATAAAAATCTGGGGTTCTGACCCAGTTTGAGCCAACACAGAATGTAGGGATTTTGTGTAATGAGAACTGAGGTACAGAAATGGCCTGAGCTCAGGGAATACCCCCAACAGTAGCTCTACCTGGCAGAAGAGTTCTAGTTTATAGGTTTAGTTTTTTTCTGGGCATCTGAAGAGAGCAACAAATCTCATCACAAACCCTCAAACCACACAAGAGGATATGAATTAGAACAACAAAATGCTGTTATGCTTTGGCCTCAGATGTCTTTAGTAATTGATTATGAACCATACCTAAATAAATACTTTTGTTTCAGGGGCATGTTTTGCATCTGTCCATAATTTTCACAAAAGCATACTTGCTAGAATCAAGGGCCAACTAACAACTTCAGTACAGGGGGGTTTATCCTTACCTTTGAGCTCCTTGTTCCCTTTGAACCATCTAATAGTTGTGGCTGGTTTGCTGGCCATGGCAGTGCAGTTGACTTCAATCTCTTCGCCTTCCACCGCAGTGTCTTTCTGGATATCGATCATCAGGTTACGCGGTGGGACTGCAGATTAAATATATGTGCTTTGTAAATACAGAATCCATTTCTAGACATATTCTTCTGTTGATCAGAAACTAGCACCATTGCTATCAAAAAAGGGACAAAATAATGGACATTCCTGATGGAAATTTAAAACAAACCAACACAAGAGGAGCAAACTGCCTCAGGCAGAGGGAAGAGAAATGCAAAGCCATCACTAGATAAAATGAATTATGCAAAATCAGTTCATTTCTCTCTTAAATTTGTCATATAAAATGACTAGTTTCCCACTCTTAAATCATCACTAACCATGTTACAATATAGATATTAGTTATTCATCAGTCATTAGAAAATTGATTAGAAAATGAATAGAAAGAGGAGTAGACATTATTGAAATTATTTTCTTTACCTGGAAGCCCCTGAAAGTAATACTTATTGAACTCAACACTTGGATTTCAATCTTCATATAAAAGATTTTAAAGTCAACCAATAAAGATAAAAACTTGGGGTCCCTCAAAAGAATCACTCACCATACACATACACAGAAAAATTATATCGGAAACAGTTCCATTTAATTAAACAGATCCACAGAAATCCAAAATGTGATCACGTTCTCCAATGGATGGCATGTTAATAAAATCCTTTGAATACGAAGATGCAATAATAGAGGGAATGCCAATTCACTTGAAATGATTTTCCATATTCTGAATTCCAATGGTTTTGATTTTAGAAGTCTAAGCAGATTTAAATAGAATTAAAACCACTCTTCTATAAGCACATTAAAGATATAAAATAAAAGATTTGGGGGCTAACATATTAAATATCAAATCAAGAGTATGAAGACTATGATGGTGATGATGATGAAATTTTTTGGTACTAGGGATTGAACTCAGGGGTGCTTAACCACTGAGCCACATCCCCAGCCCTTTTTAATTTTTAGTTTGAGACAGGGTCTCACTAAGTTGCTGAGACTAGCCTCGAATTTCCAATCCTCCTGCCTTAGCCTTCCAAGTCACTGGGATTACAGGTGTATGCTAGTATGCCCAGCATTTTTTTTCCCCTCTTCTTCTTCTTCCTTTTTTTTTTTTTTTAATGAAACTGAGTTGACAGTGAAACTTCATAAGGGGCAACCTTACCCTTAAGACTGAGCCTCTTGAAATAAAAATCAGTAAGAATATGGAATTCAGTAGTGTGAATCTAAGAATGTGTGTCCTGACCACCATGAATAAGCAAAGACAGTTCTGAGACTTATGATTAATAAGTTTCTTAGCTCAGAAGAGAAACAAGAAATTAAATATGTATAAACATGCCATCCCGATGATCAAGTTGAATAATACATCTCTGATACTGCTTCAATAAATTATAGGATTAAACCATGTATTTGGGATTTCCAACTGTTATAGTCCAACATGAAAATTCTGCCCACAGGAAGACTTTTATACTGAATTGGAGCAATTGAAAATTCTTATAGGGAATGATGAAAGAGGAAAAGTAAAATGATTTGTTGCATATATTTCTCAGCAAGATAGTGTGCTGTGGTGGGGGAGGAACATAACAGCTAAAGCAAAAGCATCTCTTTTTGTTCCCTATGTACAAGAAAAACAACATATTTGCTCAATTGGACGTGATGCTAATGTGATATGGCCCAAATGAGTAGTTAAGCATGGCAAAGAGAACTACCCTAGCTTACACTTCAAGAAAAACTAAGTGAAAAGAGAGATAATTTAACATCCAATTTGGACTTGCACATCTGCTAGCATTTTAAGAGACACAGAAAGGCAGTGACAAAAGAAATGGGATGACTTCAGCTGGTGGTATCCTTAGCATAGTTTATCCATCTTGATGATGATCAGGTCAGTTACAAATTTTTATTCCATACACCTAGGCAGTGGATAGGGAACACACAGAAAGAGTAGACGTTCAGGACCAGCAAATACTACTACATTCTGAGTGCAGTAGAACATGAATATTGAAAAAAAAAATGCCATTATTAGATCAAATGTCAGTGGAAAAGACTGTTCAAGGCTAAAGAAAACAAGACCTTGGTAAGCGATTAGGGGCATTAAAAAGAGATAAGAAAGAAACAAGGTCCTTTCAAACCAACGAAGGAATGAAAGACAGAGAATAAATAGTCCCTTCAAGGTCTAGACAAAACCAAAAATAGAGTGATGAAAATAATTTTTAATGTGGACATATGCAATGGTTCCCAATGAGCACTGAATGTGAATAAAGTAACCAGTGGGACATGAAGTTAAAGAAGGGGCTCTCTTAGGCTAAATCCACTGGCAATCCTGGAAATCCCTACAGAATGGAGTGGATCTGATCCCACTTTATTATTCTGGGAGAAACGCTTTGATGATCACTCTGTAGAAATCTGGGAATGTGCTAGATGAAAACAGACCCAGGAGCTGTTAAAATATTTTGCTATAGGGCCGGGGCTGTGGCTCAGTGGTAGAGGACTTGCCTGGCAAGTGTGAGGCACTGGGTTCAATTCTCAGCACCACATATAAATAAATGAATAAAATAAAAGTCTATTAACATCTAAGAAAAAAAAAAGATTCTGCTACAGAGACTGCTAAGTTTCTACATAGCCTCAAATGTAGTCTGTTAGATAGTTGCTTTCTGGCCTCCTGGGGATACTGCCTTTATCTCCTTTCTTTTCTTGTTGAGTCTGATACACCTTAATATACTTACCTCAGGCTCTGCCTAACCTCTACCACCTGTTCATCTCTAGTGCTATCTCTTGGTGGAAAGTCTTTTACTCCTTCCATTTGGTCATAAAGATGGTGGCATGCTCTTTCCACATTATGTCTGTTGGTTCAAAGTAAGGAAATGAAAAGGAGCAGATGTAGATAAGACAGAGGAAAATCAGCTGTCTCCTCTAGATGTTTGGGGGTTGGGAACATGACTGGTAGGGAGGTTCTTATCTGGGTTTCTTGTTTGATATTAACCTGTTAATTATGCCTCTGCTGTAAAAGATGCATTCTACAGTTCTATAACCTTCAGAGGGATTCCTGTACCAATGCTAGATTCTAGGATTACCTTCCTGAAGAGCTGACATCATCGTCAACATTATGGCTAAGGTAAAAGTGTAGAAAACTTCAGAAGTATAGAAAAATAAAGGACTTACTTGTTGAGCTCATCATTTTGAGAAATAGCTGAATGATTTTTCCCACATCTATAAATAGTTTTCTCTAGATTGTGACCAGTATTTCTAATCTTTGCTAAGATTAGAAGAAATGGGCAAGTATAGTGAGA
Organism: Glaucomys volans; assembly: GCA_020662805.1. Lineage (NCBI taxonomy): Eukaryota > Metazoa > Chordata > Mammalia > Rodentia > Sciuridae > Glaucomys > Glaucomys volans. Next base: position 241,899 of record JAJEJO010002976.1, read on the forward strand.
GTTGTTTGATTTATAAATGTAAAATAAAATCTGATAATGTGAGTCATGATGGATTTTTTGATATTATAAACTTGACTTCTCAGTTTTTTTTTAAGAGCAAGAAAGCTTTGGAAAATATAATGAGATTGTTTAAATCTGTCTTTATGAAAAAAAGATGATGGGACAAAAAAAAATTATTTTGGTCTATTAATCCTACCCTATTTTTCCTTTAACTTCATAATGTCTATTCCAATACAAAAGAGGTTAGTAAAGTATAAAAATCCATTTATAAGAAAAATGAATTAAAACTGCTGCTAACCAGAGAATACACTTATACATGGTCCACTAAACAGACACATTTAGTAAAAACTGCCTGCAGCCATTAATGAAAATAACCAAAGATATATCTAAGGAGGTGCGTATAGATGAAAACCTGAATGAAAACCACAGAGGGAAATACCAGAAAATAGCAATGAAATGTCAAGGTCCTTCTTAGCTAACCTCAAATCTATAAGAGTACTAATTATAAACATTACGCCTACAACATTTAAAAAAAAATCAGTAATATCAAGATGAATCACATTAATTACAACAAAAGAGGAGTCTTAAACCTGATCAGCACGTGAAATCTCACTCTAAGACCCTTTAAAATAATTAGGTTCTCCTGTTCCTGGAATCTTAAGAGTGAACACTAATCTTAGAAAGAGACTGTAATAATATTAGCTACTATTATCAGTAACTACATTAATCTTAGAGCAGTGTTGTTTTCTCTCTCATTCACCTCCTCTCATGAAAAGAGGCATAAAGAGTCCTACACTGTGTTCTGGAGAAAGAAACAAACTCATTACAACTGGAAGGAGTGAATGAATATCCTATGAGGCACCCAGATCCATGCAAAATATAGAGTTCTCAGGTTTGCACAGATGAGATCTAAACATAATGGTAACTATGGAATAGCACAGATAACATTAACAAATACCCATGTCTATATCTTATAATTATGCTGAAATTTTTGCCAAATGTGTCAAATAACTAATAGATATATGCACTAAAATGTGCATCTTCCACCTATCAAGAAGTTTGACAGCTGTGTAAGTACATATGGAATGCTTTTCAGAGAAATGTAGATAGCAACGAAGATGCTAATATATCATTCATCATTCATTATAATATCTGAAAAACTAAACGTTAGGAGGAAGGTTTGAATATATAAGTATCAGAGGGAATTGTCAGATTTTGGAATATGAAAGACTCAAACACTGATGACAACAATTTTACTCTGTCAAGGATTTCTAGAGTAAATTCAATGGAAAGAATATTAAATGAATGCATAATATCTGCAAAAAGAACATTGACTAATATTTCTTTCAAGTATATTTAAGTTAATGCTTCTATAAAATACAAGCAGGAACCTATTACTTCTAGAATAATGAGATCTCTAAAAGGATTACAGGCACAATGCCTCTCAAAAATCTGGTGCTGGTATACTGACTCCCAAGCACAGTTGAACTAGGTCCAATACAGTGGTTTTGAGACTGACAGGCAGTAAGTAACTGCTTGCCAATGGCCAGGTAGACTCCTGAAAACCAAAGTGCACCTCCAGGAAAGAAAATTTTGAAATAGCAACATTCAGGACTTAACCAAAAACATTTTAGCCTAGAAGACACAAAGGCTGTGAGACAGAATTGTAAGGTCTGTTTTGAATTCTCAGAGTCTTGATTATCACTGAGTATTTTGCAACCTGGGCAGATGACTAACCTGTTATTTTTCTTCTGTGAAATTAAGATATCAATACTTCCTCTATGTAGTAAAATATTGTGAAAATTTAAAAAGCTATTAATATATTTCCTTTCATTGCTACCATTTTCATGGAAATGCCATGAACGATGGTCAGTGGATGGATGGTCAATTTTAACTCTGGAGCTAATGACAGAGGGCAAGAAGCGATCTATTTTCAAATACTTCTATTCAAGCAGACTGACAGCTTCAAATGCATACTTGTGAATTTGGTATATCTGCAAAATTTCCATGCTTACTATTTCTGCGGATCTAATATGGATCAAAACTACAATAATGACAAGTTTGTGCACCTGAGAAGCCATCACTAAACACCGACCACATTAGAAACTGTATGGCCAGACTTCATGACTTCCTAAAATCAGTATTTCTCTTCTCAAGGGCATATATGTAAGCTTTGGGAACATGTGTTAGCTTAATGAATAAAAAAGTATTTTCCTTTTACAGCTGTGTTTAAACAAAGTAATGAGGCAGAAGCTCAATATATACATCCATAAATACATATATGTGCACACACATCAAGCAAAAATGTCCTTCATATTTATCTTTCCTCTTTAATCTTCATATCATTACACCAAAAAGCTGCAGTCTGCCGCTTCAAATAGACTTTGATTCATCATCTTCCCGAAGGTGTAAATCAGAGATCTTGCCTCATGCTATAGTGTATGTCCTTGAAAATTCAGTTTCAAAAGTCCAGATCAGCTGGTATTATGCACTGGAGTACATGTTTGTCTAAAAGGTGACTAATTCAGATCACCTTCAGCACAGAAATATCTGCTAACTATATCAAAATATAAACACAGAAACCTGGCTAGTGGGATTTTGCTCAAAATCACAATCTGGTGATCATAAATGAAGACACACAGCCCACTAGAGAGGTACTGAGAAGCCTGGCAATGGTGCTTTGATTGTTCATCAGTTAAAGGGTTCTTAACTCTTTTATGTCCAATGATTGCACTTTGTGGCAAAGTATGTATTCACAGGGTATGACTTTTTATAGCATAATATAGAGTATAAGCAATAAACAAGGCAATAAGTAAAGTTGAAGAAAAGGAGAGCAACAACAGTAAAACAAGGATGTAATTCAGAAGGAAAAATCATTACATGGATTCAATAATAGCTCTGCCATGGGGTACAGATGTGAGAGCCCATCTTCCCTTCTGCACAGAAGCAAAAAAATCCTGGTAGTTAGAAGCAATGACATTTCATGTGGTGAGTGATTCATTTGAGGGCTCTAAATTCTCTTGATCTTTGCTTCTAAAGCTTGAGGTTTGAAACCCAAGAGCAGGTGGAATCTATAAAGACTGCTGATTGCCATTCCTTAGAGCATTTGGTAAAATAGGCTATTTTTAAAATTCAGCAAGATGGGTGGTGATTCTTCCTAAAACAAGTTGGAACAGTGAAATACACCATTAACCTTCTCTTTGCTGCTGGAAGCTGTCAGTATGGGCCAGCCCCACTCTGCTTCCCAGGGTGAACTCATGCATTTCTTACCCAGGACGGTGATGGTGGTGTAACTTTCCTGTGGGGGGTCAGTGTAGAGCTGGCAGAAGTATCTCCCTTCATCAGAAATGGAGACATTTGTCAATGATACTTTGAGTTCGCTGCTAGAAAAATTCAGCAACTGAAACCTGCTGTCCTTCAGAGCTGTGAAACAAAGCACTGAATTAGTGATTGTGAAAAAGACAATGGCAGTCTATTTTCTGAAATTTGGCGAGGAAAAAGTCAGAGGGTTAAAAAGACAGCCACGCAGTAGAAAAAATTTATTAAGCCTTTCTTTACCTGTTGGGTACTATTTGGGGCTTCTACGGTAACTGTATGTAGACAACTCCACTCAAAAAAAATCCGCACATATGGGTGTTGCAAGTGTACACACACAGTCACACACACACACACAGTGGCACAATTCTAAGCCCCACTGAGTTTTTAGCACTTCCTCGTAAACTGTTTCATTTTCCTATCGGAGATAGGCAAAATGAAAACGAAAGGAAAGGGCATGTCATGGGTCCTCTGACACTGGGTGCCAGCCCCTCTTAGCTTTTAGGCACTGAAAGTTCAGAAACTGAGGCCAAGAAGGGTCTCTAAAAATCTGACGCTTTAAAAAAAAAAAAAAAGCAGTAGTTTCAAATTATGAAAGAGAACTAAAACTTCATTAGTAATGATCTCAGAGCAAAATTTTAAAAATCAATTCAAAAATGTTATAGCAAAACAGTCCTATTAAACTTGGACTCATCTTAATTTATTTCATATGATTTGAGGTGGAGTTGCCAAATGCAGATGACCTAGGGCCAGAGGCCAGAAACCCACCCTGCAATTTTCTAGCTACATTCAGCGTCACAGTTTGAAACTGACTAGACATCCAACAGGAAATCAGAGTCACCACAGAAACAATGTATGTGGCCTTCTTATTTATTTCAAATGTTCTCTTCTAAAGCCCCGTTTATTTTGGCAAAGGCTAGCTTAGCCTATATTAAAACACAATTCGGTTTAAGAGTAAGAAGCTGGCATCTCCTTTTACCCTTCCTCATCTGTGTAGTGTCCCAAGATATTGGGAAGAAAGGGGACATGTAGCCAGAAAGGGATATCCTGGATATCTGCATTGGTTAGACGCTAATACTCTCAAATAGCATTTTCCTAAAGACTTGATTCTTGCTCTTGCCAAGTCCTGACACCCATTTGAACAGTCTCTGTTACACACAATTTAGTTGCAATAAGTGGCTTTTATCACATTACATTTGGAAAAATTTCAGCATATGGCTTGGCTACCCCCAACACACCAGAGGCTATGGTGAGATTTGGTTTGTCGATGCAAGCACAGATTGCCTTAGAAACTTCAATCTTCAAACCAAACAGATTACCTTTCAGAATGCTATATTTTCCTTGCCTTACCCTATTTGAGTTGTTTGTGTCAGTTAAGTATTTGGGACTCAATTGCAATTCACCTTGAATTACTACAATCAATTCCTATTGCAAAGTAAGACTGCCTTACTTTTAAAAGGGACCATTCAAGGTTTCTATTAAGTAGAAAGATTATGATTGCCTGTCTCTTCTTCTCTCTAAAGAATTGACTCAACTTTAAGTATCTAACATTAAATTTAAAAAAGGTGGCCTTAGCAATCTCTTTATCAAGACAACATGGAGGAAAAAAAGTTGTCGACTAATACAGTAGGGATGGAAACTTACGCCTGAAGTCCCTGAAATAAATGGTCTGCCTGTTGGGGTTCAGTAGTTGAATCACAGAGTCGTCACTCTTATTGACTTGGCAGCTGATTGTTGCAACTTCTCCCTCTATCACTGTCACGTCTTTCGTAAACAAATTCTGTCCATCGCCTTAAAAAAAAGGGAGAGGGGAGAAAAAGGTCAGAAAAAAATCTGTATCAATTAAAATTTGGGCTCAAATAAAATGAGAAATAAGAAATGAGAAGCATATTACAACATGAACATCAGTAGCGACATTTGGTATGGCTCTAATACTTTTCTCTATAGTTCACAAAATGAGTCTACTAATGTAAGGCAGACACAGGGATAAAATACAACTGAGTCTGGAACTGACACATGTTCAAAAGCTGTAATGCCAAGGTGTCAGGCTTTAGGACTCTGCACTGTTGAGTGGTGAATGCTGAAGAGGTATGAAGGTCAGAGTGCTGGCTTTTGTCACGAGCTGAAGCTCTCACAACTGAAGGAGGGAAGATACACATGGTGAACCCTAGCTCACACACCCTTGAGCTAAGTAAGCTATCTGGTCACTGCACAGAAAACCCAAGAAGCCACTTAACAGAAGTAGGTAGGAGGGTTCAATAAATAATCTTGTCTTGTTAGTGGATGGCGACATTCCCAATGTACAGGCAGTTCATTTAGTCATTGTGTGGGAGTGAGAACCGAACTGACTATGACTCTTGGGATCTCAATAAAATCTGGGGAAGGCTTACATAAGTTGAGTTTGTTAGTCTGCTCTCAAAAACTCATACTTTCAGGACTAACTCAAAGCCCCAGGTAGCCCTGAACCCATGACCCTTTCTGTAGATCACCCTCTCCAGAGGGTGAAAAATCTCTTTCAGAACATGTCAAAAAGTCAAGGGTTTCAGATCCACCGATATATATCTCTAGATCTGCTCTAGTTTGTTGCTTCTAAGATGAGTGACAGCAGTCAAGTCACCTCATAAATGTCCTAAATGATCCACAGCACAGGTAGAAGAGGGGAGTTCAATTCAGAAGCAAAAGATGAAGCAATTGTTGAGAGTTCAATTCTGCACCTGGCATAGCAGGGGATATGGAAGAATATGACAATGTCCTAGGCTTCCAGAAACTGCAAAGTGGGTAAAAACTGACACCTAATCCCTACTTACAGAACAAAAAAGTGTAGCATAGGCGGTAGAAGCAATGGTCAATCGGGAAAGGGGAGAGATGTTTTTTAGCTGTGTGATCTCAGGAAAATTATTTCAAGTTCCTAAGTCAGTTTCCCATCTGCAAAATGGGGACAGTAATGAAAAGCTATCTCATAGAGCTGTTACAAATACAAAGCATTTAGCACTGTTGTAGCTTCTCATAAAACTAAATAAATGGTACCTGCTGCTACTATCATCATCATCATCATCATCATCATCATAACATCATCATCATCATCATTTCTCTAGATGTCAACTCCAAACATTTATTAAGCCATTATTATGTGTGAAGAGTAGAGTTCCAGCTCTCAAGGAGCTATGTAGCTGTTATATCTCAACTCAAGGTAGCATATTTACTCCTTAAAAAAACTTGTCACATTAAGAAACAAAGGTCAAAGATAAATACTAATATAAAAAAATTTAGACAGCATAAATAGAGATGCAATTAGAATAAACAGAGGATTTCCACCTGCTATCATATTTCTGCTGAAGGATTCCTTTTTTGGCAGGACACAGTGGGAAAGTGTGAGAAGGGGTATCTAAGATGGCTTTAAGCCAAATCCACCTAGAAATAGACCAGCCCCTGGCAGAGGATTAGGAGAGAGGAAACTGGAAGGATAAGGAAAAAAAAAATTATTAGAGTCACAGATAAACAAAAATTCTTGGTGCTTGAGGAGCAAACCAAAATGAAACCCGACCTTGAGCTCCATGATCCAGGGAATTAACCCAGGTGTGAGGACGCAGGCCCGCAGGGCCTGCAGACAATGAGAGGGTAAATTTCCCTTAGCTGGATCCAGCAGTGGAAGCTTATGGCTGAATCATGTTACAGAATAACAACAAAGAAAAAAAGTCATCAGGAAAAAGGTGAAGGGATGTTTTTTAAATTTTTTTCCTTAGTGGGTTACTATGACAAACAGAATTCACAACTAAGCTGGAGGGAGTAGTTTATTCCCAGATTTGGGAAAAAAACAAGAAGGGAATTCCTGCCAATCAAGCAAACTTTTCAAGGTGGACAGGATGGCCCTGGAAAATGTATACACAGAAAGGACATCATCCTTATATACTTAGGATAATCCAATCTAGTAAAAAATTAAAGAAAAATTAAACTGAATGACTCAAGGGGGAGCATAAATCATGGGGACTTGCCTTAAGGAGACTAGAATATCAAATGGGAAGGATTTCTTGGTTGTGGGAAGGATTTCTTGTATCTGAAGAAAGTGTATTAGCAACACAAATAAGAATCTTCCACTTACAAAATGTACAACTGCAAAGGCATTAATCTCTTCAACAAAAACAAGGCCTCACAGACGCTAACTACTATCTTGAAGCTAATGGGACTTAAAGTCACTTGTGATTCAATTATGCACTAATAGAATAGTTCCTGTGGAAACAACCATATGCTTTAATTTTAGTTCCTTGCTTGAAATCCTAAGGTTAATACATTCTGTGAGGGACATACTGCATGCATATTAAGACTATAAAGCATTTATTTAAGGGATGGAAGCAGAGAGGAGTTGACCATGACTTTACATTTTAAGCAATGAAGGTAATAAACAGAACCAAAGGCATTTCTATTTGCTTTCTATAAAGCCTAAACATTCTTAATTATTACTTATAATCAAAGACCATACCCTTTTAATGTGTAATTACTGAGCAAATCATTCAGGTAAACTTCTCCCGTCTGCAATTTTTTGCCCTTGCTGCATTTAACAAGTCCATGGTGATGTTGTCAACATTACTGCATTATTTTTTTGAAATTATTAAGGACAACCTAAAATCTAGTTTCTCAGAAAATGCCAATTTCTGGCTGTGTTAATATGGTTCTAATACTAATGCTAAAAATTTATAATAAATGATAATGAAATATTTTGCTGAAAGATATCAGAGTGCTTTGCCTGATGGTGGTGGCCCAAGGATGTCATTCTATAAAAATCACCAATAAATTATACAGGTCAGCTGAATGGCAGTTATATTAAACAGAGCTCCACACTTTAAGGAACCATAGATGGCTGCAATGGGATAATAATGACCTATTTATTTGAGGCAAAGGAAGTGAATGACAGAGATGAAAATACGGTATGTGTGTCAGTGCTCTTAACTGCCTGAAGCCTTTATGTAAAAATAATTTCTGCTCACATCCTCAAACTATTTCTTCCAAACAGAAGGGTGCACTGTGACTTGATAAATTTCCCCTTGAAATAGATATCATGACAATTAGGTTGCTATAAAACACAATTTGATGTGTAATAGAAGTATAGAAACAGGCTACTTTGGTGCCTTTCTTAAAAAACCCATATATAAAACCTTTCTGATTTTCTAAAGCTCAATTAGTGAATATACTGTCAAGGCAGAAATAGCACATGTTCTGGGCAAAAGAAATCAAATAATATATCGTAGTCATTAAATAAGGCTATTAGCTGCAAGGTAATTCATTTTAAGGGCAGAACAATGTCTGATATATATAGACACTTTTGACTTCTAATTGGTATATATGGGTGAGGTTTAGGAGTGAGTATCTGGATTTCAATTTATACCAGCAATTGTTACATTATAAGGAATACATTCCCAAAAACTTCCAGATTCACCCCAATTTTCAGAAACAAAACTCTAGCATCAGAGAGGCCTATTCCCTCACAAGCAAGTCTCCTCTAGCAAACTGGAAGTTGCTGGGCCATTTATCACAATGAAGAGAGAGATTATTATCCAAAAAAAAAAAAGGTAAAATTTATTTTGATGATTAGCAATAACCATTACTGCTGAGTTAGTTAGGGTTGGAGTAGGGGTGGGGGGTGCAAATGGCATGTAAATCCCCTATTAATTCAGTCTTCAATTAACATAGCTCATGGATTCTTTCCTAAAACCTCATTTTGTTATCAACTTCATTTAGATGGCATTGCACAAAACACTAGCATCGACTGGAGTCCATTCAACCAACCCTTAAGGAGGGTTCTTAAAAGCAAGAACTAGAAACAGTAAATGGGGAGGAGAGCAGTTACCTAGTGCTGGGCACTGTGCTAGTAGCTGTATTACATGCTTTCCCGTTTTAAACTCTTAGAATTTTTAATATCCCCACTTTAAAGATTAAAAACCTAAGACTCAGAGAGATTTGAATAAGTTGCCTGATGCAATTCAGCTAAGGAGCTGAGCTGGTGTTTGAACTCAGTTCTGTCGGGTTCTCCCACCCATGAAGCTTGTCCTTTTTACCAGCCAACATCAGGATTGGTTGCCAAGGTTCTACTGGTTCTGCCTTGGAAAATTTACTTGTTTTTAAAGAGGGTTATTTCCCTATGAGCAACTTCTGATTTTTTTTTTTATTTCCATAATTTATCCAGAACACAATTACACACTTCAAGATGAGAGAGGAACTGTCCTGAATGTAAAACACCTTGTTTACTACTGCTTCCTTCTTTCAGTGCTCAGCACACTGCCCCCAGAGAAAGCCTTTATTACCAGTGCATGGCGGGCATTTGCCAGCACTGAGAGCTCTCACCCCCACAGCCTGGCTGCTAATAAATAAAGCACTTCATTTACACCGGGGGAGTCTCTCCAGTCAAGTCCATAATAAAAGGGCAAGTCATAGTTAAAACAGAATTCAGTTTATGCTATGGCAACTATGTAAACTCTTACTGACACCACCGGACACCCGTGACGCTAAACTGGGAAGACAGTTTGCCCAGAGAAAGCAAATAATGTTCCTAACCTGCTCCTTCAGTAGCAAAGTCATGTCCAGGAAACTTTGTCCCCCTTCCTCTGCTCTATGGAAGACAGAACCTAACATTAAATCAGCACAGTATGGTCTAAACAGGAAGGACTCAAACCCAAAATACAGATGGCTAAAAAAGGAAAAATCATCCTGCTGCTGATTAGTGTAGTTAGTACTTTTAAAAATCCCACCATCGTTCTTGAAATTTACTCAAACGAAAGTCTCAGGGGTTTTCGATCTTACCAAGAGGCATCTAGGCTTGAAATTTTCAAAGAAGCAAAACACTTGCATGCTTTTGGAAACCTTATTTTCAATTGGAAAGTGAGCCCTCTCTGACTTGGAGCTTCCACTGGCTTGCTGCCCATGTTCTCTTCTGTTGGATCCTATTTTTATAAGCGCGTTCAGGATGTGCCCAACTTGGAAGAACAGCGTCTACCCCTACCTGAATAAAACCATCATCACCAGAAGATGCACCACAATTTCTGCTAATGTTTCAGAGTGCTAGCACAGAGTTGAGAACATTTCAGACAAAGAAATGAAAATTAAGATCCTGTTGTAACCCAGTGGGAAAAATCTAACTGCCTATGTTCGCCTAAGTCAACGTAAACACAGTGTACACTGCAAATCATTAACAAAGCCATTAAGATTTGATTTCTATCTAAGCAATTATTGTCAGCATATTTTGTACATTTCCTTTAAAAGACTCAATCCTATCTTTCAATTCATTAATCTGTTCCCTACATTTACAGAGTTTTATATCAAATCAGAAACCTATTTGAATTAATAAGAATTACAGGAAAAGTAATTTGAAAATAAATTATTTGAAGTTCAAGCCATGAAAGCTTTTGATGAAAGAATTCAGCCCCATTTAAACATGACAGGAACATTTTTTAGGCAGCCAATGTTCTGATGAGAGACAGTGAGAACCAGTGTCCAAAAAGAGGGATCCATCAACTGTGGATTAAGGTTAAGGGCAAGACCTCCTCAACACAAATACAACTCTTTATTTCTGAGAGAGGCAATACTTCAACCTTCATGAATACTTGAATATTTATATAAAATCAAAAGCAATCAATCTGTCTGTTGTTTACAAAGCTTCTGTTAACCTTTTGATCCTCATCCATGTTTTGCTATCCCAAACAGTAAAGTTGAAATGTTGATTGTCTGATCCAAGGGCTGACTCCTGAATGTTTAAAATAACTACAAATGCGTACCAAACAGATCATAAATGGAGAGATAAAATAAGCATAACCAAATAAACAAATAACCGAGTAGACAAGAACATATGACATTGACCCAAACATTTCATTTGTGCCACCTTCTTCTTTATGAACCCTTTTGGAATCAAAGATCAATAGAACAGCATGGAACAGAGATCAACTCTCACTTTACAGATGATGACTCTGAAGCCTAGCAAGGAGAAATGTCTAAAATCACATGGCAGGCCTTGAGGCACCTGCCAAGAGCAGAGACCAGACCTCTGCCTGAATCATTAAACTATTTCTATTCTTGGCTATTTCCAAGTAACATATATTGAGCTATTTCTAATTACAAAAGCAATATATGCTCAAGGTTTTGTTGCTATTGCTGTTGTTATTTTGAAAGTTTTGCTTATATAGTATTTGTAATACTGTATCCTATGTCATAGAGATGGTCAGGATCTTGTAAGAATCTCCTGCAAAATAATTACTGCTGTATCACTTGAGTTTATGGCAGAAAAAAATACTGAGTTTAATCTAATCTCCTTTAATAATCAGTAAAAGGTGAGGCAAATTTTTGAAAGGCAAGTTAAAGAGTAATCTTCCTCAGAACCGGTTTTTTCTTCAATTAAAATTGTTGATTTCCCCTGAATACAAAACAAAAAAATATCATCTGACACAACATTAAACTATTCATGAATATTCTGTATACACATTCTTGTTTAGTTGACTAATGGCAAATTAACGTTCTCTATTTTAGCTTAAACACATAGTATAGGTATGTTTGATTAGCATTGAATTCTAAAAGCTGATTACTATGCATGCTTTGATTATGTAATTACATAATAGAGTATAATGGCTCCTTTGGAGTCATTATGATCTATATGGCAAATATGTTTCAGTTTTGCTATAGTTTAAATACACGTTGAGATGACAGCTCATAACAAGGTTCCACTTTTCAGTCTTATCAGCTAAATGGGCATTTTCCCATTCATTCTAACATCTCCTTGACACCAATTAAGGCCTATTGTGTCAAGCTGCATACGATTTTGAGAAATTCCCTTTGTTTTCTTGGCATTCAAAAAGGACATTAATTTTAAAAGCTGTATTAAGCAAAAGGCCTGGCTTTAAAAAAAAAAGGCTGAAATTCCATCCTTCATCCACTCTTTGAAAGGTCTGCAGGGAATCACATCTAGTTCATTAATCACTGCTCAGACAACCACAAGGGGGTTAAAGATGGAATTTCACCTTTAACTCCAAAATGCACATGAAGGGAGAACAGCCAAGAATACTGATGCTTACGATGGTGGCTCACCACAATGTACTCAGCTCAGGGCCTAACTGAACATCAACCACACCAAGTGACACAAAGGCCCAGTTCTGCAAATCTCTTTTCTTCCAGTATCCCTTATATTTTGAAGTTCCTTGGGGAGGAGAGGCAGCTATGAAATAGCACAGCAAGATTTCTCCTTCATAGTCCCCAAACTGGGTTTTTCATAGATCTAAGGCCAACAAATCTTACCCAGTGAATAGATTTTTGATAATTCCATCCTGACCTTACAAACTGGAAAGCAGTCTAGCTTTAAAATAGGAAAAAAGTTATTGTAAGGAATTATGTAAAGTTTTACTTGTCCCCATGAAATTCTTTAATCTCAGTTGCAAGGAAAGTTATTTCTGCTTTTCTCTCCCAAGAGAATGATCCCATATTCCATGCCAAATCAAAGGTGACCAGAGTCTTAACTTTAAAGACGAATAAACGCCAACCTATTTTTACCTTTGTGTCTATAGGTTTTCAACATTAAGACTGAAGAACTGAGGTCAGACACAGTTCAACTTGTATTTACATACAGGATGGGCATCTCTTTTATGAAAGGAAACATTGATTAGATGTGTAAAAACTGTTTTCAAGGACAATTGTGACAAAAGGAAGTAGTTACAGCATCTGCACTTGTGCTATTTCAATTTCACCAGCACATTAGCTGTCTTCCCTTTAAAAGACTCTAGGCTCAATAGGACTTTTTAATCAGGGCCCATACCACTAAAAGGGCCAAGCAATTATGACTCTTAAGGTCTGAGCTGCCTGATCCTGTCAAGGAGGAGGTGTAAGCCACCCTACAGAATGTTTATGTGCAGTGATACCCATCCACTAAACCTGAAGATCTGAATTAGCTTTTGCATTAAAATTCACTCTTCAAAGAAGCTAATGGCAGTAAAAGAAACAGGAGTATAAAAATAAACTGTAAAAGACAAAAATGATCATTGAATCCTTTTGCTCTTCACACTGAAAGGTGAAAGATCCAGACTTGTTCTGTCCTCTCTTTCCCTTTCATGGCTGGACAGGCTGCACCGTCTTTTTGTTCATCAATAAGATAGCATGTTTTATTTTTCTGGAGAGAATATTGTCTAACCCTAAAGAAAAACTCACTCCAGTGGATAGGTTTTGTGAAAATGAAAAAAGACAGAAAAACAGAGCCCCCAAAGAAGAAAAGTCCTTGTTTTATTTGCTTGTGAGATGGCATTGAAGTCACCTTGTGGAAGAGTCATGTTAAGCCTGCTAAATCTGCTTAGAGACTCTTGGGAGAAAGGGACTCTTTAAAAAAATATTAATTAAAAAATAACCACAGTCATCCAACTTGGACTTTGGAGAAGAACAATCTGAAGACAGAGGCTTCTTATAAAACTAATTGTGTTGGCAAAGCAAGTAGTTTCTTCTCAATGGATTTGATTCTGTGATGCTCATTTATGGCAAAAGGAGAATAAAAGAACAGTTTCAGATTGAGCTGCTTCAGTACAATTCAAAGCTGGCTGGTATTCCAGCTTTTCAAAAAGATATTAAATTTCTTTTATACAAAATGGAGTTGTGCTGAAGGCCAACTGTTGATCTTCTGCATCAACCACTTTGCTAATGAACTGATAATATGATATTATATTCTCTGGGATATATTAAATGACTGCTTTGCAGAGTGGAAACAGGTTGTATAAAATCCTGCTGCCCATGAGCATGGACTATTGGGGAAGAAAATCACATTTTAAAAGGCATGAATTGTGTAGTTGGTAGTAACAGCTGATGAAGCATAAACTCTCACACCATCCACTGTGGTGGTCGTGGGCTCCAAACTCAGCTGAATTCTGAAATGATGGGAATTGATTGTTTTAATTCCTACATGGAAATACACATATTTCTAAGAGTACACCCTATTTACAACTAAAACAAAAACTCAAAGCATATGTTAAAATACTTGAAAGTCACAAATTAAGACACAAGGAGGACGTTTTACTATTCCTACAAAGATTTAAGGAAACCTGGACTTCCCTCTTGCCCCAGAACTCAGTGGCCAAATAATTATATACACTGCAGCAGCCTCAGCTGAGTTCTCCCTCTGTATTAACCCTAACCAAATGAAGAGAAAAATTTAGGATTTCAAAGTCACAGGGATGGCTGATCTGCTGTGGTCACTTCTACTTAACTGATGGTTCTCAATTCCCCTAAGACATGAGTCTATCAGGGGAGTGAACGGTTCACAATACTTGCCAATACTAGTTATTCCTCTACAAAATTCTTTAAATTGAATTTCTGTAGAACTCCAACCTCAAGTCTCAATGGAGATGGCACACGTATTCCCTTACTTTTTATACCTTGCTATTAAGCACTCAATTTAATATCATTTTTTTCCTTTGATAAGAGGTACCATGATTAAACTTGGGTCATTTTTTGCTTCATCTCACTAAAAGCTGGAGTTTTTTTCTTTACGTTTGCCTCCAGGGTATTGAAAGATTAACAATTAATGTAAGGATATTTAAAATCACAAGGCTATAACATGTAACAATAATTACTACACACACAGAAGAAAAGGAAAGTGGCTGCTGTTCTCTAAGTCTGGAGGCAAGAAAAACAGATTATTTCTTTTCTGGTGCACTTAGTACTACTATTAATTTTTTTAATATCAAGAAAACTCCCACTATTACCTAGAGGGAGGCATTATTTAAATTGTCTACACAATAACACAACTAATACATATTTTAAATGTTTTCTATGTTCCAGGCACTATGTTTCATTTTTTTTTACATTACCTCATTTAAACCTCACAAAAATCCTACATGGTTCAATATCATATTATCATCGCCAATACACAGACAAGACAACTAAGATTTAGATAGGTTAAATAAGTGTTTGAAGCCAATATCCGAATCTATGTCTGCTTAACTCTAGATTTTGTGCTATTAACAATTATGCTATATTAATGAGGTAGTCAAAAAGACATTAAGCTTTATGATGCTAAAAGAACAAAGGGGAACTAATGAAAGAATCGACACCATCTCATTGACATGACTCAGGAATAAAACCAAAGTAATACAAAAAGGAATCTGAAGCCAACAGCCCATCTATCAGTGATCAGCATGCTCTAATACACAGCACTGATAAAATCAGCTCTATAACCAGAGCCCAAATATCAGGACTTTAGTATTTGGAGAGAAGATGTCTGTTCTGCTGAAATGATCCAGACTCGAAAGCAGCTCAACTCCAACTTCAGGCATTTACACAGTACCTGCTTCAAGGGCATTCATTAGTATTGACAGTCTATGTGACTGAAATTTGGCTATAATAGCAGTCTCTCTCTCTACATCTTCTCGTTCATTTTTCCTGCCAACAAGAGCCACTGAAAACCTT
This sequence comes from Glaucomys volans, assembly GCA_020662805.1. Lineage (NCBI taxonomy): Eukaryota > Metazoa > Chordata > Mammalia > Rodentia > Sciuridae > Glaucomys > Glaucomys volans. The sequence continues at coordinate 257,631 of JAJEJO010002976.1, forward strand.
CCAAATTTAAAGCTTAGAGCCGACAGGACAAGCAAGTAAGGATATCAGTTGGAACACATCAGATATGGACTCAGAGTGAATGTCAGCTTCAACAGACACTACTACAGAAACAGAAAATGGGGAAATGGGAGGGACAGATGTTTCATATTCTCATTCTAGAGAGTATTCGGAGTCTGTGTAATATGGTTTGTTCAAGAAACAGCTGTAAATCCACGATAATCATGTGCTGAATAATGCCGCAACATTCAACTTACATCTCCTACCAGGAAGCCAAGCAGCTTTGGACTATTATATGAAACAACAATTTCTTAGCTGGAAAATTGGGTTCCGTGACTAAGGCCCTTATTGGTGAGTTATTCACTGTATCATCTGTCAGTCATAGAAGCAAGTGGTTTATTTATTTATTTATTTTTTTAAATCTCTGGGCTTTGGAGTTGCTGGTACCAGCTGAGTCTGGGAAGAAACATACTAGAGTTAGAAAGCTCTGTTAAGCTAGAGTTTGATGAAGAGGTTGCATAAGGAGGGAAGTCAGTGGCCCAAGGAGATTCCACATTCTACTCTCATGCTTACTGAATGCCCAGTGCAGAGCCTATGTCCGTTAGATATGCACAGTAACTATCCAAATTGGTGTCATTATAAAAACAACTTGATTAGTATCATCCAAGTGTGGGCTGCTGATTAATCATCATTGAAATTAGAGATAAGTGATAAGGACATTGCTCGTGACTTGTTTTTCACTAGTAAGGGTGCAGCAAAGGAGAAATGAGACTTGGAAAACAGGAATCTATGCTGAAACTGTGAATCTGTGTCTACATTTTAAAATGGGTGAATGGTGTCTCTCCTGCAGGGTTTTTTGGAGACTCAAGTGATAAAATGTGCAACAGTATTGTTAAGCTCCAAAAACACAAAATAAAGGTTAATAATCTTATCCACATTCTTCCCCAGCCTCTGCCTATATTACTAGGACCTTATTATGATCTTCCATAATCTGCTGAAAATTTTTTCAGAGGTTTGTCTCATTAATTTTATTCCAAAGCTAACTGAAAAGCAGAGAGTAAATTAAAACATCTTCACACATTTATGTTAAATTAAAAATTAAAATCACCGTATGTGTGGAAAATATAAGGCAAATCACAGGACTGGATATTTGAAATTGGGTTCAATGTATAGCATTAAAAACATGACTTGTTTTCTGGGTTCCCTCCCTTTCTGTACAAGTTCATAATTAGTTCAGGGAGAAATCTCCACATTCTCAAGGTATAAAGGGTGATCAGAGAGAGGTTGGTAGTATAGCACACTATCTTCTTTGGAAAACCCCAAAATCAACATCTCAGTTATCTGGATTCTTGAGGAAATAGGATCCACAAAAGTCAGCTTTCCATATAATTGAATCTCTATCGAATGCCAAAATTGAAACTCAACAAAATGAAAAATTTTGCAAAACTTGCTAACTCCCCCACTTTCTTTGTCCTATTCTTTTTTTTTTTTTTTTTGTTACTAGGGATTGAACCCAGGGCACTAGACCACTGAGCCACATCCCCAGTCCTATTTTGTATTTTATTTAGAGACAGGATCTCACTGAGTTGCGTAGGGCCTCACTGAGTTGCGTAGGGCCTCGCTGAGTTGCTGAGGCTGGCTTTGAACTCGCAATCCTTCTGCCTCAGCCTCCCAAGTGCTGGGATTACTGGCGTGGGCCACCACGGCCGGCTCTTTGTCCTATTCTTTAATACAGGAAGGACTCCCAGGAATTACTGAAATATGTAGGAATGTTTGGCCCTTCTCTAACCAACCATGGCCTGCTGGGCTTGTATATGTCCTCTGCAGCTTCCTTCCAATGCTGGCTGCCACTTTTCACAGATAATTCCTTCCTTTATTACTAAGTGCAGGAGTTTTGAGAAAGCTACCAAGCGTTGAGACCTTTCCTGCTTACTAATGAGTTCCTGGGTGTGTCTAGGATGTTTGAGGTCTCTAGAAATCTAACCTTCACTAAGTGGTGTGCTCCTGTGGCATGAGGGGGTGTAATTCTCCCTTTCATTTGACACTGAAGGAAAGAAAAGTGCACAGATAAAATTTAATAATAATATTTGATTTAGCTTGACAATTATACTTTGACACTAATAGGTATTCTTAGGTAAAAATATATCCTTTAATGTAGGACGCAAATCAATACATAATTGGTGACTGACACTAGTTCGCTATTGACATTATTTTCTTATTTTATTACTTGATCAAGCCCACCTATTACTAAACTATTTTAAAAAGCAGGAAAACTGTCCATGGAGGAATTCCTGCTGGTTCTACAGATTGACCTCAAAGCCACTATATCTTTCTCTAGGATGATTACCCAGGTGTCTGGAAAATACACAGAGAGTCGTACCTGTCTCAGTCCTTGCATGCTGACTGCTCTGTGATCACTTGTTTATGGGATTGCTTCCTTCATTTGATTTTGATCTGGTATCCTAGCTCTGCTGGATCTGGGCAAGTTACTTAATCTAAGCCTCAAGTTTTTCATAAAAATACCTCCCTTAAGACTTACCTAGACTAATTTGAGTACCAAATGGTTCTCCTTTGGTGGGTTGGAGTCAAATCCATATATTTGTTTAGTGGGAGGACAAGCACAAGAGTTTTGTGCCCAAAACATTATTAGTATTATTTTAATTATTTTTAGCACTAACTTATTCCTCTTTGTATCCCTGAAGCATAACATCGTGTCAGCTGCTGGGGCAATTGTTCAATTAATGTTTGTTGAATGAAGTTACTAAATGAAAGCCTGTTTAGGACCTTCACAGACTCTAGGCACTCTCATTTTTGGAGATAACTACTCCATACGACACAAAATACTAAATATTCCATATTAAATGTAACTTTGAACTTAAAAATTTTAAGGATTTACATGAGTTTGATTTTGAAGTTATTTCCAACTGTATTTTATTCTGAAGTCAATAATTTTCTTTTCCATGTTGCAAAGGTTATCTACAAGGCTCTTGAAAAGAAATAGGCCCTAGTATTGTGCCTACAGTGCTCCATGGAGAAAACAGCCGAGGGTCAAGAAGTTCCTAATGCTTCAAGACAGACAGACACACTTGCATGCACACACAATGACAAGACAATATGATAATACTCATAAGTTATAGGTTACTAATGTGCTCTGGAAACTGTGGAGGATGGAGGACCTACCCACTGGGTCTAGACAGGAAAGAAAGAATAGTTTGAGAGGATCATAATTTATTTAGAACAATATGAAGAGCATAGTGTGCCCTGAAGAGAGACAGAAAAGAATGCTTTCTAGAAAGGTCACTGAGGCCAGATATTGAAGGACATTATATGCCAGGCTAGGGAATTTGCACTTTATCTTGTAATTAATAGGGAGCCATTAAGTGATTGTAATCCAAGGAGTGATATGATCACATCTGTATTTTGAAAGATAACTTTTATGTGGAGAGAGAGGAGGGACTAGAGGCAGGAAGATCAGTTAAGAGACTTCAGCCACACACTAAGTACTCAGGAGCTGATAAGAGCCAGGTGCAAGGATATGGAGAAGAAAGAGCAGAGATCAGGACTAAAGAAAAGAAAGTGAGAAGGAGTCAAGAATACTTCCAGGTTAGGCACATGGCTTTGGCATCAGTTTTCAAAGCAGTAAAGGGGGAAACTCCGTGTTCCTTAGTAACTTCTACTCAACTCCAGTTAATGTTTAGAGGCCTTCTAAGTAAGACCAGCAAAGAGCTAACTTTGAAAAGGAGTTAGAAGGCAAAGAACACATGCATTCTCGTGGCTTCTATTGTTCACTACAGATGCAGGCTTTTTTGGTTGCGCCCCTTTGTACCAAAATATAATTAGGAAATTTGGCTCCTCAATCCCTGCACTCCCAGCTTTATTTATTTAGTGTGGTTGACCAGCAGTCTGACAATAGGAGACTGTTAAAAATGCAGAACCTCAAATTCACACCAAATTTACTGAGTCAGAATCTGCATTTAACAAGAGACTCAAATAATTCCTATCAACATTGAAGTTTGAGGAACTCTGCCCTAGAGTAGGTTAAGCCTCCTGTATAAGGGACTCTCACCAGTCCCTTAGTACAGGAGACTAATGGTTTAACCAGGGAAGATCTTAGAGAGAGGTCTATTCCTAAGCTACTTGTTTCAAGGAAACTGATGACTCTCAGGAATTTGTAGGATATGAAGTTCATGAAACCCCACTACCAGCTTGAGGTCAGTTTCCAGGAATAAACATTTCAAAAAGAGATTTTCAAAAATTCACATTTGCATGAAGATAAATTGGTATGGATCATTCATAAAATCAGTAGGAACTAAAAGCTTGCATACTTCCTCAAGTTCTGCACAACTACCATTGCAATGAAAAATCCTTTCCCAGAGCAGCTAGCTGACTGTGACCAAAGCAAATAGATTATTCTGCATTTAGCTGCAAAAAACAACTACTTCTAGCCAGCACTGTCACACTTAGTGGGGTTTGTCAGTTCACATGCTGTAGTACCCTAGTTAGATTTTTGCTTATTTGGTTTTACTGTATGTTTTGTGTTTGGAAGCATTAAGCCAGCAAAGACAAAAACAACCGATCAGGAAATAAAGCAAGTGGTCCAAATAGAAACTGAAAAGAAGCTGCTGAGGTTTGTTACAAAAGTGATGAAATTCAACTATATGATTTGAAGGGAGGAAAAAAAATAAAGCTATTCTACCTATTACAGCAGGCCTTTTCACCCTGCTTAGTAGATAAAATTTGCCACAAAAATAGAGGTAATGGCATAAACAGAAGTATAGGAGAAAAAGAGTCTTAAGCTGGAGGCAGAAAGAATCAGGCTTCTAAAAGCTTTTTGTAGAATGCTCAGGGGAAGAGAAGGTAAATAACAGTTTCACTTTTTTCACCCACCCCCTAATGAACATCCATGGATCAGCCTGGACCTCTGGCTTGTTCTCAGCTGCTGGAATGACTGTGCCTTGCCATTGGGATGCAGGCTAATAGCATCCTTAGCAGCTGCTCACAGGAGAAAAAACACACTTCGTTGAAAGCAAAGAATTCAACTCAGAGTAGGAATCTCAGTTTGGGGAGGTCTTTCCTATTGCTCCGAAGATTCACTAACCTAGAACTTCAACTCCTATGTAAGTTTCCGAATAAACTCTTTTGGGGGGTTGGAGGAGGGGAACAGCAAAATGGTCATTGCCATAGTTTCTGGTCTTCCTGTTCTTTAATATATAGCAATTGCAACTGGTTTGCACTCCATTCCCCTAACAAATGTGCTCTTGTACGAAAGCTTTCAGCAATTTTTTCCCCTTTTTACCAATGGAGTACCCAGATGCTTTTACTGCAATGGAAGCAGATCTCTGAACAGTTTTCTGCTGGGTTACTAAAGTGCAGTTTTAGAATAATGTTCTGAATTTTGGCCTCTTAAAAAAGTCGTTAGGTTTATGGGCAGTCATGCTTCTCACATTTAAAGCATGAATTACGTACTTCATGGAAACACAGTTAAACCCCCACAATTGTGCACAGCCATAATTTCTGCTGAAAAAGCACCAACAATTGAGGAACTTTATTACTACTACTTTTCATGTATAAGATGCCAAAAATCAACACTTCCAACACTATAAGGTAGATTTTCTTTTCTTTCTTTCTTTTTTTTTTTTTTTAAAAAAGTTTTTCCTTTTTTCTTTTTTAAATAAAGCAAAAGGAAAAAGAAAACCCCTAATGGGCTACTTGCTGTTCTATTCGCTTTTTAGATTTGTCAATTTTTGAGTGACTGCCAGCACCAGGGACTCTTTGTAGCACCTTGTACTTGGGATATAATAAAAACATGAAATGATTAAAAATACTGTGAGTGTAACCACAGAAGGGACTATATATTCTGGGCCCCAAGGAAGGCCGTTTCTTTGCAGAATCAGACAGACTCCATTTATGTTATTAAATCGTAGCACTATTCACTGTCCAGGCTGGAAGCTTCCCGACATGTCAAAAGCACTAAATATGTCCAAAGAATACATTAGAAACTTAACCTTTAGAGTGCTGGTATCCCCTAGCCATGGAAACTAGAGAAGCATGGGAACTGGCATATTTAGTTCTATGACATTGCTTATAGGTCAAAAATGTTTATTTTACCACTAATTTGGCATAACTTCTTTTTGATTCACAAGTGAATCACAAGTGAATAAAAAAAAAAGGAGGAATTTAGGGCTAGTACACAGAATAAATTATTAGTATAAATGGCAGGACTGAGTAGTAGGAATAATATAACCACCAAAGAATTCCTGCTTCTTTGAACACTAGCTCTCTGCCAGGTATCATGCTGTTGTTTTGCACTCATTTGTGTTCTCAAACTGCTGCTTGCGTAATTACCTGGACAGCTTGCTTTCTAAGCCCCATCCCAGGGTTTCTAGTTCAGGAGATTGGGGAGGGGGCAATAATTTGCACTTCTACTGAGTTCCTAGGTGGTACCGCTGTTGTAGGAACTATACTTTGAGAACTGGCACACATGATCTCATTGAAGCCTTCACCACTAAAACTTTATTATGTCTATTTTATAGATGAGGAAACTGAGGCTTAGAGGGTGTTCTACTACTTGCAAGCTGTATAAATTCAGGCAAGTTATTTAACTTGTCTAGGGCTCTGGAAGGATGACCATTCCCATTAGGTCTTCTCTCATAGCCAAATATCGTCTTGTCCATGTAAACGTGACTTTATCTGAATGTTAATCCATGTCCTTTTTTTCCTACTGCACATTACTAGTACCACATCAGCTCAGATTTATGATCTGCCAGCAGTGTTGTGATTAGATGTCATCCCTGTCTTTCTATTACTCCAATATTGATAGATAAAATTCTGTGGTGATGCATTGCCTGCCCTTTCAAAGGTTACTGCCAGCAGATGCTAGGAATCAATACAGTTCTTATCTGTCACAAACCACAAGAAAAGCATGGTAAACAAGGCTCAATGAAAGGCCTGTGAACAGGTCAAAGTGAGAACTCCAAGATGCACTGTGTCACCAGTTTTGTTTCCTGACCTACACCAGAACGCAGCTTTGCCAGATCTAAACCTGTCTAAATTTTGGGCAGCATAAGACAGTAGTACTCAGAACCAAGCCTCAGAACAAGGGCCTCTGGTGGTCCTTGCTGTGAACACGGGTACCTAAGGCCAAGAGTCCAAAGCTCTACTTTTGCTATAATATGGTACCAAGATCAACACAATGCTTAAGTTCTTTGGAGACAAGTGCTAAATAAATCTAAAAAGGTATGGTAGGTCCACTTATACATTTTGTTTTCCCTGTCCATCTTTAAAACAGGAAAAGTCCTATGTCGAGGGAAAACGTAGATAAAACAGACTTTTTTATTTTTTAGATGACTGCTCAAAGCATTAAGAAAAATACATGAAGTTATGGGTGTCTTAGAAACCTTTTTATTTTATTTTAAAGAATATTCAAGTGGACATTCTAATTTGATTTTTTTTCCCCAAGAGAAGAGTTCATAGCTCCAGAACAAAGTAGGGCTTAGGGTTTCCACCTATCTGTTAAGAGTCTGTCCTGTTAAGACTAAATACAGCCCAAGGGGAACTAAAGGAATGGTTTCTGCAAAGATCATACAAGTAGAAGTCTTGCCATTCCAACGATTCTGCATTGTTACTTCCTCTCCTACCCCGGCCTCTAAGCCTCACCAGGGTGTTTCACCTTGGTTCCTCTCTCATTTGCTCAGTCCCACCCCAGGTTTTGGCACTTCTTTATCGTATTCATCTCTAAGATAATGGTTCTTTTCTACCTTCTTGCTTTAATGGGGAGTGACCTCTGACTTAGTCTCATGATGGTCTCTTATTCTAGAGAATCAGATTGGGCAGGCAGGACTCAGAACTCCAAGAATTGCGGTTTCCTTTCCTGGTTTGTCACCTAAGCATATAGTCTGAGGCAGCTCTCAAAGTGGCCAGTGGGCCTCTATCTTTGTATCTCATGGCCTGAGTGGCCTAGGCCAGGCCAAAGCTTTCAAAATAATGATGGGTACAGTTGTTCTCATTAGGTCTGATGGCCACATGAGAATGACCAACACCGAAAGATGAGGGCTTATACTTGTTGACCATTGTGATCAATTTTAAGTAAAAGATTTCCAAATGCTTTTAATGAGACTTTTGGTATCTTTTAGGAATTTGCTATGTGGTATCCACCCATTTTGCTACACAGGTCAAATACTTTTCAATGGTTGAGACTTAATAAGCAGTGAGATAAGAACCACATGGTGGGTTCAATGTCATGAGGGTACACCTATTATGGACACAATATCTTTTCCTATATAAAAACATCAAAGACATGATTTTAAAACATGATGAGAAGTAGTGCACAAAAATAAAGCAAAGTGAAATTATTATTTATGCCACACAAGAAGTCTTAGGCTAGCTTTCCTGAGCGATAAAAGGATTCTCACTTTAATTAAAGCATTCATTATTCAACGAAGCACTAGAAATCCTGGGACCTCTATACCAATATTTTTAAAGACACCTCTTAAAGATGAACACTTCACTATTTTATCATAATTACAAAAATTATACATACTCATGGTAGAAAAAGTAAAGCAAAAAAGTATATAAACAAAAACCCATAATACCACAACTCTTAAGATAATTATTACTAATATTTTAGATTATTTTTCCTATCCACATATGATGTGTATGTACATGTATATATATATTATATAGACATGCACATATATATACACATTCGATAATTTTAATGACTGCATTTTAGTTCATCATATAGATATACCAGAAATCATTTCACCATCTCTCTCATATTGATTGCTTCTAAGTTTTTTCCTAAGAATAATGCAATGAAAATATTTTTGCATAGATAATTGTTCTAGTTTCATCATTTTTAGAAAATTAACATTCAATTTTTGTGTAAGAATATATTTTTAATATTCAATTTGAAAAAACAGTAGCAGCTATATGTATTTATGTTTTGCATTTGTTATTTATTTTTGTTGCTATATCAAACTCAAAATAATGATGATTCCCACCTTAATGGGCCCCTTTACTCCATACGAAAGCTCTGTAGCACATCCTAGGATCTGAGGAATACATAAAACATTTAAATATCATTCTTATTCTTAAGACATTTGGAAACTAAGAGGATGAAATCAACTTCAAATTTTGGGTAATAACAAACATATGAAAAATGTTCATCATCTCTAGCAATTAGAGAAATGCAAATCAAAACTTCTCTAAGATTTTGTCTCACTCCAGTCAGAATGGCAATTATCAAGAATACAAACAATAAGTGTTGGTGAGGATGTGGGGAAAAAAGTACACTCATACATTGCTGGTGGGACTGCAAATTGGTGCAACCACTATAGAAAGCAGTATGGAGATTCCTCAGAAAACTTCGAATGGACCCACCATTTGACCCAGCTATCCCACTCCTCAGTTTATACACAAAGGACTTAAAATCAGCATATTATAGTGACACAGCCATATCAATGTTTATAGCAGTTCAATTCACAATAGCTAAACTATGCAACCAACCTAGATGCCCTTCAGGAAATGAATGGACAAAGAAAATGCAGTACGTATACAAAACGGAGTATTACTCAGCCTAAAAGAAAAATGAAATTATAGCATTTGCAGGTAAATGGATGAAACTGGAGAATAGCATGCTAAATGAAATAAGCCAATTCCAAAAAACCAAAGACCAAATGTTTTCTCTGATAAGTGAATACTGATCCATAATAGGGGGGTGGTAGGGAAGAATGAAGGAACGTTGGATTGTGCAGAGTGGAGTTAAGGGATAGGAGGGTGGAATGAGATGGATGTTACTACCCCATATACACATATGATTACATTACTGGTATGACTGCACCACATACAGCCAGAGGAATAAGAAGTTATGCTAATTTGCGTACAATGTGTCAAAAATGTATTTTACTGTCATGTATAGCTAATTAGAATAAAATAAAACAAACAAACAAAAAATTTAAGTAATACTAAATGTGCCCTTCCATAGAGGACACTGAACATACTTTCAATGAAGGATTAAACAATGGGCTTACTTATATTACAAAGGATGGTCAGGGTACTGTTTCTAGCCTCCCACAGCTGGGGTAAGTACATCTCCTGTGTGCTTCCAGTTCCATTTGTCTTAGTTCAGCATTTGTGCAAACCTTTACATGGCCCACTAGGCATGACATTACCAAAAGCAAGTGATGACCGAAACCTCCCTAAATCAGGCACTGTACCAAGCACTGCAAAAGAAGAGCACACCTTCATCTATACCCTCAGCATTTAGAATAGTTTTTAGTAAGAAATATTTGTTGAATAAGTGAATAAATGCATGAATGAAATAATGAATGAAAATGTGCATAAAAAAGGATTAATTTTAAGATTGCTTTATCTAAGCTTTCCTGTGCCCTTGGTGGGGCTTTCTCATTTTACTATTACTATTCTTTTAACATTTTTAGAGTTATAGAAAAGTTGCAATGACAGTATGGAAACCTCCCAAACCCTGTGACCACCCTCCTCTAATGTTAACTACATTACTCAACTATTTATCAAAACTCAAAAATCAACACTGGTCCTTACCACTGCTTGACCTTGACAGTTTGAAGAGTACCAGTCAGCTATTTTGTATAACATCCTTCAATTTGGGTTTGTTTGATGTTTTCTCATGATTAGATTGAAATTATAGATTTTGGGGAAGAATACCACAGAGGAGAGCAGTCCCTCTCTTTGTATCATATCATGGAGTACATGACATCAAATGTTATCAATCTCTTGGGAATGTTAACCTTGATCATGTGGTTAAGGTGATATGTGCCAGGTTCTTCCACTGAAAAATTACTACTTTTCTTTTTCTAGATACTGTTTGCTGGAAATGGAGTCACTAAAGTCTAACCAGTACTCCTGGTTAAAGGTATAAGTATCAAAGACTTTGTGAGTATATGCATATATTAAAACCCCAAAAGCAACTAATAAGTGCCTGGAGGAAGAAATTTGGAGGCTCTGCCACTATCCTATCTCTCCTTAACCTTCCACCCATTAATTTTTGTATCCACTGGTTGATTTTTGCCTGTAGCAACTGCTATGTAATTCAAGTGGCAACATTTTTTTTTTTAATTTCTCTCACTTCTTTAATTGAAATTCTTCTAAGGAAGAGCTTTTTCTTTTCTCCCATTTATTTATTCACTTGGTAATTTATTTATATCAGTATGGGCTCATGGATATTTATTTTTTTCTTTGTTTTCTAATCCAATACTATTTTTTATTTATATCATTGGTTCAAATTGCTCCACCTTTCACCACTGGAAATTCTTTCTGTTTATCAGAATTAAGGAGAACTTAAAACTAAGTTATTAGGAACAAATCTAAACAGGCAAACAGAAAATGAGTCAATTGAACATATGAGAAATAGTACATTGCTTCAAAATAAGAACAATGGCAGCAGTAGAGCCAGGGCCCTGCAGTAGTGCTGTCTAGGTACTTCTTTCTAATTCCAGTGTGACAGTTTACATTCTTATAAGGCGGCTGGGTGGTGAGGGCACTGTAATAAGAGGAGGAAGATGAGATAGAGAGTCAAATTCTAACAGACTCAGATGCTCCCTGCAGACTGCTGCTTCCACCCGTATGTTTAAATACTACTCAATTAGGATCAACATTCATTTTTTATTAATGCTCTTCTGAGACAATGGCTCTTTTATCTGCATTTTATCTTCCAGCTACATTAAGACCAAGGACACTCTCACAGAAGATCTGAAGGAGGAGACCCTGATGAATTGGGAGTTTAAAATACAAATGGAACTTCCTTTGTCAGTCTTGACTTGTTTTATTAACATCTGAAGGTTGATTTATAGCAGATTACCAGGCAGGAGAGGACTGTTTGTCCAATCACTTTACTTAACACACACAATTAGAAAAAACAAACATTCAAAAATGTTTCCTTTCTATGGGCTAACGGATAGCGCATTCAGTTCTAAAACAGTCACTTCCATCTCTGTCATTCACTGTAGTGTCCAAGGACAGGTATACGCTATCTCAAGACCACAGAAAAACATTCTCTGCAAAATGAAGGTTTCAGAGACCTAGTTTTTTCATGAGCACAACGAAAGTTCCTGTACAAGGATGTTTGTGGTAATGATGTGAACTCTGCCTGTGGAATCAGAAAGATCTAGGCACAAATCCTGTGTTGGCTTATGTCAGTTTTGTGACCTTGAGTAAATTCTTTAATCTAAGCCTCCATTTTGTCACTTATAAAAAGGGAAGCATTAAGAACCACTGCAGATGACTGATGTAAAGATTAAATGAGACAATGCACATGCTACTCCAATAAACATCAGTTATATGACAATGATGATATCCTATCTTTTCCATACCTAGAAATAAGGATGAACTGGAATGGGTGGGAATGTGAAAAAGGAGTCTGTTGCTTGACCCCCATTGCCAAACAGGCAAGCCATGGAGGTAAGTGGTAGTTTTCTTCCACTTTTTGGAAAGACCTGTCCACATGCACACTGCTATCTCAGTAATGAATAATCCATTCAAGACTCCATTCAAGAATACATTCGTAGTAATGAAGAAAAATTCAAGGCATTGATTAAACTGTTTACTCTTGAAATTAAGTAGACTGCTTCCTGTCTTCTCCCTGCCCTTCCTGAATACACTTATATCAGGAGAACATAGTTATGCCCATCTTTAAGTCAAAGAATCCTATTATCCTCCTATTTTCAGGAATTCAATGCCACTATTGAAATTTCCTCTTTTCTTATGAGGAAAAAACATGCAACTCAACCTCTAAGAGGAAAGGAACCTGAGTATATTATTTGTGGAACTTTCTGCAGTGCCTACAACAGTACCTGGTTTTTAATCTTCCTGAGCCTCTGGCTTCTCCTTTATAAGATGAGAGCTGTGCCAAATCCAGGCACCTTAGTTTGGTCTTGCTGTTGTTTTTCCTTTAGGCTCCTGCCTGTCATCACCCAGCCATTTAGTCTTGTTTCTAATCACAAGGAAATGCTTTCAGTTTATGTTTCTTATATTCTTACATGCTCTGAGTTCATCCTTCAGAAAATCATAGAAAAGTTCCTCATTTCTACCAAGGAATACTCCTATCTGTGTTGAAAGTACAAACACTATTCCTACAGTACAGGTTGTCTCATTGAGATGTGTTTGGGACTACTAGTTCATTGGGTTATCAAAAAGAATTACTTGTGTGGGGAATCACAACAAAAAATTTGCATATGTTTTAAAATAAAATGTTTGCAGTATATACTATGTGTATATTATATTATAAATTATATGTAATATATGGTATATTCTATATTATAGTATCGTCTATATAGACTACAGTATATATTATATATACTCTATTACATAAAATATGCTACATGCATTTAAATACTATGCACACATTATATAATATATAATATAGTGCAAACGTTTTAATTTGAAACATATAGCGATACCTGCATTTTCCTTTAGTTTACTAATCTTTTGGTATAAGTCCAGGCCTTTTCTTGGAGGTGGCCTGTAAACCAATAAAATTGATTCCTGGTATGCGTGTCATTCAACTAGGTCACCAAATGGTCATCCCTGGATCACAGCCTCACATTGTGAGGAAAATTGTCAGAAATGCAAATTCTCAGGCTCCCTTCCAGAATTACTGAATCAGTCACTGTAGGAGTGGGACCTGGCAATCTGTTTTAACAAGTCTTCCAGGTGATGCTGAAGCCTCCTGAAGTTTGGGAACCATTGTGGTAGGGAAGAGGTGTGGAGAGCAGCCTTTACCCACCAGCATTCCATATGCTGTGGGAATGCGCCCACAGGATTTGCAGAGGAGCTGCACTGTACCTGTCATCCAGGGAGTTGGGTTACTGTGCTTAAAATAAAGGTGACGTTAGTCAGCTATATCTTCATATCAGGCAACTATTCTTTAGAGTGGCTTTGACAGATGCTGCTCGTAGCAGCAAAATGTAACATTTTTGAACCATAAACTAACATTTACAACTCCCAATTTTTCTCAAATAGTATGACTTTCCCAGCTAGGCTTTCTGGGCAGCCCTCACTATGCTACTCTGCCTACAGCTTCCTTGAGTGCTATGTCCCTGCATTTTGTCTGACAGTGAAAACCCAGTGGGAGTGGTGGATCACACAGTAGCAGCCATGTGGGACTGGGCCACAGAGGAGGTTCAGTACCTTCCCCACGAAGCAAACCAAGATGTACACTAGGTGTGATCTTCTACGTGGCAAAAGCTTACTGCTTGCTCTATGCCAACCAACAAACAGCACTCTTTCTTCTGCTAGTTAATTTATAGCCACATGAGTGTAAGCATTTCCTGGGTTCTTTTATCATTCATAACTTTATTCTGTCAGTAATATCTGTCATTTTTTGTAGCTCAGTAAGCTCTTTCAAACCAAGATATCTATATTTCTAAATGGAATCTGAGATGAATTTTGATAAACATGCATCCTGTATCTTAATAAAAAAGGGATTTTCCCCCATAACTACCTGCATATATAAATGTTTAAAAAGTATCTGAAACCTGCCTTTGCATTAGGTGAAAATTCAATGTCAAAATAATATTAAAAACACACAAAACTGTAGGAAATTGTTCTAACCGTGATGTGATAAATAATAAATCAGAATACAAGTTACTCTGTGATTATGGGTTTTCCCCATTCTTTAAGCTTCTTGCTTGTTCCACATCAGTGGATCGACAGCCCTTTAGTTTAACAATTATGCACAGAGGCAATCTTGTTAGGACTTGATAAAACACTGTCACTGTCTTTGTCACTGCCATGAGAAGATGCTATAGTAAAAGCTATAATGTACCAAGCTGCCATGCACTGAGGCAATGTGCCCGAACACAAAAGTTCAAAACAAAGTTCCAAAGGATCAAATGCAAGTTTGAGTGCTCCAGTAGAAATGTGAGATATCAAACCCAAATTCACTTTGTTTATAGGTGACCCTCCATAATTATAGCTCATGCTAACTTTTAGATTGTTTGCCTAGCTACTACGCCATGCCCCTTTTTCAGATGCTAATGTATTTCAGTTGCCAAGGCTTCTCCAAAAACCAAGAACTTCATTTTTAGTAGCATATTCTCCTAGTAGCATATTCTCCGATGAGGGCAGCCAGTATGCTATCTCCTTGAGGGATATTTACTTACATATTCAGTTCAAATTTACAGTGCGGGCTTGCGAATGAAATGCCACTTACGAAGAGAATGCCACACCATTGTGGGAGATAAATCAAACAACCACTTCTTATTTTAGCACATGCTGGAAATCACACATTTCTGAAGCAGTATGTAGGTTATCTGCACAACAGAAACACATTCCAGCCCTCTCTGTACATTTCCCTGGCTACTATACAAACTAACCTAAAATTGCTTTCTTTGGCAAAAGTCTCTTTACCGACAAAACCGATTAACCCCTTTCATTCCTTTAAAGAACATGATGATCATAAGGCAACATGGCTAAATGGAAAGTTTAACCTTTGAGAAGGACACTTCAGAAGAAGATTGAGAAGTGGCCGCCTTGGAGGCAGAACCCTACTTATGACATGGTCATTGGGTTAAATTCAAATCTAAAGGGAAGAAAAACAAGTGAATAAGGTTCATCTTGTTAGTGAAAGGATTATTTACTACCGAGACTATATCCTTAGCATTCCAACCTCAGAGAAGCGGATGGTTTCACATACTGTTCCTTCTGCTGCTGCTGCTGGTGGCACTGAATCCCCTTCAGTCACTCTTTACCAGGAACTGTTTTTCTGTAGTGCTAAAGGGTCTGCATGGAATCATTCACACCTCTGGCCTTGTGGCCACCAACCCACACATCTGTGAGGCAGCTGGCCTGGGGGGGCAAGAGACTAGTGCTCAGTTATTAGCTAAAGATAACTGCTAAGGATTCAAGAGACATTCAGTGTCCTTAGTATTCATTCTCGATTTTTAAACTTGTGCTCCTCCAGTTTGACTAGTTTCCTAAGATGTTTGCAGGATCAAGGATCTGCATTTCAGCTTGAGAGGTGGAAAGTGTCAGGACAATACTTGAGGCCTGTTCTCAGACTACCTTCTTCATGCAAGGAAAGAAAAATGCTCACCAAGACCCAGTCTGTCTCTCAACTCTCTTGAGCTATCTTCTCAGTTAAGTCTTAAAAAGTTACCTATTAGGGCAAGTAAAGGGCCACAAAAGAACTCAGGCTCTGTGCTCAGTAAGGAAAACCATGGATCTTTGAGAAGGAAAGGACCCCCAGCTTCCAGTTCAGTGCTCTGGAAGTACTATTGAGGGTAACCGGAGCAGGGCCCAGCACTGCCTCCATTTATTGTCTGCAGATTTTCTTCTTTGCTTTCTTGATGAAACTGTCAATCTTCATAATGGTGTTAGCAATCACAGGGATGCTCTGCGAAGCGGCTTTAGAGGCATCTGATAAAGAGAAAACCTGTGCTCTCCCGTTCCTGAGCCCCTCTTTAGAGTCAGTTACCAGTGATAAGGTTGGGCATTCTGACTTGTACAGAGTACAAGAAATTTGACTTGGCAAGTCAAACTGCCACCACCTCGACAGAATGAGTGGGGCTGCAAAGCTGCAATCTTTTCAGCTCCACACACAGGCAAAACCTGATATCACCACTCTGCCGTGTTCTGGTTGGCTGCCCTGACCAGCTAGAGGGGAAATGCTTGGGTATCAGGAATGAGTATGTTTTTTGGACTCCCTAGTTCAAATAATTTCTTTACCTGCCACAGCTTCTAAACTGGACTCCCAAGAATGACTTCACCCATATGTGAGCATAGCCTGACGCAACTTCAGTGCTCTGATCAAGCCCCATCCACATGCTGGCATTCAAGCAAACCCAAACTAACCCAGGGTCCCACATTTTGCTCTTACATAATCTGATATGGCAGGACAGAGACCCCAAGTGGTTGTGAGAGCTCCCCAACTCTTGAAACCCCCCCAACTGCAGTCAGAAACAAGCCACAGACCTGAGAGCGCCTGCCATTTCTTCTATACCAGCAGCTTACCAAGCCAAGTGGGCAAATTATCAAGCTGCAACACGCTTCAATGCCCTCTTTGTAGGCCCTCCATTTCCGTTATTCAGGTCTCCTAAATTGCAAACCATTCAAGGGCAAAGTGAGGTTTATGCTCCCAATTAGTTATTCTTGAAAACTAGGAGCTGTACTACACATTAAAAAAGGAAAACTGCTTAGTACATACTCTGTGGGGGCCTCCAAACGGCAGGTGCTTCCACACACCATATGTGATTCAACAGCCAAAGGCACCAAGGGGAGCGGAGGGCAGGGCTGGAGCGTCAACTCTGACTCCAAACCACAGAAGCTAAGAAATTCAGCTGCAGAACTGCAAAGTCGTAGGAGGTTTCAGATACAATAATACCTATCAAATCATGTGACTTAAAGCATCTGCCGATAGTCCAGTACCTTCCCCTCTGCAAACAGGTAGGGCCTTTGGTCATGCCCATTTGGAGTGGAACACCAAGGAAAGTTAGGTCCCTCTGGATCTGATGAGGCTTTTAAGGAACAAATTCCCTAGTCCAGTGTTTTAGAAAGAATGTTGACTGAACCAAAATAGGTCATTTGTCAAGCAGTTATTTGCTGTATTTTTCCTGCTGAAAATTATGCCTTCTGCAGGGAAAGTTTAGGCAACGAAGAGGATTTGTATAAAAGTGTACTGTCGTCAACTCCCACTATTTCCTTCTCTTCAAATACATCCCAAAAGGGACATGCATTTAAGTAGCACAGCAGGCCAGTATGACCAAAATGACAGCGCTCTTTCCAATTTATACTTCTAAAAGAGAATAAGCAGACTCACAATAACAAAAGCCTTTAGTCTAGATTTCATATCAGACACTTTGATGAATAGTAGCCTAAAGGGCAACATATTTATAAGTTTTAAGTCTCTCCTGCAACACAAACTGTCCTGATTTATCCCTATGATAAAGGCAGTTCTGAGAGCTACTTTACCATATTTATTATTTTACAGAGGGGGAAAAATGTTGATTCAGCCCTCAATCTGCCACTGCTGGAGTTATAAATGTTGGTAAAAGACCAATGCTGATGTCTATAAATATTAATCTCTTTGCCATAAGTGGTGCCCCCTCCCCTTTTCTTCTGTATATTTCTCCCTTATTCTTGCTGAAATCTACAGGATTTGCTTTATTGTTTAAAACTTTATAAGGAACGGAAAGGGTAGCCTCTTTGAAGCTCATACTGACTGGATAGCTGATGGCCCAGCAAAACTTCAATTCAATGTTTATTAAAAAGAAAACTTTACAGACAAATGTTGATTCCTCTTCCACCAACTGATAAATAGGTATTATCTGCCTCTATGCACTCCCTACTCTTACCCCAACTCCAAATAAAAATTTGGGTGTGGAATACAACCTAAGATCATTCAGCCCCCTTATTTAAAATATCTCTTTATTCTGACTCTTGAATTCAAGAAAACACACTCCCATTTGCTCTAAAAGCTTGTCCACTTGGTTTACAACATAGTTAATAAATCATTTTGGGGATGCACCTCAAGTCACTGCTTACTTCAGCTAACTGTGAACCACTGGGAATTTATTCATTAGCAGGTATGAAAAACAACTGAACACAACCACCAGATTGTGTTTGTCTACAGTGTCAAAGTGAACCATTCATTAGCATCTGTGAGAAACGATCAAGTCACCAAAGGGTTTTAAGCCAACACAGGTGAGGGATGGGGGTTTAGGACTGATATGTTAATTCACTCTCCTGGGTTAAACACCAGAGATAGGTCCTCAGTACAGTTACACCTTCATCCAGTTAGAAATAGATCCCCTCCTAGGAGGTAAAGGGCCAAGGTATATTATTATAGTTGCTACCAAATAATTAAAGTTCTGCCTATACGATTTAGGGCTAGGGACAGTCCACTACTGCTTTATGTTGTATAATATTTGTACCATGAGAGGTAGACAAGGTTTTCATCTTTTCTTTGGAAAGGTTATATTTTCTATTCCAAGAAGCACTTCTTGGAGGTAGAAACTCTTTAAGAGAGAATCTGTAAGGCACAGAGACTAAGGTTTGTCAGAAGTTTCAGTGGTTCTATTCTTGGCCAATTTTGGAAAATGCTTGGTATAAACACTATATGTCCTGGTTGGATTGGCTGCCAAAGATCCACTGCGATGTGGTATTCCATGTGGATATGCATCTTTAATTAGTCTCAATAGATTTTGTATGTATTCAACATTAATCTATACCACCTGTCCCAGACTAAAAGCATGAAAATGCTTCTTCCTAACCACTCTTCCACAGAAAATTACTCTGTTCCTTTATCCAATAAATTCTGAAGGCCTTCTGAAAGGTTTCAAATATTAGTTTAACCTCACTTTTTTTTCCTGGTTCATTATAGTTTTTATTTTTTCTTTTTAAAAGAAACTTGCAAAGACTATTGTTCTATGATTTTGGTGAAGGCAAAAGAAAGCAGTTTGCAGAGCATTATTAAAATCCTGACCTGAGACACAAGCAGGAACCTCACACCTGCATTGTAATTGTAGCCAGTGTGTTTCTCATTTCTATTAAGCCTCCCAGCCAAAGGATTATATTCAGCTGCAACATTTCCCATATTTTGCATCCCAGCTCAAAAATCAGTTAACAGTCATCTCTGATTTTTGCCTTTCTTCACTATGAACAGGTTTTTTCTTTCTTTCTTTGCTTATTACCAAAGTGTTTATTTGGGTTTCAGAGATTTGTTCAGGTGCACATAAATAACCATTGCTCATATTTTCAAAGGATCATTTTAAAAGAAAAAAAACTTTAAAATCATGTAGAAAAAGAACTTATACTACAACTAGATCATTCTGAGTATAAACTGAAAACAACAATAACAACAACAAATTTTTAACTCTGCAGTATTCTATGAAGCCTAGGTTTCCTTTAAGACAATTTGAAGGGGATAGACTTCAGGATATTCCTGAATATTCAGAAATATTAAAACTCAACAACAAAAAAATATTCTTGTGTCCCAACTCTGGCAGAAGACACCTATTTTGATTTAGTTTTCTTTCCTGAGGAGGCAGCAACATCAGGAAGTCTTTGCTATGGAAAAGCAGACGGAGAGTGGAACTTGAATGTGTCTTCATTGGTAAGCAGATCAGAGGCCTTCAACGTCAGGGTGGGTAGGGTCAATACCGGATGGAAAGATAAACCTACTGCTAAGGCAGGCTTGTTTCCTAGAAAGCTACTCAGTTGTCTATTCATGAACACACAGAAGATCGCCTCGCCAGACACCAAAAGCTGCATTTCTGATATAAAGGCTAAAGAATAAAATTATTTGCCCTATGAAGGCATCTACTTTATGATGGTAAACACACCATATGTCTAAATGGCTATGTCTGTACCAGAATATAAAAAAATATATAAAATAAAAAAGCAAAATAAAATTTTGCTTGTCCACAATCACTGGGCCTGAAACATCACTGCTATGTAAAGAATGTCTACACCACAGTGGCAGTTTATCATTTTGCTATCACATTAAATTCAGAAACATCTCTTAAATGTTCTTCATTAACCGAGCACATTATTCAATTCTGTGCTAAATTTCAAAATAGCTCTTTTAACTAGAAATGAGAAACAAGAAGCCATACCAGATATCAGTTTGATAATTAAATGAGTTCACCAGTGTTTCAAAGACAGAGGGAAAAATGAAACCCACTGATCTTTGTTACTTGAAGCATCATGATTTTTATCACATATTTAACCAAAGAACTAGGTACCTTAAATGCCAGTTACAAAAATAAATTGTGTTTGGTTTTTAATTAAGTCTTTATCTTTGTGTAAAAAAAAAAAATTTAGGCCTGGGGGTTTAGATTGTCATTTTACACAAAAGTAAATGGTAAATGCCTTTCTACATGCAAAGCCATTAGATATAATTATGCAATGGGTAAAGCGTGTATCACACTATAAATGTCATTTGGTTTTACAGTTATAAACTCATCAACATTTATCAAAACATCGCCTGGAGAAAGAATGAGATGGCTATAGCTCGTGACAAATTCAATGCCATCTTTGAAAGTACATGACAAAGGAGTGTCACAGAAAATACACACTAACACACTTAAGTGGTGGTCTTCATAACCATTTATTAGAAGTTCTATTCTCTCCAGAAAAGGCCCAACCACAACACATTTTTGTGGGGCTTCAAGGTCTATTTTCCTCCCTGAAAATTCATACTCCCTACCCCATGCTTTTAAACATTGACATAAGGTGTGCATAATTCTAGCCAACTTCTGCAGCGAGAGGAACGTGTGAATTCATCTAGATGAGCTTTAGGGTTTGATTTCAATTGCTTATTCAACCACAAATCTTAGTGCTTCTTAGTTAGTAATCTCTTAATGGAGTTCTGTTCAAATGGAAACCCAGGGACTATTCCTGCTAGGTTCCCTTTAGACAACAGGGGTTTGTTTCATATTTCTTGCTCCAAGTCACAGAATGGCACAGGTGCTTAAGCACGAGCACCAGGCTCTGCTAGCACACTGTGTTAACAGTTCTCTTCTCTGAGTGCCATTTCACTATCCCCATCAATCTGGTAGTTATCACCCAGGGAGATTTGTCCCTTGAAAAACAAAATGGCTGGGCTTAAAAAAGTCTACTTCTTCCCTCGTCCCCATTTCAGTTTCACACAACTTGTTAATACAAAATCTTGACAATGGTCCAGGGTAATAATGCCATTGGCAATGTTTCTGTCAGAACCACTCTTGTCCTTTGTAGTGCCTAAAAATTGGGGGAGTAAAGGATAAAAGCAGCAACAAAAACTGGGAAGAATAACAACTAGCTCTTGAATGTGTAATAAAGAAGGTAGATCCATCGGAAGTGATTTTTATTTTAATCACGCTGTTAATAACTACATTTTACCTTTCTTTATAGGCTAGATGCTTCAGGCATCTAAAACTACCTTTATTTCTTGGGTGGGAGGTTGTCCAGGGACAAAGCAATTGCAGTAGGAGTGCAGATCTTCTGTCTGTCCTCAGATTTGACCTGGTTTTATCACAAAGTGCCCCACTGGTCTCTTTCCTGACTCTTCCCACAGCCTTGTTTCTCTACAGAATCCCTTCCCATGAATTTGCCTCAGGATCCCCTGCCCCTCTGGCTCTTTTCAGCTGAGGTAACTGAGGCATTTTTCCCTTCTATTAAGATCGTATTTCAACCACTATAAATGCTCATATACCATTTTCTGAACCAGCTCAAGAGATAGAGAATGACCAAGGAAACACTTGGCAAAACCAGTTCTTTCAATTACAAAGAAATCCCTTTCACACTGCATCACTGCCCAGAAGCAAGTCCACTAACAACGTCACACTGCTCTTCAGCTTCCCCATGGCTGTGAGGATACAGCTGTTTCCGTGTGTACTGGAAATAACTCCTCTTACCCCACATCCCTCTCACCCTTCTGCTGCCTCTCACCCTTCTCCAGCTCCAGTGCCATTTCCTTCAGAAGACCTTGTCTGACTCCACCTCCTAAGACAGCCTCCAGACCCCAGACCTGTACTCCCCCATCTTGGGACAAGCTTTACAATGTAACCTTAGGAAACATGCATTAGTGTTTCCCATCTATGGAATAAAGAAAAAAAAAACTCTGTCAATTACATTTGTATGGCATATACGATTGAAGATAAAAGGTATATACAGCTCTTTGATGACAAAGGGACATATGAATTCAAGATATTATAATTATTTGCTCTTTGATCCTAGTCTTGTACTTTGCAAGTAACTTATTAAAGAACAAGTGAAGCATGACTAAAAATGAAGGTGTTTTCTTTTTTAGGGAATTTGCAGGGAACTGAAGGGGAAAGAGTAGGGATGTATTCAGTTAGAGGTTCATTTTAACTAAGAGGACCAGTGAGCCTTAATAAGGAGACCAGGAAGAACACATTAGAGGATAATGATGCACTGGCTACTTATGGTTCTACATTTCTTGTTTTCCACTAACAGAGATGAATTTTTTCTTTAAATTCAAGCTGATCCCATTAGTAGCAATTTTCAATTTAATAGTCTCTTCAAATAGTCATAGAACATCCAGAAAATACAGAAAAGTGTCTATGTCATGATTAAGGTTAGCAGAAGCTTAGTTATTACCATTACTTGTATTTAATTTCAAGCTTGCCAATTCATAGCTTCAGAAAGAGGGAAAGAGAAAACAGGTTATTTAAAATTGATGTGTTTTATCATTACCCATCATTAAAAAATGATGCTGTTGTACCATTTCAGAAGTAGCAGGCAGTGAATATTTAATGCTTATGCTAGTATTTATTAATTTCACATCTCTACAGTTCCTTATAGAATGACTATTTTAAATGACTATGATTTATATTTTTTACAGACACGTTGGCATTTACTTTCTACTCGCAAAGCATTTGTATTTGTGCTTAAAAAGCTACTCGGTAGCACCTATAAATGGAGGAACTGTTTAAAACAATAGTCACCATAAGGATTAGGAGGGGGGAAAGTCAACACACACGGGTATTTGTTAAAGAGACAGCATATGGGGAAAGGAAAAGAAGTAGCTGCAGCATGCCACTCTCAAATCTCTGTAGAATACATTAGACCAATAAGACAGAGTCAAGTCAACAAAGCTACGCAGAGACAGATAGAGAAATACAAGAATACATGCACACATGCTCACAATGACAAATAAAATATTGTATGTAAAGCCACACATATCCATGGTGACATCAGGGTTATCAACATTAGTTTGGGTCCTCATTACATCATAAACATCTGGTAGGCAAGAACTGTCTTTTAGATTTAAGTTTCTTTATTTTTCATGTATCCAGAAACTTACCATATTTTTATTGACAAGAATATTTCTTTAACAATTAGCTGTTGATTGGAATATAACCAAAAGCTCCATGGGCAGGAGCTATTTCTATCATATCTTGCTCCCATCATATCTATAGTAAGCCAGTGCTCTGGTTTCTCAGCATCTGAAAACTCCCATTCTCTTGTCCTCATACTGTCATCTGTCCCGTTTCTTCCCTGCACCAAGCATCCTACTAGCTCTGCAGAAGCGGACAAAGAAAAGTCGATCTGTGCTGAACACTAATAAAGACCACATTTTCTCAACAAGATTGCATCCAGTAAATTGCAAGCCCGAGGGCAAAGTACAGAATGGGGAAGGCTTGTCAGCAAGGAAACATCTCACAGTTGGTAGCCAACATCAGTTTGAGTAGACAGGAACATATTGCTGACCAGCAACACAATATCCAACCACAAAGTCTGCTATAGAAACATCTTTGCTATGACAAGTATTTGTTTTGTTTTGCCAATGAGTATTATTATGCAGCATTGATACCCTGCAAGTTTGCAATCGGCCACCAAGCTCTGATGTTGTTAGAGACTTAACCACAGCCTGACAAAATACACAGGGCTCACAGCACTCGGAAATGCATGCTAAAGAATAAGGTATGCTTCTCCTTTAATTTAATTCCAACACAATGTGTACAACACTGTCACTTCCACTACTATCAATAGTTCTACAGTCCACTGAAAGTATGGTGACTGTTCCACTGAATGTCAAAATAGAAGTGGAACCTAACTAACAGGGAAGCTAGTTATAATCACCTCTTTCCAGCCTTTCTGAAGCCAGAGATCAAAGCAACACTATTTCCAGGGTCAAACTGGGAAAGCCCTTCTGTACTTCATAAAGCTCCTGTTCTAAACAGGTTTTAGCACCATCCCCAACCCTGGTTCATAGAAAGAAGGTTTCTATTAATGCTGCCTGTTGAATTTTTTTTTTTTTTTGCTCCAAACTCATCATCAATTGACACTGAACATGTATCTCCTGTACACTAAATACTGAAACTACAATAAAGAATAAGCTGTATTCCTCTTCTTCAAGGACCTTAGGGTTTAGCTGCAGAGACAGGAGAGACAAATACAAAGGAGCAGAAGGATATAAATCCACTTGTGTGAATACTGAGTGAGTGGTCCAGGCACTGAGGTGTGCAGAACCCTCGTCCCTACTGCTGTCAATGCACACTACTCATCCCTAGCCTCAGTTTCTTTCATTCCTGGTGTCATAGGGACCAGTGATCTTCATTCCCTTCTCAAGCACATTCTCATCTTCCTATTTAATGGCTGCTCACTTCCACAGTAAATTCTCTCCCCACTGGACCCTAGGGATCACCATGAACCCTTGTCTGATCGTGTTGCATAGATGTGGTCAACTCACCATTATGATGGGAAATAATAATGCCTCAGGAACTAAAATGAGAACAATTATGTATAGCACTTAGACTAGTAATCAGCACACAGCAAAGGGTCAGTAAATGTTAGCTTTAATTATAATTGGTCAGTTTGTCATAATGATATGTGGTAAATATAAGCAAGTTAAAGGAGTAGAACTTGTCCTCTAGCAACTCAGGATTTAGTAGGACAGATAAGAAAGGTCTTCATATAACTGGGTAAAGGACAGGATATAACAAAAATTACAAAAGCATTTTAGAAAGAAGTAGGAGGAGTTAAGATGGGAGAAGGAGGACTTTACTTTGCCAAAACCATGGATGGTTCTGGAATGCTAGAGAAAGAAACAGACTTCATCCTGAAGATGCTAACAAGTGACTCAGGGAAGTTAAGTCTCACGAATGTGAAGGAAACAAAGTAGAGTGGTATCCTGCACCACATTGAAGCCCAGGGAGAAGAATTCTACAGAGAATTGTAAGATTGTGTGATGGGGGAAGGAAGCAAGTAGACCACAAAAACAGCTAGACTAGCTACGAGGTTTTCAGAGCACTGGCAGGAAAGCCATACTGACCTGAACAAAGGTGAGATGAGTAACAGTCATAAATAGGAAAGACCAGGTCCCAGAAATATAAAGAGGAATTCATACAACCTGGTTGATAGCAAAATGGTGATGGGAAATAGGGAGAGGGAATGAAAGTAAATGCTAAGACTGCATCTGGAGGGTTAGGCCTATCAATGAAGATGGGAAGCCTAGGGATATGGGCAGAGAAGAGTATCCGATGTATGAACTACCTAAACAATGGGTAGCACTACATTCAGGAGTGAGCCCAAGGATAAAGACGTAAATTTAGGAATTAGCCACATCAAGATGACAGATAGATCATTCCTTCAGAGACCACTGGAATGTAGGCAAAGCCCCAGGGTCAGGCAAGACAGTCCTGTCCCTAAGAATGCCATCCCTTCCTAGCCCATCTCCCACTAGCTGCTTCGTGGAGAGATCATTTAGCAACATACAAATCTGAAAACTAGATCCAATAGCACTTATTTCTAGTTACAGTTTCATTAAATAGATGTTTCAAGGTTGCATAATTGGATTTTGAGTACAGTTAACACCTACCAAGGGGTATCAAGTAAAGTCAGAAAATTTAACATTTTCTACTCCAACTCAAATATTTTACAAAGACCACCCAAGAGAAAAGCTTCAGTCTGAGAAAGGGAGAATATCCTGTGCGCAAACCTCATTTTCTCCTGGAATTTCCCATCTCCTTAGTGCTAAAATTACTTTTCTTTTCTAAATGATAAATAGTTAGGAAGCCAGGGATTTATACCATGGATTCCATATTAGATAATATTGAGACATTTTACACTTCTGTGTTACAAGTTTTAGGAGAACACTGAATCTTCCCTATTCTTCTGGAGAAGAGAAACACATAAGAGTCAGGGAAACTGTTATGACTTTTCAGATTTTACTGTGCTGTCCAGGATCAGTAAGGAAATAACTACTGTATGGTAAACAATATTCAAAACAAAAGTCTTTTACATGGATAAGAGTGAGAAGGAACCAACTTATGAAAATACATGTAATTTTTCCACATATACCCCAATAAATTAAGCACGTTTTGCCATGGACACCAAATTCAGTTTAATTAGAACAATATCCTTCCTCCATCAGAAATACTTAGTTCTTCCTCAGCTCATCATGCTGCAACGTTCCCTTGTCCCCAAATGAAATTATGGCAAGCCAGTACCCTAGGACGAATGCGTGACTTGCATACTGCACTGATGCACAAAGCGAAGCCCCTTCTCATAAAAGGACAACAGACTTGGCTGCACTGCATGCTAACATCAAGCCACTGGATTTAATCCAGTTAAACACAAGCCTCAATTAGCAAGACATTTGCTACCCAGTTAAGGATGTGAATCTCAAGTTAATAACCTCTACAGGCTATCTTATTTCTGTGTTTTAAAAGTTATAAAGCAAGAGAATCAATGTGTGCAGGGAACACATGGGCAGTGGAAATACCTACAACAAATAGGTCACCTTTTCTGTGACTCTGCAAGAAGACCAGACACAGGTTGCAGTGGATCCTGCCATCTTTTCAGCACTCGGTTTGGGTAGTAGATGTAAGCATGGCCACAAAATGGAATGCTTTTTTTTTTTCCACTAAAATGGAATCTGAGCAGTTTTCTTTCTAGAGGGGTTATAAAAATAAGCTTTTTATTGCTTGCATCTCCAAATTGCTTTATTTGGCATAGTGATGAAAAATGCTGGAATTTGTATATAACGTAGCCACCAGATAAGAAAGCAGGAAAAAAAAAAGGAACAGGGGATTAATTACCAGTCCTACAGAATGAACTTTACCCTGATAAGGTAATATAGTCCCTGTAGGCACAGAAGATGAAAAAATTATAGCAGGCCTAATACACAGACAGTTATTCATATTGTATACAAATCAAAGCAGGCTTCATGCAGCAGCCAAGGCTCAGATCTTCACAGATCCACAGTGTATCGCCACCATCAGAATTAAATAAGGCAGCCCGCTCCAAGTGGGCAGCAGCTCTGCTGACCAGGCTGGCAGGCAGCAGGATGTCAAAAGGTACATTTTCCATCAAGATGTGGCTTAATCAACGAGTTTACTTATTTACCTAGGAATGTGGTCTCTCAAATGATTAATGATGAGGAATTCTACCATGACAAGTAACTTATCCTTAATGCGTCCTGCTCAAAACCAGACAGCAAAGAACTGGCCATCTCCCTAGACAGTTTGTCAATTTCAGCTTCTCAACGGAATAGAAATAAGAGCTCACTAATGACAACTGCAAGGGCCATGGCCCCTCCGGCCTTGACCTAACGTTAGCTATAAATGGATTGGACTCCAGAAAATTGGGAAAACCCACCAAGTACAAGGAGGAATCTTTTTCCCTCATAATGGCAGAGGGCTACAAAAAGAACCAGGCTGTAACTAAACTTTCCTAATGCCATGGTTCATGGCAGATTCTTGACCACTGTTGTGCCAAGATGTTCTGAATAGACCTAATGAACTTCTCCAGAGTACAGGGGGTAGGCTCTTCTGTAGTACAGGAAAGGCCCAGAAACATCCAATAAAATAAATAAAAATAATGAGAATGTCAGTTCAGCCAACATCAGGGGTTTAATTCTAGGAAATTTTTGCCCTCAAGGCTTGAGCTTAAAGAGGAAACCAAGACAAACACTAATTTTTCACATCTTGGAGGAAAATGGAATTTTTAAGAGGAGGGTCAAGACATTGTCAAAACGATTCTCAAATTTTTTAACTAATTTCCTATTATAAATTATGCATAAATTTATTTCAGAGTTGTTGAGCTTTTGAAAATCATTGTTTTCCAGCTTACAATTCTGAATGACCATGCCAGTTTCATCTGCCAAATACTGAAACTTGTTCTTCAAGGAAATCATTTAGTTCTACGAGAGTTTAAAATGAGTCCACTAAAAAGATAGATCTTCAGATCCAGGGCAAATATGCAGTACAAGGTACACTTTAAGTGGAAATACATGAGCTGTCTATAACTACAGCAGTTTTCAATGAAAAAAGCTTAGTTCCTAATACAAAAAAGAATTTACTTTTTGGCTAAACAACTGATGTATAAAAGGTAATTTGAAAGTTGTAATACTGTATTTAGTAGCTAACTGAAGAAAAAAGACAAAACACCATATTGTTAATATTCATTCACAGAATTAAATAGCTGATTCATTTTTTTTAAGTACACTTCTATTTACAACACAATTTGAACTAGCTTTACAAAGTGAAGCATGTATCAAAGACATACAAGTCATCCATCTTGGAGTTCTACTGAAACTGTTCAGTTTATCTGGATTCAATAAGTTCCTTTCGGGGCTGGGGATATAGCTCAGTTGGTAGAGTGTTTGCCTCACAAGCACAAGGCCCTGGGTTCAATCCCCAGCACCGCAAAAATAAATGAATAAATAAATAAATAAATAAATAAATAAATTCCTTTCTTCTTCTTCATCATCATCATCATCATCATCATTATAGATAGATGCTTAATAAGAATTTTAAAGTAAGTATTGCTGATTACCATGAACTTAGTACTATGGTGATGTATGGATTATCTCATGCTATCTTCACAGTACTCCTGAGACACAGGGTCAGTGAGTAACATTATTTTTCAGATGAGGAAACTGAGAGGGGTTAAGCAACCTGCCTAAGGAAGTACAGACACATAGGTGCTCCAGCCTGAATTCAAAACCAGGTCCATGTACCCTATAGGTTGAGCCCTTAACTTCTAGGATATTATTTCACATGTACTTTTTAAATGTAATGACTTAGATATAAAAGTCCGAGGAAATGGAAAAGGTCAGACCTCAGCATTTATATGTAAATCACAATACAGGAGATATTCTGAGTTTTGAGGACACCATGGTTAGCAATCTGGGTTAACAACCACTGCTGTATTCTCACTATAACACTATAGGAAAACATAGCTTAAAAAGCCCATGACTTTGTTCTCTCATTCATTTCAAGGAAAATGTTGGTAATTTGCCCTCTGGAGAACTATGAAAGGTGCAAAGCAATTCAATGCAGGAACAACTGCTTTTGCACACAATGCAGTAGGAAGCCTTGGACATCTATAAGCAAAAAATGGTCTAAACCTTGTATCTCATATAGAGAGGATCAGTGGTTCTCCTAGGGTACTGTTGTAGGAGACACTGACCACAGTCACCCTCCATGGAGGTTGCAATAGGTTTCTAGCCAACAGATCTTCCGACACCAATCTCCTTAAAAGGTGAAGGGAGCCAAGACCAGAATGGCTAGAAATGAGGAGACAGTTTGGATCACAGCAAATATTTACAGAGGAAGGAAGAGTCTATAAATGAGGGTCTATGGATATTAACATGGAAAAGAAAACTAAGTGGGGTTAAGAAAGAGTCCAGGGTTTATGGTAAAAGAAGGTCTCCACAGAGCTTAGAAATTACTGGCCTTTAACATATACCAAGGAAATGGCCCCATGAATCCATCTTGAGCCTCTCTGTGGGCTGAATTATACTCCACACGATATACTAAAGACAGCCATGAACAGCTTTTATAGCTTTGATGAATGGCTTTTTAGTTTAGGTTGCATTATGAGAACAAAACAAGTGGTCGTGAATCATAACATTTTATGGCTCTGCTGCTTCATATAGCTCTCTAAAATTAAGCCTCTAAATTATACTCCGCCCTCATTAGGAAAACAGTCCCTGAAAGAGGAAGGCATTTTAGAGTCTATGCAAAAGAAGCAATGGTGGATCTGTGCCTGGAGAGCCTGAGTGTAATTAAACTGATGGAAGTTGGGGAAGAAAGGATGTCGGGTAGAAGAAAGGCAGGTAGCTACCCAGGAACAGAGGGCCAGAAGACACCAGGTAGCATAAGCTGAAGTTTGTGACCTGTAAGCAAGCAAGGATCAAGGTCTAGCCATGTTTGAGTTATAAAAAGCATCAAAAGAAGGCAGTGAGCCACCCATGTGCAAGGCCAAAAGAGAAGGGGGAGTTTCTAAGCAGATCAGTGTTGACTTAGTATTTACCATCCACTGAGTGCTTTGCGAGACTCTGTAGGGTCTAAAAGGCAGCTTAAAAGTACAATAAAATAAAGGCCATTACCTCAAGGCCATTCAGTCAGGGAGATGATAACAGGCAAGAACAATGGAAGATAGTGAAAAATCAAATGCCAATTTCCTAAAAGCCAGTATAGAAATTCTAGACCCTCAGAGCAATGTGAGATCAGTGCAGAAGACTGGGAAAGGTCCATCAAGGTGCCTGTCTGAGTTCCCACAGCACCCTGTACACCTTGTCATAGCAGCACACTGCCTCATCTCCACTTCAATACTCAGTCCTTGACAGCACAGGCCAGGCTCACCTGGGCAATGTGGTACCTCCAGTACCTAACGCATAAGAAATGTCTCCTAAATTGGAATAGATGCAATGGACGAGCAAAGAAAAGCTTTTAAGGGGGCTGAGGCTTGGACTAGTTTCTGAACCATTATAGAATTACTGAAGTTGAAAAGGCATTCCGGGCAGGGGGATCTGCAAAAACCTGGTGGAAGCTTATAAGCACAGATTGCATGTATCTGGTGAGGGGGAAGGGAAGGTAAAGCAGACATGGCTGGATGGATAAGCATTTGTAGTTTGAAAACATCCAGCTCCTAGAAATGGGTCAATTATTTCATGGCCTAGAGATGATTCATTATTACATTATTACTACAGAAATAGATGTGAATTATTTTAATACTACTACTGACAATGTTGCCCGTTAACTAGAAGAAATAATTCCAACACACAGTCTGAGAGGAAGACAACAGGCTAGCCAATCCTTTACTCAAGTAATGCTCCCTGCCTCCATTTCTTTTCAATAGATTCTAATGTCAGTTTCACTGCTCCAGTTTACCAATTACTTAAAGGTTATAGTCAGTCAGACAAGGTTTGTTTAAAAAAAAAAAAAAAAGGAAAAAGACAGAAGAAGATAGTCTTCAAAAAAGAATAAATTATACTCATGCAAGTTTGGATTCTGTTACCAAGAATAAGTCCAAATGTTCAGTTTCACCTTTTCTATTTTCTCCACACTCCCCTCACCCCCAGTATCTGATAAACGTGGTCACTCTGGTGAATTAAAAAAAAAAGAAAGAAAAGAAAATTTTTCTAATGCCTTAAAGGTATGTTTTAGGTTGTACATTAAAGTCAAATGTTATTTATTACTTTGTGTCTTAGAATTTTTCTGATTTATTTTTAAAGGAATTTAATCAATAACTAATGTTCTCCTAGTTTCAATATGTCTAAGTGGTTAACATAGGATTTTCTAAGTTCATTCCTATTAAATGAACTGACCAAAGTCTTTCCTTCCTAGTTAAATGGACTCTATCCAAGAATGCCAGGAAAGACAAAGAATCCAACTGGTTCAGTGGCTCAATCCAATGAAGCATTCACCCTCGGCCTCTGACAGCTCAATCTCAATGCTTCCTGACAGTATGAAGGATTGCTAATTTCTTACGCTCTCACTGGTGGTTCTTAAATGCTCACCAATGAACCAAATGTTGATCAGTCAATGCCAAGGAATCAGAAACCAAATTGCCAACCCCCCTGATTTATGCAGTCCGACGAGTGAGGAGAGTATCACCTCACTGTTCAGGTTTCAAATCAGATCCAACACTTCAGAACTTACAACAATGCTTTAACAGAGGCATCTGCAGCAGAAACAGTTGTGAATGCAGTTTACAATTTAAAAGGAGAGAGGCTAATATTATAGTTCATAACATCGAATATTGGTTGAGTACTGACTCTTAGGAACTTTCTAAGTATTTTAGATATGTGAGCTCATATATCCTCAATAGAACCCCAATAGGGTAGTATTCTTACCCCGTCTCACAAGTAAAGAAACTGAGGAACAGAGTTTACTACCTTGTCCAAGGTTATCTGGAACCAAGCACAGCGGTTTATAAGTGAGCTGTCTATGAAGCAAGGTGGTGTGACAAAGGGAAAGGAAGAAAGGCTTGAGATAGAAATATGAAGAATTTAATACTCCCTGAGCTACTGTTATGTGTTTTCACATCTTTTGTTTCATAAAAACAATAAAATAAAGCAAAAACAAAAACAAAGTGGGGAAAAAGTACCCTCATGTGATAGATGAGGAAGCAGAGATATTAAGTAATTTCTCTAAAAGCAGCTCATAGGTGGTTGAGCTCAGTACTCAGGGGTCCCAGGGGCACCTTCCCTGGGCCTCTGAATCTCTCTAGTCACCTGTTCTTGTGGGACAGAGCTTGGATCTTACTTGCTATGAATATCCAGAACCTAGCCTAGCCTGGCCCCTTGGCACTCAATATTTTCTTTTACACAGTGATGTTACTTAAGTTCTCTGGGTCTAGGTATTTTTGATCTATAAGGTTATCATAGACATGGCTGTAGTGAGGAGAAAAGGAAATAATATGTAGCACCATGTACACTCTGAAGCCACAGACACATGTCATTGTAAGAGCGTCAATAAAAATAAGCACCATCAGCTGTCAGTTCTTTGCTTGTTCCTCTGAAGAGGCTGGTATTTTAGATGCATATAAAAAAGTTTTATTTTTCTTGTTAGCAAACTTAAAACTGTAACTCACCCTATGCCCAATGAAATTTATTTTGCAATTAAGGCAAATTTGTACCACCACCATAATATATATGTTCGTCAAGGGTGACATAATGTTCGCTATAATCCTCTTTCTCCCCAGAGACCAACACCTCCACTTCCTCCCACAATGCTCCACAACAAACAAACAGAAAAAGAAATCCAAAGGGAATTCCTTTTTCCTTAGGCCACTAAACATCTATTAGCCAGTTTGTTAAAGCCCAGGGTATTCAGCTTATATATGAAAATCATTTCTATATGTCTTTTAAGGAGAATTTAAATGCAGTGACCTGGCAATGGACACATTCAAGAAACAAAATTGTCATTACCATGCTCTAAATAATAACATAACAGACTTAAACTCAGTCCTATTTTAATGTTATGATAAAGGCTCACTTCAAAGTTAGCCCGTGGCTGCTGAGGATTTCTAGTTGAATCAAAACCTAACCAGGGTAAAACATACGTTCTGGTAGTTCAATTTGTTATGTTCTGGATGGCGCCAGTCTTTATAGAACTACCTTTCCCCCCAATTAAGGAACAATTTTGCCAATCAGTTTTCCTGAAGACTCAGGCTCACAGAAGAGAGAGGGAAGGCGAGAAGCAGGGGTGTCAGGGAGGTTGCTGTACCTCCTGTCACATCACCACTGATTAAAGAGGCTCCGAGAGAACAGAGGAAAGTGCATTTCAAGAACAACAGAACCTTTCAGTGAAAGTACATTCACCTAATTGAAAAGCAACTCGAAGCTGTTATTTTTATACCCCAAAATGCTGAATCATTCTTTAAACAATTTCACAAAATCAATAAGAGAGAAGTAGTTCTCTCCCGACCCCTTCTTCTAACCATCATCGCCTCTTGGAAACACTGCTTTTCCTTTTGTCTCCTGTTTAGATTGAGGGCCAAGTAGCCAAACAGAGGCAGCCACACATTGGGCTCCCTCAGTTAAGAATGGCATGCTCTGCCGAAAGTGAGTTAGTGTACCTTGCACCTCAGTTTCTCCTGAGGGTCTGAAATTCTGTAGCACTGAAAACAAGGTGATTGGGAATGGAATTCTACCATTTGCTCCCTAAGAAGTATCTCATTATTAATTGTTATTTTATTGGAAATTATGATGGAAAATAGGAGGGAAAATGGGAGGGAAAAACGACAGAAAAGAGAAAGGGAGGGGGAAAAGTCAAGCCTGGATGGTACCTGGTTTAAAATCACAAAAGCAGAAACAAACAACATCATAAATATGAAAGGGTCTTTTGAGATGGCCAAGACCCTGGTCCACAGACACACTGTGCTGCATCTTCATGGCGTCCAGCCACTTGCAGGGGAGTAAGGGGCAAACGTAGGGAATCGTATTTGGATTCTCCACAGCAGAGTCAACCCCAGCCTCTAATGCAGCTCAAAGCATCAGTTTGGTCAAATGGTTATTCGGTGTGATGAAGGAGAGAGTGGCCTCTAAGATTAACTACATTACAATCTACCACAAAACCCAAGTCTCAATTACCTTTACAGAAGGAAGAGTTAAATCACCAGAATGGCTAATTGAACCATTCTTTTTGATCAAGACAAAATGGTTCAGTAAATATCTATTTATGCCAAGTACTATACTATATGCCAAGTACTCTTCAAGGTGTTCTAGAGGTTGGTGAACAAACTCAAGCCCCTGTCTTCCTGGAGGTTACCTTCTAGAGACAAGATTCAGACCCTAGCAGACAAGAATGGTCAAGAAGGTGATGGTTGGTGTTTTGAAAAATACTGCTGGTCAGGTGGAGTTGGGACGACGTGTGAGAGGTTGATATTTCATAAAGGGTGGTCAACAAGTGTGTGCAATGAAATACATCTGAGCAGAATCTGGAGGATGGGAGGGAGACCATCAAATGGGTAGCTGGAGGAAGTGTGCATAATTCTAGGCAAATGAGCAATAAAACAACAGTCCTACAGGGAAAATGGGATTGATGTATTCCAGACACAGCAAGGAAGCAAGCATGGCCAGGGCTGAGAGATGATGCTAGAGAGAGAATGGCTCATCGTCAAGAAGTCACACTTAGCACCAAATAAAAGACTTTGCTTTCAGAATACCAGAGAAAAACTGTATTTTATAGCAAGCATTTCAAATGAGATATAAGGTTTTGCTACTTAAAAAATTTTATGATAGCTTATTTTATATAATTAATTATCCCCCACTCCTGTTTCTATATAACTTTTTTAAAAACTGATTTATTCTATAGAAGGGTATCTGAAAGGCAAATAAAAATTGTACTTCCAGTACAATGTGTAGTCCTTCCCTCTCCTTCTTTCCTCTCTCCCCAATTCCCAGGAAGTCAGGGACAATGTCCTCAGAGTCCCTTGTAGGGTGATGGCACTTACTGCTGCCCTGTCACTGTTTGACCCTTGTCTCCTTCCACTAGAGATAAAATGGTTTTACTTCACAGCAAGAGCCTCTTAGTGTCTAAGAAAAATTTGTAGAATCAATGAAAGATTGGACTGGTGCTCAGCTTCCTGTCTTGGCCTTCCTTTCTCTTCTACACTGGAGGTAGAAGACTAAGATAGCCCAGAGGAAGCCTAAATTCCAGTTGTCCTCCTCTTCCCTGTTCTGGGTCTGTATACCTCATACCACCCCTAGGTTAGAATGAGCAGCTTGTTGACTTTGTTTAAAAATGGCTTTTAGGCTGAGTGTTCTCAGGAAGAACTGTGAAAGATGAAGAAGCTTAAGCATTTCCAGAGATGAAAAATCAAAGTTAGCTATTTACAGATTTGCCTCTTTAATAATTGTTTGTCTTTAGGATGTTCTGGAGCAGTGATATATAATAGAACTTCCCCTGACTTTCCTATGTACGTATATGAAAATACCACAATAAATCTCCACATCATGTACAACCACAAGATTGGGATCCTAATTAGAATACGATGTTCATATAAATATGTCAAAATGCACTTCACTGTCATGTATAACTAAAAAGAACAAATAAAAAAGAAATAGAACTTCCTGAGATAAGGGAAAAGTTCTAAATAAGCACTTTCCAAAATGGTGGCCATTGTACATACCTGCTTACTGAGCAATGCTGAGTAGCTGGAGTAACTAAGGAAGTGAATTTTTAAAAACTTATATATATAACATATATAGTTGTAGTCGGACACAATAACTTTATTTATTTTTATGTGATGCTGAGGATTGTACCCAGTGCCTTGCACATGCTAGGATAGCGCTCTACCACTGGGGCCAAGTGGCTTCTGGAATGCACAGCAAGGGTCGAGAGTCTCCTAAAATAATGCCTTTTCCTTTAAGTCTCCTAAAATAATGGCTTCTCCTTTAGACAGGACAAAATTGATTGGAATGCAGGTTCTACGAGGGCCAAAGGCCTTGTTCGTCATACTCAGAGTCTGGGGCAGTGGCTGGGGGGTCCTCAGTGAGGGTCTGTGGAATTTTACATGAACATATGAACAGACAGAGGAAAGCACAGGAGGGTGAGGTCGGGGTCTGCAGAGTCCGGCTGTACTGTCCATGGACAAACTGGCATTTTCTGTCTATGGTTGCTCTGAAACACCGAGACTCTTCAGATGGAATGGTTATGTGGTCAGTACAGTGCAATACAGAGTTAGGCTTTTTTTTTTAACCAGACCATTTTAAAATTAAAGAACACTTTCTGGCACATGGTTGCTGGCTATACAGAGCTGAGTGTTCCTGCTCTAGACCACTGCAGGAAGTGTGATAGCCACTTGGTTAATTCCTCTGCTCTCCTTAAACATCTCAAATGTCAGGCTTACTGTGTGGGAGGAATGAATTTTTTAGCCTCATTTGTGATTTTGAGTAGGAAATTAAAACCTGTACACAAGAAAAGAACGAAGACCTGATGGATTTGATCAGGGGTGCTTTATGAAGAATTTATTATCAGGTAGGAATATCAAATGAGAAACAGAAACAGTCTAGAAGCCCCAATAAGGCACCAGCATTGGAGAGAATAAAACAGACGCAGATGGGCTTGAGCTGTTGATGGCTGAGGGATAAGGAAAATAAAAGGAGGAAATTAGAACAAATAAGATGGATGATGTAATTACCAACTGAAAACAAGTAGAGAGGAAGAGAAATTTGAGCTGTTGGTCATGGAAAGTAAGTTATTTCAACCTTTTAAAATCCAAAGTAAGGTATATTTAGGGTTTACATATATCGGACAAAATCTATATTTAAATACCCAAGCATCAAATTGGGCCCACAGTGGGTTTGTGTTGACTGGCATCCTGTCCTCAGAATACCAAAACATCTCCAAATAGAAAATGCGGATCACCTTCAGCTGCCTGACATTAACTCCATACTGCTCCCCACTCCTTGTTCTCATCTGATTGCCTTCAAGATAGTGCGGTGCCCAACATGAAAGGATTACTATAGCAACACAGGAAGCTCTTTTATCGGCATGGAGGAGGCTCCGTGGAGTGGCACAGGAAATCCAGAGGGGCGAGCAACAAGGAGTGCCCACTGTCAAACCTTCCTGGAGATTCTTCAGTGGAGAATGTGTGTTCCAGAAAATGATTAATGCTTTGAGGGGGGAAAAATGTTCTAATTGAACGTACAGTAATTCTGAATTTTCTTTTTGTGTGACAGATAAGATATAATCATTGAATTTCTTTCTCCAGAGGCTTTGTAGAAAAAAACCCTTTGTGGAACCAATATCTTTGGTGTCTGAAAGATAGTCTTTTTATATGAAACAAATTCTGCATTGGGTTACTAAAAGCATCCACCTGCTTATCAATCTAAAAGCTGCATCTTTAAAGGTCACAAGTGAAGGAAAATCAGATAGACTCATTCTAATTCCTAGCAAACGGGAGCTCATTTCTCACCAATCCACCCCGCAGCGCTCAGTAGCATGACCTTTCACTTACAAAGAGAACAGCAGATTTCTGTCTCTCATGTGCTAGCCTTCCTTCCTCTTCAGGAATTAAATGCAGTTTTGATATTATCATTACACACTTCCATATTCCCCTGAAAGGGCCAATAAATTAGCGTTACTTTGCCAAAATGTCCAGCCAACTCTCTCACCATTATTTGAGCTTGAAAAGGAATGCTAATTAATATTACTAAAACACAGTTTAGCCCACAGTACTACCCAGTCAAAGAAATCTTATAAAACCTACGACTTAGGGCAGTGAGGAAATAAAAAAATTTAAAAATGAATATTTAATTGCATGTTGCTCTTTTAAGTTTGGTCCAAAAATTCAGCTGGGAAAATAATTCTGAGAGAATGCTGTCTTTCTTTGGCATTTCTGAGTGACATTAGAAAGTAATCGGTATATCAGGAACCTGTGGTAAACAGAACTGGGAGAAAAATTTCACATCTAAGAGTAATGAAGACGATGGGCTTCTCTTCTGCTTCTTACCACCCACTGAAACAAGAGCTGGAGGGGTCAGCGACCTGGTGTGATGGCAAAAACACTCCTGAGCAGTCACTGACAACCTCGTTCAAACCTAAAGTCAAGAGCTTCCAAATACATACATGTACACCAAGGTGTGAGTATCAAGTGGATCAGATCAGAGGCAATCACGTTAACAGTAAAATGGCAAAGACTCATAAGACTGCATCAGTTCATTTTCAGAAGAAATTCTTTTCTGCAGACTTATGCAGTAATTTTAAGCAATCGAATTTAATTTATACTAAGTGTATTAAGTTCATTAATAATATGCAAGGAGAAATGGTCTAAATGGAAACAAAAGCAGACAATTTCATTTCTACATGCCTCAATCTCCCTAACATGAAAAAGGGCAGCCACATCATATCCGTATCTGAGCCCAATTTAAATTCTATGTGGAAGCCAGAACAAATCAGATGCTTAGTACATTTTAAATTAGTAATAATTAATAATTCAGAGATGACAAAATTCTTTCTGAAATAATAATAATCTACACTTGTATAGCATGTCATGGTGTACTGAGTGCACTACACACTCAATACCCTCAAGAATCTGTGTGTGAGGCAGGACAGACAGGAATGCCCATTTTGTAGATGGGGGAAATGAAAGGAGGAGCAGCAATTCAGCAAATGGCACACAGAGGACCCCTCGGTGGGGAGCCAGAACTCACTCCTGTCAAATCTTGACCATCCTGTGTTTTTCCCACTATCTTGAAACAGGATTAGCATTTGTCAGAAATATTGTTTTCTTTTTGCACATGTTGAACCAATATTGATATTCTAATTTAGGAGACAAGGACGTCCCTTGTTATTTGCATACTGTAATAGCCTTCACAATAATTATTTGGTAGATCTTTTGAAAAAAAAAGATACCACATGTTTACACTACTTCACTGCTTTTAGAAAAGTAAGATATATGACATTTACCAAATGCTTTGGCACAATTAGCTATCATTTACACTGTGAGGAAATAGCATTAAAAGAGGGAAACAGATAGAAAACCTAAATTTCCAATGACTTCTTTATAGCTAAAAGATTAAAGACAACTATCTGTTGTACAGAAAACCCAAAGAGTTTTTGAAAGATTTCAAGGGTTCTCATCCCTTATTCTACACCAAAGAACAACAAATACTAACCTATACTTAGTTTTCTATCCTAAAGTCTCATCTAATACACCATTAATTTGAAGCAAACACACAAAATATTATACTCTCATGCCCTGGCACCAATATTGCTGATGAGGTGACCATAGTAGTTTTTGTCTCATCATCACCTAACAATACTGATTATTACTGGCTGCCATTAGATCTATTATTATGTTTATTAAGCTAAGAAACAGCCCAAGATTTTGCAGCTTATGAATTGGTAATCAGCATATTCCAGTTTACCCAAGTCCCAAATTCAAGCACTGGAACAAAACCAAAAATACCCCTTCTTATTTCTAAGCCAATAGGCCAGTTATTCCTCATAAATAATC
The DNA here is from genome assembly GCA_020662805.1 of Glaucomys volans. Taxonomy (NCBI): domain Eukaryota; kingdom Metazoa; phylum Chordata; class Mammalia; order Rodentia; family Sciuridae; genus Glaucomys; species Glaucomys volans. The sequence continues at coordinate 297,807 of JAJEJO010002976.1, forward strand.
TTGGGGTTCAAAATCTATAATTTAGAGATGTAAATAAGAAAATGAAAACAGCATTTCTGAAGTTATTTCACAAGCATGAGTAAGAAATCATAATATTAAGAGTTGACCATGGCTTCCTGGTATCCACCATGGTTCAGTTTAGGGAACCAGGTGGAGAGAAGTATCTCAGTGCTATGGGTAACAAACAGACAGTGTTCACATGGCTGTTGATAAGGAAACACAATCAGAGTGAGAGCCTGCCTCTATAGATGCAGACTTATGATAGAGGCCACTTCCACTAGCGTTTCCTCCACAGGAATCCAGGCTTCCCTCTGGGGAAACTGTAAAAGGAGGAGAAATGTGGCCTGTTCTCCATTAGTGTTGTGTAGACTTCCCCACCAAACACTCCTTTCTTCAGCTCTTACAATTTTATTGCAACCAAACTATTAGTACTCATCTCTCTAAACAACCTCCTCTTAGACACTACATCCAACAGCCTGAGCTGACATACCTCAATCCTGCCCAGTATTTAACACTGCTGACTTGCTCCCACCTCCAAACTTGCCCTTCAACCTTGGGATCTCTCACTTTCCTGGCTTTCCTCCTATCTCTGCCTATTTTGGATCCTGTCCCCGCCTTCCCCCTCTTCCTGCCCACAGAATGTGGTTATTCTTCTAATTGTCCCTATAAAGCAATAAGTAGAGAGAGGAGTCTCAGGTGACTGCAAAAATTTCAGTCTAATTAGAAATTGTACTTGCCATAAGGCTCCCCACTCCTCTACAGAATTATGTCACCTCAAAGAGACAACAATGCTTACTATTAAATAAATGTGGTTTGCTTAGAGATATTTTATCAGATGTCGTTAATTCAACTACTAATGGTACATACATTCTGACATACTTCATCTATTCTTATGTCCATACTGATAACAAAGTCCTGGACATCTCCTAGATCAATGAGCATTCAATAAGTCCACAACAAAACCTATCACATCAATCCATCTACTTGCTCCCTTTCCTGGCCTCTATCACAGGTTAGGGCATCTACTCTCACTAGTCATTCTGACTGCTTTCTTTTTTCATCAATTGCCCTTTGTACATCCTACCTCCTTGGGGTCTTCATATCTATCTCCCACTGCACCTGCCCTGGTTAAAGCTTGGCATCCTCTCTTCCTTGTTAGACCACTGTGATCTGCCAGTCTTCCATCTCTCCCTCTCTCCCTTCTGCAATCCATTATACATCCATATATATTTATCTTGCTACCTCCCCTTCTTAGAAATCCTCAATAACTTCTTGCTTTCTACTGAAGAAAATCCAAAGTTCTTATGTGATATTTAAAGGATCTACTACAATCTACCTTTCTAGCAATATTTTTTATGATTAACTTTTTTCAAGTTTTGGTCCAACTGGTCTTCAATATACCATTCTTTCGATATGACTTGAACTTGCTTATTTTCATGCTTTATTTAGAAGGATACCATCAACTATTACATTCTAACATGCCACAAATCTTCCCTGTTTGTCAATGCACAACTTAAGGGTGTCTTCTTTCATTTTTGATTGGCCTGACTGGAAGAGAGTTAGTTCTCCCTCCACTGGAGCACTATACTACTCTCTATTTCTTTATTGAAATCAATATATACTGTTCCTCTTATAATTAATCTGTATGTATCTCATCTCTTTAGGGTGGGAACAGTATCTCACTTTTTAATCACACACAGGGGCCTACACTTAATGAGGTTGTCTAAATAAATATTTAACAAATGAATAAATTTATAAATTAAATCCCTGACTTCCTACAGCCAAATTATTATTATTATTTTACACAAATCAATTTTTGGCAGATTTGGGCATCAAGGTAGAACAAGCTCTTCTTGTATGCAGTACATATATATATATATATATATATATAATGCTTCAAACATTCCTAAAGCATAGTCCCTCCCTGCTGCACAGTATTTGGCTTTGAAGAATAAATTAGCACAAGGGCTTCACTGGATATGCAATAGAAATTAACTTCTCATAAAATGGTTCAGTTCTAGTTTATTAGAAAGCTCTCAGTTTTACTGTTTTGCTTTGTGGAAATTTTTGTGTTAACTATGATCAGAAATGGTGGAAAGCAGAGCTGCATTGACAGACCGTCTAGGATCAGAGAGACCCGGATGATGCAATTAAAAGGTGGACAGACAGGTAGACAGATGTTCAGCTGCATGATCAGGAACAAGATTGTATAAAAAGGCTTCTTTGATCATTAGAGATGCTGCTATAATGAAGCCCTGGATACCTACTCGGTGTTTCTGCCGACTCTCATCTCCAGCAGGTGTCTTATAGAGAAAATAAGGCAAACACAAACAGATCCACTGCCAGCTAGTCAAAGCTGCTTGGCATTTTTTCCTGTTGATTAAGCCACAAATAAAATCATACATGTTGTGCTTCTGACACAGGCAGAGTATGCAGTTCGTGAATCGTTACAGAATACATCTTTCGGAAATATTTCAGCATCCATTACTCTGCTGAGATCAAGAAACTAATATCTGCTCAATAGTGTATCTTATGTGATCCAAAACATCCCCAAGGGCCAAGAACATGACACAAAGAGGAAGCACCAAGATGAATTTAAAAGCCAAACAAATATGGAACTATAAATTTGGGAAGATGTAGGTAAACTGTGAACCAACAGTCAGAACACAGATGCTTATAAATAGCTAGCTCTTGGTTATTTGAAAGAGTGGAGAGCTGCACTAATGTGGATCACTCAAAATGGCAGAGTTAGATGCCATTCATATTTGCCTCTAGAATGTACTGCATGGTTACTTAGAAGTAAGTAACTGGCTTCTCCCTTCCTATCTGCACAGTTGAAAATGAGAGTGGATTCCCTGATCACACCCAGGGCAGAGTACACAACTAGTGAATTGTTACAGATTCACCACCACTGACAGAGATGTAGGTGGTAATTAGGGATCCTCTGGGGAACAACAGTTACTGTGAATAATCCACAAAGTAGATACGTGAGCACAAGTCTCAGCACTGTTATTGACACTCTCTATGTTGGGCATCTCAATTCATCTCCTTGTCTTGGGTTCCTCATCTGAAACAGAAACAATTGTAACACTTGTTATTTGCTGGGTAGAGATTTTAGGGAGTGCAGATAAGAGTCTATAAGAAGCTATGTGACTCATAGTAGCATCATCTCTTGCAGAATTCATTGATCCTGTTGCTAAGGTTAGGGTAAGGAGGAAGAGAAAGAAAAGAAGGCAAGGAGAGAAAGGAAGAGATCCTAGCTTTTATTTTCATGGTTTGGTACAGAAGTGAGTGCCTCAGTAAATCACACTTTGAAAGAGAGATGGTCCTCTTTAACCACAATTTCTGCTTTCTAGAGTCATCACTCCATCTTGTGAAAGCCTTTGGCGCCATATAGTCATTAATCATTGCTGTTGTTAAAATTGTAATGGGCTCACTCTGGAAGATCTGACTACACTTCACCCACATGGTGGATCTTTGATGAAGATATGGAAATATACATTTTAAGTTACAGGCTGGAAATCAGTTAAGACACTGCTGTTGTCCTGTGTCCTCTACATTTACAATTACAGAGTTATTCTCAATACACTTTAGTCACTCAATATCACATGGTTTTTGCTAAATCCAGAAGTACATCACATGGAGCAAGAGCCAAATGAGGAGAATGGCTGCACCGCTTCTCAGTTCAGGGCTTCTCTCTGCACTAGATTCCCACCAGCAGCCCTTTGCACCACAACTTGAAATCTCCACATTACAGCCCAGACCCATGATGCCATTTGAACACAGTCAGGTCAGACTCTCTCAGAATACGAATATCAAAGAGATCACCATGACATCTGCCTACTGCAGGTAACAATGACCAACCATAAAGGTAATCTTAAATTGGGTTCTCTTTCAAGACATCACTTACTCAAATTGCTTTTGTCATAGTTCTTTTCAAAAAAATATTTTCAATTTAGAATTGGAAGGAAACATGAAAGAATGGTCTTGACTTCCCATGAAGTTCACTGCTATTGCAGAGCTAAATGGGCACAGACTGGGAAGACAAATGAAATAAGACAAATGCATTCTCCTTTATGCTCAAGTACAGTATTTAATACAGTTGAACACAGTATTTATTTTTATATTTGACAGGATCAGAAATGGCCACTAACTTTGTTTACAGATAGAATATTCTCAAAAATATTTTTCCTGTCCCAAAAAATTCCTATCTGAAATTGTTTTTGAGTTCATCAGCAGCAAAAAGTAATGAACACTGGTGTATATACATTCCACCCCATGACCACCATTAAAGATTTAATAGTGACTCAATAAGTTCCATAAATAGTAGCTGAAATTGTGTTAAGAATGGCAAGACTGGACACCAATGTGCATCCTGATGGAAGACTGTTTACAGGTATTTCCTCTAAGTTAGGAGATATTTATATAGTATATAGAATCTCAAAGTTGGACAGCTTTATTATTTTGAAATTCGTTCTTATATTCCTGCAGAGTTTGCAGTTTGACCTATTTGTCTTAAGGTTGGACTGCATTATACATTCTTAAAAAGCAGAGGCAAGACAGAGATGGCCTTGAAAATCACCATCAACATTGTAATCAGTCTCTTTGATAGAGGTGATTCAGAGCACTGACACCTTAGTCGCCATTTTCCCTTAAAATGGTATTCTCATTCATTTGAAGACAGAAGCAGAGGCCCTTGCCTTGAATTTGCAATGTTTAAAAATGGGAGAAATACCCTATTTGATTCAATGTTCAGACATTAACACAGTGAATCCAAAGCATCTAAATTAGGGTGGGGTCTGGAGAGAGAAAACTTTGTAGTAATCTTTCCATTAAAACATCCAATATTCTTTTCTGATTGAAAACTGTGATTTCAGCTTAGCCACTCTAAATGTATTATAAAAACCAAATGCAATAAAAATTTTTTCCCTAGTTGATCCAGCCTAAATTAGGCTACAAACAGGGAAGTAAAACATTAGGAAAAGAAAGAAAACACTACCTAAATAGATACATCAAATTCTCAGCACTATTAGCTTACTCAGTGCTGATCATGAGAAACATTTCCAGAGATCTACTGCAAGATAACGTTCATGGGGGCTCTGTCATCTGCATTATAACAGTAATTCATCCCTCTTCATGGTGAACGATGCTACAAACAGAAGAAGGAAACTAGCTTCTTGGTTTGAACGTTTTTTAAGAGATTCACCTTCACATTAAAAGAAGACCCCATCTTTCATCCGTCTTTAGATTGGAACCACTTTTCTTACAGGAGGGAAAGTTCTATGATGCTGCCTTCAGCAGGCTCAAATTAAGGGATCAAAAATCTAAAAAACAATTTCACATTAATATTTGACTTCCTTTCTTTCTTTCATACCAATACAAGGAGGATCTTACATAAAACAAATGCAAATTCCATCCTGAAGAACTCTTGAAACAAAATCTTCAGATGCAATATTCCTCAACCTGGAATACAAAAGGAATGCCTGTATCTCTTATTCACAATGTATCATTAAAATTACGAAGCAGAAATATGAAAAGGAAGGACCATGAGAGAATGTAAACTCATAGAACTACTTCTTCATGACTTCAGCACCATTGTCACCGATTATGGTCACCCTGAAGAGGCAAAGACGTTATTCAAACTGTTCAACATGTATGTAGGCTGCAGGCATAAATCACATTTATTCTAGTCATGCTCAATTTCAGGCGGGCCCAAGACTGTAGAAGTTTTGAGGAGAAGGGAGCACCTTGCATCATCTATGAAACATAGCATTTGGCCTCCTTGCCCTTTTCCTCAGCCCCCACTGCCCAAATCGAACTGGAGCACTTTATTGCCCACAGCTTCTTTTGCACTTCAGGGGATTTATTCTGAGTGGTGGCAGAAGAATCCCTAGTCTAAAGCAAAATTCTGTATTGATATTTAGGATGATTTGAGCATCAGCACATTAGAGTGAAAGCGTGGATGAAAGATTCTGGTTATTATTCCTAAGCTGACTCACCCTCACAGAAGAGCCCACAGCTACTGGAAAAGGTTTTATTTTTCAAAAGAGAGATAGGATAGTGTGAGTTGACCATGGCAAATGAAAAGCCCAGCTTCGGTTTCTATGTGAATGACACAGCCTGGGGGAAAATAAGCATGGCAGTAATGAGACTTGGGCATTAGGAAGTTGAGTCCCAAGAGCATTAATGGTTTCCAGCCGACAGAGAAGATGTTCAATTCAGTCCTCTTACCAGCCTTACCTCAAATCAAAACAAAACAAAACAAACAAAAGAACAAAATAAAACCAAATCCATAGTCTTTGACAATCTTTTGAGTGCGCATCACATAAAAACATCTTGTGAGCCTCATCATGATGTTTCTATCATCTAAAACTAACCTGTGGCCCTCTATACTTTACTAAAAATACAGCCCCAAGCCGTTTTCTGTGAGTGGTGAGATGGAATAGGTGTAAGAGCTTGGACTCTGGATTTGGAACCGGGTTCCAATCCTGGCTTCCCTGTTTACTAGGTGTGGACACTGACTAAGTTAACTCGATGTTAAGTCTCACTTTCCTAAGCAAAAAATAAATAAAAATGAAATAGTAAAAAAGAGAGATAAGAGTACACACCCATAACAGTGAAGAGAAACAGTGAATGTATTCAAATTGCTTATCATATTGCGTGAGAGAGTGTTTTGGGCTGATTGAGCTATTCTGTATCTTGACAGCACATATACATCTGTTAAAACTTACAGAACTGTACACAAAAAGAAACAAAATTTCACTGTATGATCATTTCAAAATGAAAAATATATATGTACTGATAAATAATATTAGGAAAAGCATTCAGTAAACACACACCAAGCACTCCCCACAGTGCTTAGCACATAATAAGCATTAAAAAAATGCTCATTATCGACAGTGTTTGCTGCTGGGCTGCTGCTCTCATCATTAGTGAGCCAGGTAGAATATATGTAACCAGGGTGACAAAAATAAGGGGGCAAGTGGCTGGCCCAGGTGAAGTTCTCAAGGAAGGGAATGGAGTAACAGATAGGAAAACAGCACCGTGCCATGCCAACACATCACTGGGATTCATGTGGGAACTGGACTGTGTGTGAGTGGGAGAATGTTGCCATCTCTGTGCTGCTCCCAGGTTAAGAAGAAGACACATTACCAGTTGCAATTACAAGATGCCAGAAGAAAAAAGGAAAGAAAAAGAGCAGCTATTTCTGCTGCTAGACATGAAAACAAACCAACTGAGAAAAGTGCTTTGATGAGCAAAGTGTATGCTGCGGGGTGTGTGGGCTGGATTCTACCTCATCCTCTGAAAGGGAGGGGATGAATAATCCTCCAGGTTCAGACTCAAAGGGGTGCAGTATAAAAAAGCCAGCCAAGTATACATTCTATTCTTAATAACCTTAAATTCTGTTCTCTTTTCTAGCGTAAAGAATCAGCATACAAAGTTGGGAAGGGAAATTTCTTTAAGGAGGCAAAGGATAGGGGAAACAATTCAATACCAGATTTCAGTATGCATGCAATCATGGAGATTTTCTATGCCTGCATTTTAAAAAATGATGTTTTTGCTCAAGAGCCAGTAAGCCATTGGCTGCCACAGACCATATAATGTGTTGACACTCCCTGATGGGCAAGCAGACGACAGGAAAGCACTTATCTGGTTGTGAAAATGCATTCCCTCTCAATATGCAAGTCTATTTTTCTTCCTGCAATAAACTACATTTGTTTGATGTGGTATCTGATAGTTTTATAGTGTTTGTTCACATAGTCACTAATTTGCAAGATTGGGTAATTTGCAATGGGTCTCATAGGTCATTAGTGCAAACTAACAGCATTCTGTAAAAGATAAAGCAAGAAAAACTGGTATTCTGCTATGGTGCGCAGCTAAACATCATATTTCAATTTAGGAAGCTGACACCTCCGAATTCATTCTCCCTTAGTAGAAAAAGTAGATCTTAACCACTCCTGCCCTCACCCCTGTGCCCTGGGGGAGGTGGGAAGAATTAGTGGAAGAGCTTCTAATCCACTTCTTAAATCTCCAGGTTGTGATACATTTTGAAAATATACAACTATATTAACATCCTGACACTTGTCCACCCCAGTTTACTATTTATATTTGAATCTTGAAAAGAAGGCACAAAGGCATCCTTCCCACACAATCCCAAGGCCTTCTTTTTGGCACAGAAAGCACACACATTTTTGCAAAATTACTCAATGTATACAGCTGCATTCTACAGTTCCCATTAAGAATTCAAGAGATGAAAACTGTTGGCTTCCATAGGAAGGTGACTAAATCTACAGGGATATTATATACAAATAGTCTGGTTAGAATAATAAATGCTGCATGTGCTTTATAATGTTAGACATGTGCAACATGGATTCATTTGTGATCCGAGTCTCAGATTTTAAAAAACGGATCCTAGCCTGCCTTGAGATAAACTTAAGTAAATAATGTTTGCCATCAACTCTAAATGAAGAATGACAGTTAAATTTTATAATCATCTTCACAGCTTCAGGACTTACTTTATATTTTCTCAGGCTCATGACCCAAAGGTTGCCATAGCAACTAGGAAATCCTACCTTATCAAGCGCTTACATTTACATTCCTTGCAGCAGCATCCCTTTATGAATTAAATCCATCATGGTCTTCTATTCTCAAAATAAAAAGTTCTTAGGATTATCTTGCAGAAACAAGGATCAAATGCTTTGATAGAAATACACTATGCAAAAGTTAATTCAATGGTGGTTTTCTTTAGGAAGAGATATAACTATGGCATAATAAACAGCTTATGTCCAAACTTCCTGGCTTCAAAGAAAACTTAAATAGAGACATTGTGCTAAAAATGACACATCCACTACCTATGTATTTCATCCTAGAGTTATCAGAGAAATAATCTGTTTGGATATCCATACTTCAAACAGGTAGACAGGCATACAAAGAATTAGAACTGCTGAAGATAAAACCCTGTTGCATATACATAGAAATGTTAATAACTTGGATAATGAACAAATATACTTAAATTCACAACTCAAATTAAGAAAAGGAAACAAATGACAAGCTTCACTTTTTTTAAGTCCCTATTTCATAATTTAGTTTTGTCGTTGTTTGTGGAGTAGTCAAGGTAACCAGTGATGTAATAGTATTGCCTTTGTGTTTCTAGCCATACATAGTAATTATGTAAGCAATGAAATGCCCATCTCAGGAAGAGATGGAGAGAAAAAGAATGACCACTCTTAGAACTGCAATCCAAGACTGCCTGTGTTGTCTCAACCATGCAAGAAACAGAAACCTAGGGAGGAGACATAGAAACTCTGATGGTAAGATGAGAACTCATTCAGCTAAGTGAAGAAACAGACTTCTGAGTTGTACACTGGAATCTGAATCACCTGGAGCCCTCGAATCACTACTTGACAAGAGTTTATGGAGATATCAAGATAGAAAAAATTAAGCTTCGAGCTTCACTTGCCATGCCAACCCCCAAAAGGCCAGTATTATCTAGACTCCTGCTTATGGGAACCTTCTAGCTCAGACAAGTCTCTGATGATGTATACAGACCTCAACCCAGGTTGCATTGTTAGAAGGAAGCCTTCCTCTCTCATGGGTTTCAACATGCATCTACCCAATGTTGTCTTTGAAATCCCCTCACTTTCTGTGTTTTAAACCCTCGGTTTCCTCTAGTCAGTTTTTGCTTTTTTTGTCCTTTTGGTCTCTGCTGCTTGTAAGGGCTTTGATTCTTAATCTTTTCTCTCCTCTCTAGCTTGGAGAGTCATCACAATGAGATAAAGAATAAATAGAGCATTGACTGGCCACAATGGAAGAGGAATTCTTCAAAGTTCTATTAAAACCTAGTTCCTTCTACCACCACTAGCTCCCTCCCTTTTGTGTTTTCTGCAGTTAATAGGGAACTGGCGTCTTGACTTCAGATTTTCTTGGATGGGCAACCGTCCAAGTCTAAAGTGTTCAGAGGTGAAGCACAAGGGTGCCCTCGATACATTATTATTGACTCATGTTAGAGCTGGAAACAGACTGGCCTGTCATTCACTTCAAGATCTTTAATTCTGATCAAATTCTGCTAAAAGTGGAATAAAAGAATATACAGTGTGAACTTTCTGGCAGTGTAAGATCCAATTTTGATTATTTAAAAGTCCTCCACATTTTTTTATGCATCAGACCACTCAGCATTATATGCATTATTTATTGTCAAAATTTTAATTAAGGTATGTCTGTGGGGGAAATACACACACATGCACACACATATATACATCACCTATTAAGATTAATGGTCATCCATTCACCTTTGTCAGTGCACTATTATTAAAGATTCCCATAGTCATTAATATAAGACAGATCTGAGAAAACATTTCTTTGTGTACTGAGCACAGTAGAAAAGATCTATTATATATGTTTTAGGTTTCAGAGTCGCTGAAAACTGGGATTATCTAGGATTGTTATTAAATTAGTGAGCAACATGAATGGTCACAAGCTATGTTTCCTCACCAATTTTGAAGTTAACTGAAGCTTCAATACAAGGAAAATTTATGGGAAGCTCTTTGATGAACATGACTCTACTATACTTTGATGAAATTCACAAAGATATGTCAACAGACAAATATATAGATTGCAGGAGTTTTAATTTGGTTAATGCACTTCTCACTCATTATTGGACTTCAGTAAAAACCTGCTATCCAACTTATGGATGCATTGCTTAATTAGCCATGCTTCACTTTTCAAAATGAGAAGTATTTAAGTTGTCCATCAATACTTCATGTAGGGTAGCAACCAGGATCAATGCGGTGAGTGAGTGAGCAAGTGAGTTATGCACAGTCAGAATGTCAAAGTGTGCTGGCATCATGCTGTTGCATTAAAATAGGCAAAGAAAGTATTTTGGGTCAATCAAACATACATTATAAGATATTTAAAATGTATATATTGAGATCCTTTTTACTTATCTTCCATTCTTGAGGGCAAATCTAATTTCCCACATTGTAGGGATATTAGTTACAGATAGGCTTCTAATCACTAAAAGTATTTGTTGGCCATATTTGGTAAAAAAAAATTCAAGTAGAAGAAAAAATTTGTGATAACTAGAGCTAAAATAATTTTTGACAACATAATTTTCCTTTGCAAAAAGTAACTTGAAAAGGTAAAATGCCCCAGGTAGCCAGATCCTACAAATCAAAAAAATACATTCCTCAAAGGGCCCTACCTTCCATCAGTAGGAACACCAAAAAAACGGTTACCCTGCTTTCAATGAGACAAGAAGACAAAAAACATAAACACAAAAGAAAAAGGTCAGAAAAACATTTTAAAATAGATTTTCAACTATTTAAGCCAAGAAAAAAAATGCCAAGGTCCAATTACTAACATCTAATGCCAAGGTTGACGTTGATCCTTACGTTCTGCTTTAGCTCTATAAGATTAACGAGGTCTTAAGTATCCAGTTCTATTGTTAAACATGGGTCTTTAAGTCTGCATAAGGTGAGATTTTATGTTAATGAGACTAAAACTTACAAGAAAAAGCACTAGAATTAATAGATAAAAAAAATTTTAAAAACTATCACCCTTCACAATAGTTGCCTTGAAGGGCCATATGCTGCCATTGCCCCTACATATTCTGAACTACTTCTAATACTTTCTTCCCATGCATAATAGTCAGAGCACCACATCTACATCCCAGTGGTTTTAGCTAAATCTAGCCTTTCTGTGTTTTAAATCTACAGCTGCAGTGTCCACCTTAATAACATGATTCCAAATGACTTAGTTTCAAATAAATCAAATTACCCTAAGGATTAAGATCTGCTACTACTGAGACTATTTGAATAATATTCAAATAAAATTCATAAAGAGAAGTCTTGAGAAAAGATTTTGCTCAATGGCAGCCTCAGTGAAATAAGTCTATGTGACCTTCTAAAATGATTACTGTAAAAGACACAAAGTATATATGTTTTTTGTTTTACCTACAAGACTGTTTTTGTCCTTAACAGATAAAACATTTAAACATCACAACAGAAGGTTTCAATGCATTCAGTCATACAAGAAATCCAGCTCTGTTTTCCAGAAATAATTTTTGAAAAACCTATGGCTGAAGTTCAGACATAAGGAAGATTAAGCCACAGACATGCTTCATATACACAGAAATTGGAAACACTATGAATTCTGTCTTTTCACTCACTAAATATATTAGAAAACATTTAAATGAAGACCCTGCAAAATAATTTCCATATAGGGCAAAGCTGACTTAATAGACCCCTGTGGAAAGTAGTGAATTCTTCCACAAAGTAATCCGATTTTATTTTTCATATTCTGGTTTTCTTACAGCAAGCTGTAGGTATCAGGGGCACCAGAAGAAGCTTTTTTGGAATGGCTGAGCACTATTCCTAACTGTTACATACAGAGTAAATGTTATATCACCTTTTTACTTTTTGAATGAAATTCATTTATTCATTCCTCAACTTAGTCAATCAATAAATATTTATTAAGGCACAGTGCTAGATAGGAATATGGAGGATGATGTACTGCTCTCAACTTTGAAAATATCTGTGCAGACAATAAGCATTCAATTAAGTTACACGTTATACAAAAGGTAGAGATTTGCTTCCACAAACTGGCAAGAAACATTTAAGCAAGGCGTAAACCGTATTCACAATTTAGAATTAAATCAGAAATGCTCTGCTGAAACCAATAATTTTGGGTTTCAATTTTCTTTTATCTTCTTTATTCTTATACCAGCTATAAATCATATCACTACCCATTCATTCTTCTAAGACATGGGAACATTTAAGTGAAGGTTCTGTTTATTCTTTCTCCAAACCAGTGCCTAAATTTAAATAAAATGTTCTTGGGGTTAAAGGAACATGCCATTTCTTTTTAAAGCTGTCAACCCATCTAACAAGTTAAAAAAGGAAAACCAAAAGAACTGTCAATGCATAATTTCAAACATACAGATTAGCTTTAACCCATTGGGCTTTTCAATATACAACCCAAGAATTCTGTCAAAGTAGAAAATAAAGAGTAGGTGAATGGGGGAAAAGGGTATCATGAAATATTAGTGCTTTTAAAATAGTTCATTTTCTCTCAGCTAGGCAGTTATACCAATCCAATCACCCAAATAAGCTTTAACAAAAGATTTCAACCAGTCCTTTTTTCTTTTTGTCAACTAGGAAACACTAATCTTAGTTCTTCTAAGTAATGTAGAATTGAAATGGAAAGACCAGGAACACAAGCTTCTCTTGAATGTTAGCCCTGACTCTGGCAGCTAGCACCTTCTTAGCCACATAGACAATGGTCCCACTGCTGGGGATGTTAGGTCTGGTTCTACCCTCTGGCAGCAGACTTGAGGCAAGCCACTCAGTCTCCCTAAACCTCCACACCCTCATCTGTAAACAGCATGTCGAACAACTGCTGCTCTGAGCATTACCAAGCATTTTCTGTGTGCGTATCTTGCTCAGTTCTAGCGATGCTTGAGAATACTCCCTAGCCTCATGCTTATAAATCTAGCCATAGAGGGGAAGTAGATGCTGATACAGTTTTTTTTGCTTGTGTTTTGGTGCTGGCTATTGTTTATTATGTGGGATGAGGGGCATAATGTAGGGTGGGATTTTAAAAAAACTAAAAATACCAACTTTAACAAATTCAATATTCAATACACCTTAAATTTCTCTGCAGCTAAAGGGTTATTTTAAATTTCAAGAGGGAAAAGAAGGTAGAGGAGAATCAGATATACACATGGGCAAAGGCAAAAAAGGAAAACATTAAAAATATAAGGCTAAGATTATGCCCAAAAAACTTGAACATTGCTGAAAATGCCAGAGAAAGGGGGAATTTCTATTTATTTGGAATCCTTATCAAGATTACTGTAGAAAGTTTTTTAATTCAATTATACTAACATGTTCTAAAAGTTTATACAGTACCTGCTCTCTTAAACTGAGCAAAATAAAGATTTCATATTTACTGCTCATTCAGGTCAATATTTGTATCCTCCTAAATATTATTTTTTATTTTATAGACTGCATTTTGATTTCCTGTATACAAATGGGGCCTACTAAATATTTTAATGAATTTTTCATGCTATTTGAGTTTACTTGTATTTGGCAACATCCCCCTACTCTACTTCTCAATCTTCAAATTTTCTAGCTCTAATGTGTGCAGGTTAGAGAAAAAATAGCTAAGACAGCTAGGGCTTTGTACATTCTATAGGAATGCACAATTAAGAGGTTTCCTTTGAACAACGTGCATAAGCTTAAATGCAGAGACTTTGTGACATCTCTTATGGCAGCCCTGGCGGTCCTTCTAGCTCACTCTCCAATCACCAGCTGTGGTCCAGATAGGTGAGGTTATCTGACACATGACCTTCAGATAAGTGAGGTGGCACTACCCCATTACCAGATCCTAGAAAGAAATGAAAAGAAAGACTCTTCAATAAAAGGCTGGCATGGGGTAACTTCTTAAATACATTTCAGTTTCTGACCTAGAAATACACATTTTAAAATGAAGGGGAAAAAAGCAGAGTAATATTTGAAGGTAACACAAGAAAGAGTCTGCAGCATCTTATCATTTCACTGTGCTTTGAGCAAGCTTTCAGAACCATCTGATAGCAAGGGATTCTATTAGTTACATGCACTGTATGCTGGGAAGACAAACAAGTGCCACTTTACATAGCTCAACGAATCCATGATATGACATCCCTGTAAGGTAGGGAGAAAGAGGATCTTATTACCTCCCTTTTCCAGGCTGTGTAGAATGACACCCACATTTCCCTGAGTTCTGTTCACGATGATGGAGGATACCACTGAATGGTGGTTTCTGTAGAAAATTTCTATTTAAGAGTATGATGAAGTAAAACAACAATAAGTAATAGAAATTTTAAAGATTTAACAATCAAGAAGACCCCTGAGGAAAAGAACAATCCATGGTCGTCATTGTCATCATCATCATCAAGGCTCACATTTGCTGGGAGTTTAATATGGTGTGAGGTGCTGACCTAGCAAGCACTTCATACCAAGTGCTTCATGATAAAGCCACAACAGGATGCAGTGAAGTCACATTGTCCACTCATGTTCACAGAAGGCACACAGGCTGGGGTGGGCAAGGAGCTCACCTGAAAGATCAGACTTTTCACCTGAAAAAAAATCCCCTTTTCTTAAGAAAAATGGACACATGATTACTGTACATATTTATGCTGTATAGTGTGATAGTTTGAAACGTGTATAATGTGTATAATGTGTAATGCTCAAATGTGTATAATGTGTAATGCTCAAATCAGCTAATTAGTATTTCCAGCTCCTTAAACATTTATTCAGTTCTTTGTGTTTCGAACTTTAAAATTTCCCTCTTCTAGTTCCTTAAAAAATCATAATCCTTATACACTAAAATGACCCTCCTCTGCTTTAGAATACATTCCTCGTATCTAACTCTATTCTGGTCCCATCATCCAACCTCCCTCCCCTCTCTCTATGACACCACTAGTCTACTGTCCACCCCTTTGGATTCAACTTTTTTTAGCTTCTCCATGTGAGTGACAGCATGCAGCCTAGCTTGCCTAACTAATAATATCCTCCAGTTCTATGCATGTTGCCACAAATGACAGGATTCCATTCTTTTTATGGTCAAGTAGCATTCCATTCTGTATATGCACCACTCTCTATCCACCAGACACTTCGGGTGCTTCATTGTGTGACTAGTGTTGCAATAATTTGCCAGTGCAGTTATATATTTGATACACTAATTTCATTTCCTTTGGGTATACATGTGGTAGTGGGATAGTTGGATCATACGGTTATTTTTCTATTTTTGTTTTGTTGAGGGATTGTTTCTGTTTCTACAACTATGTGACTAAAACAACAATTTTGCATGTATGATTCAAAATAAACCCCAATTCAAAGAAGTTACATAATTTTAGAACAATATATGTGATGTCTATTTTTCTTCATTTTTCTAAAAGTAAAACCAAATAATAAGATGAGCAGAGAAAGGCAACAAAAAATTCCCTATACCACTTATACAAACCTTGAGGGAGTGTCTTTTGATTAGCTTTCACCTACTGGCAGAGGAATACAATTTTCCTACTTTAAAATATTTATTCATCTTTTAATTTGTTCATCAACTATTTATTGCCATGCAAACATGAATAGCACACATCCCTTCCTGCAAGAAGTTCATAGTCAGGCACATAAGACTGAAATGTAAAGAGAATTAGGGAACGATGTGACAGTGCAGCGACACCACACAAGAAGCTGTAATAAGTGAGCAAGGTAGGGTGGCAATTGGTTGATGATTTGTTTCCTGCCACTTTATTTAAATTTCAGGGACTTCAGTTTTGGATAACTTTTTAAGATGCCCTAGATATTAAGCACATTCTCAAAAAGTTGAAAACAGATGAATATCACCACTAGATAGGTGTGTTTGCTCCTCATCACCTCTAGCAAGCAGTTCGACACTAAAGCATCTCATGTTTTGATTACTGGAGGGTAGGATGCATATAAATATGCTGCTAGAATGTATTAAACCATGAATAGTAGCCTCAATGTAGCTAAAGTCATAGAACTGTGAGTTCATAGTGAATCTTACCGAACACTTCAAAAAATATCCACTCCTACTTCATGCAATATCAAT
Organism: Glaucomys volans; assembly: GCA_020662805.1. Taxonomy (NCBI): domain Eukaryota; kingdom Metazoa; phylum Chordata; class Mammalia; order Rodentia; family Sciuridae; genus Glaucomys; species Glaucomys volans. The sequence goes on from JAJEJO010002976.1 coordinate 314,412, forward strand.
ACTAGAGGCAAGAGGCTGTATTGAGGATAAGTATATGTACAATAAAACTCCTTCCACTTAAAATAAAAAACATGTTGACCTTTGCTTAGAATACATTTATTTCTTGCCCCTACCTCATCAAAAAGATAACAAAACTCAAGGTGAAATGAATTCACACAAAACTAAAATTATGTGTCTAGTTGTGCTAATGCTTTAAAAGTGAGATGACTATCATTTAAATCCAACCTTAAAAATAACATTTATTGCACAGCAAGAACCCTGATGATCCCTTGCTTGTAGGATGGTGGCAGAGGAGATAAAAGTCAATCTAAACATAGGTTTAAATGTCTCAAAGATTTGGGCATATTTCATCCTAAAGATTCCAGGAGATGGTTGCAAGTATAATTTCACTAAGCAACATGAGCAGAAAAATCAGATTTTGTTTCTAAAATCTAATCAAGGTAGGAGAAAATATGCTGTAGATGATTTTTGAGATCCTTGGAGGAAATACACTAGAAAAGCAGAAGGCAATAATATTGGCAACGATTTCTCATGTCACCTCAAGAACTGTTTGTGAACAGAGATCTTGAATGGAAACCTAATTTTACATTAGGCAGTGACCATCTGTATATACTATACAATAATATTTGCAGACGATAGTAATTATACCTTCTGGGTTTTCCTGCGTAATGACTAGCATACAGACAGTACATGCAATATCGTCCCCAATGAAGAAAAAAAGAAATTACAAATCAACCATAATTTCCCTATTTTACCATGTTTCCCAGTGACAAGAAAGTAGAAGGAAAATGAAGCAAGCATTCAAATGCTATATGACAGCATTTGCAGACAGATGTACACTGTAATTTCTAAATATAAAATCATGTGTATGCAAAGTATTGAGCCCTTGATATTAACCAGAAGAAGGTGAGCTAAATGCTCTACCAGTTATTATAATTGTCTTTATAAATAATTTGGGCCCAAATTATAAAAGGGAAAAAATCATCATACACAGCTATTACTTAAAGTCTAAGATCAACTGTGAAACTTTATAAAACAAAGCTGCTGGACAGCTAATTGGTTAGGAAAAGGCTAAGGTCCAAGAGGCTAACTACGCATTAAATTCATTCTCTCCTTGTTCCACGGAGTCTGGAACAAGGCTGGTGTGCAACTCCACTTCCCAGTCTTCCTTGCATCTCGTAGGCCAGGTATCTAATTTCTTTCCCATGTGAGCAGAAGTGAGGTGCCTTTTCTAGCCTGGTGCCAAAGGTGAAGGCTTTCCTCTTCTACTTTCTCTTTCGCCCTTTTTGGAGGCTGAGATGGTGCAATCAGAGTGGCTCCAGAAGCTAAACATAGAAGGTGGTAGAGTCACCATTAGCTTCAATCACTGAACAACTGGGTGGAGTCAAGCCAGTGAGACATGACACCTACCCTAGACCAGTAAGGTAAGAAATAAAATGTCAAAATATTCAAAATATTGTAAATCTGACATTTTCAATGAATACTAACACAGTCCCAGAGAACTGCTGATGGAGATGAAAGGTATTGAGAGCAATATTATAGATGATGTTTTCAGCTGACTGATCATAAGTGACCAGTTCAAGGTCAACCACAGAAGTCCTCTGTGGCACTAGTTGCCCAGGATAGTTCTCTACAAACAACACCATTGCCATCTTTGTTGGGTGTAGACTCATAAGTATAGGGAAAGGCAAAAGTAGAAGCCTTTTCCTCTGATTGTCTACTCAGAGTAAGCTCATTTGCAAATACCCAATAAGAGAACATGGGTGGACAACGGAGGAGAGAAGAATGGTCAAGAACCACTAAATAATGAAGCTAACAAGCTCAGGTTTTCTATATGCATTGACATAGCTATTTTTTGTTCTCATCCACAGTGAAAAATTCCTTCCATGAACATAAAAAGTTCACACCCACAAAATAATTGCTCCTGCCCTTCAACTTCAAAGGATATGTCTCGCTATAATTAATAGAAGTGAGCCTTGCTAATTTCTAAGAAACATGAGAAGGGTAGACCAGTGAAGCCTCCGAGTCAAGAGTCCGTGACTAAGCCTGTGTATGGTCACCTGGAAGTGCTCACCCCCCCATTCACTTATGAAAGACTGACTTTAAGTGCCTCTGAGGTACTAAATTAGAAGTCATGGACATGGTAATAAACACAGTGCACATAATTTTTGTGCTTAGGAACTCTTAAAACTGGAACTTCTGAAGTCTGTCTGTATGACAGATATAGGACCAGTGCAAAAGAAACAGTAACAAAAACACCCGCCGAACAACCATCCACAACCCTGCCAGGAGAAATCAAAACTGGAGAGATTATTTCGCTTTATAGGCAAAGTGACCATACAAAAACAAATAACTTCTAAAGTTAAATCAATTCTGACCATGACATATTGGCATCTAGAACAAATGGTCACTTTGAGCAAGAACTTGTTTCGTAAATTAGGGGAGGAAGTTCATGAAATGTTAAAAATTCCAGCCAAGCTACTGGGATGTAAATTGTGATCGGATTCAGAGTTGACACGTTAAACAGTTTAATTTAGGTACAGCTCTCAGCAGTGCTGGGCATATGCAAGAGAAACAGATGCCTTGAATCATTTCAAAGTACTTTCCTGTCAGAAACGTCCTTTGTGACACTGGAATCAATTTCCTACGCCTTTACTAACTGTTCTACCAAAAGAAAAAGGAGGGAGGAGGAGGGGAAAAAAGGACTCCTTTAATCGAATGTCTTCCCACTGAGGCAAAACTAAACCCAAACCTATTAAACAGCACAAACTTACGCTCAATTCTTATAATTAGCGTGGCTTTGACAGAAAGGACGGCAGTAGGACAGAAAGGGATATGATTCGTTGATATTGTGGAGAACTATGAAGTTTTTACTCATCCTGGGGAGAAAGAACAAACTGGATGAGAGTGGTTACGTGCAAAGTGGGGCTCCAGCTCCTGACCACACTGGCTCAGAATCTACATGAGAACTGGTTCTGTTTTACTGAGCAACTTGAATGCTCAGCCACAGTGAGAAACAGCTCATGGGGCCACCTCCTAAACTCCTGCAGGGCTTCTTGAAATATATTTTACGAAGAGTGCCTGTGTAGTTGACCTTGGAAAACAATGAAACACAAATCTCATGTTTAGCCAAAAATAAAAAATAAAATAAAAATGCCACCAAACAAAACACAAATGACAACATGCACTGAACATCTAAATACTGCAGCATGTTCACCTCTCTTCTGAAGGGGAAAAAGTTCCTCAGTCCCCCTTTCCTGGAGCATTACCAACTAAAAACAATCGTACTTTTCTTTCCTATTTTAGTTATCTAGACCTACCACAAAGGCCCATACATATGCCAAAAACAGAATAAGTAATAATATAGTGCCATTTTCATTATTCTGGGAGATGGATTTCTAGCACACTTCTCTCTACTTGCTCATCCACATTCATTTAAGGTAAGGCCATTCTTAAAGCTCCTCCTGTATTCAGGCATTCTGTGAAGAGTCCCTAAAAAGTCACATTCTTCCAGAACCTAAATAATTTTGCTAGCCATGATCATCCCTAAGATTAATCCCCATCTTCCAACTGGAAATAGTCATTTATTGCATTAAGGTGAATATATATTTATGTATGTATGTATTTACTTATATTGCTCAGTATGTGAGGTTTTCCAGGTTATTTGGTGTTTAGGTATTAACCCCTACCATCTGGGACAAGCAAGCTAACTTGCATCCCACAATATCTGATCACAAGTTAGCTAGGCAAATCTCCCAAATCTCTGTGTCCATTGGAGAAAAAATGTTCATCTTGGGAGACTGAATTACTCAGTAGCAAAATAAGCATTCAAATATCTGAACAAGACTCTCTTCCCCACGCTTGATATTTTTCATTCTCTCTGTGACTATCAAAGAAGAGAAAAAGAAGAAGCAGAGGTTTGGATCACAGAGTGTGATAGTTCTGAGGCAGAATTCCTATCCCTTCCATCTGGCACCTCTTCTTGCTAAAGCCAAGTAGAGACACAGGCACCAAAGTAGCATTAAGCAGATGTAGGGAATCTCATTGGGGCACAACAGCAATAAACTCATCCTAAAACGTATATGTTGATATGATAGTCATCTTCAGCTATGCCTCCAAAAAACTGTTCTGTTCCTTGAGTGAGGGCTTCTGGCCACCTCTAATGTAAGAACAGACCAACAATCTCTTTGGGGTTCTAAGGAGAGATTCAGTATGTTGGATAGAATGAGAAGACAAGCTTAAGTTCCTTGGAAATGGTTTACTTCTTTTTATTTTTTTAACAAAGAATAAAATTACTATATAGCAAGATAAAGTGAAAGAAAACCCAACATGCTATACTGACTTCCTAGTCAGCAAAAGTTAATGAGTTGCAGATCACGAGCAACTCAATGCAAAACCACAGTGTGTGCATGTTATGAAATTACTCCACAAAAGATTGCTTAAGCAAATTTACAATGAAAAACAACATCAAAACACTAAGGAAGTGGAATGCATATAAATACGAAGCACACTTAAACACCTTAATTTAAGAAGGGGAGAAAAAAAAAGGATCCTCAACCTTCAACAATGACTTTCCAAACTACAAAACAAGATTAGATACGTCTCCAGGTCTTTTTCATAACAGTATATATTTTACACAGACAGGTTAGTCCAATCCTAGAAAATTGATCTTCAGTTGGCCCTGCAGTCATGCAGACAGCATGCAAAAATCCATCCGTGGGCACTCTTTAAAGGGTCGAAAGTGAATACACAACACCTGGAGATGAACAAGAAAAATTTAAATGGGGCCCGTGGGTCTCTAAAGAGCAGTTTTTAACTGGCCCATAAGCTAATAAGAGTGGTTATAAACTGTGAACAACCAATGCCCTATCAAGAGGAACATTTATCACACTAACATGCCTGTAAAGTGGAGAGGGCTCATTCACATGCTCTCTGCAGCTTCTATTAGAATGTTAATTGTTCATACTGAAGAAAAGGAGACATAAGGAATGGCTTTTACCATCATGTGTTAAGTTTATTTTTGTTCTTCTGACCAGTTCCCAAGGGGCAGGAGGCTAATGACTGCTCTTCATCATCAACTGCAAAGGATATTTACATCCATCCTGTAACCATGACAGCTGTGTCACTAATTCCCTAACTGCCTCCACCACATGAACCAATCATCTGGCATGAAGCTGCAAGATGGAGTGCCCTGCAGTCATTATTCACCAAGCACTTTCATTAACAAACTGCCCTTAATTACAGTGGTAATTGCAAAATTATTTCATAGCAGCAATTATTTTTCTCAGCCAATCCAGGCTATTTAAGTAGGACATTGCCTACAAAAATGGCATAAGGCCAAGTAATCTATGACCAAAGATATGTTTTAATTGTACTACCAACTTAGTTTCAAAATATTGCATCAGAGGGTTTTGAAATTATTTTATACATCCCATTACACATTCCATATACACACATACCCGTACTCACACCAATAAAGGTATAGCTAACCTTTCCTACTTCTTTAATTTGAAAGCAAAATGCATTCATACCATTCACATTAAACACCTAAACTAATGCCATTGTCTTGCAAAGTAAAAATAATGAGTTTCTAGATCTAAACCTATTCTTTGAGAATTGCTGAACAAACTAACCCATCCATTAGAAAGACATTTTCCCTCCACCCATTCTTTTTACTTAAGAGTCCTTTGTTCTTTCATATTTATAAATCTAGCTTCTTGGGCATGATAAAGATTGCTGGTATACCTGTCTATCTCTTGACCTCATAAATAAGGTCACAAAGGAATTTCTAGAAATCACAACCTAATATTCAAAATTACAGGCTGAAACACATCTAATGCTTAGTTGCCTCTTATTTCAACTAGAAAATTCATTAAAAATTACCCTGAAGATGAAGGTGGAATCACAAGACCCTATTTGGAGAAGAGTGAGTTTTCAATGAATTGAAAGTATAAGAAATGTGTGATCTGGAGACTAGGGAGGTGTGGCTGAATCAAGATAAAGCTTTTAATGCTGCAGTCAGATGACATGAAGACTCAAATACAATTTTAAGAACTTTGGATGAAATCTGGTGGGGACTTCTGGAAGCTAAGGGATGAAGGACAGCTTGAATTCAGAGGTTGGCAATGAAAATGGAGGAATGGGTTAGAGAAATCCATGAACAATTTGGTAAAGTGGAATTATTTTGGTGAGTGTTGGGTATAGATAGTAGAAAAGACATATTCAAAGGTTACTCTGAAGTTTCCAGATTGTAAGAATAGGTAAGTGGTGAGCAAAAGAATGTAAAAAGGATCACAATACATTTGAACATTTTAAGTTTTAAGTGTCTATAGGACATTAACCTAGAGACATTTAGGAAGTAGCCAGAAAGAATAATAATTAACATTTATTGCTTATTTCTTAAGCGTCAGGCATTGTGCTAAATACATTAAATGCATTAACTTACGTGATATTCAAAACAACAGGATCATGAATCAGATTTTATTTTTACAACCATTTTTAAAGACAAGAAATTGCCCAAAGTTACTACGGCAGAGAATGCTAGTTGCCTAGCAAATATTCATTCTTCCCTTCCTCCTTGGTAACAGGATCCCCCTTTTTTAGCCATCCGTAGTAACAACATTTCCTACCTCTTGCACATCCCAGTCATGAGCTGTCAGTGGAAGTGTCGTGTGATTTAGAAAAGAAACTGGTTCCTCCAAAAGCTCTTTGTTGTTTTTTGCTTATTTTGCTGACTAAAATGCAACTGCACAGGCTTGGAGCTCCATCTTGCACCATAAGATATTCATAAGATAACTTCTAGGATAAGTGTCACCCACTGGTGACAGTGAAGCAGAAAAAGTCAGAGGCTGAATTCCTGAAGATGGCTGGAACACCTTATTAGCTCTGGACTGTCCATCCCCTGACTTCATCGAGATCAAAAAATAAATACACCATTGTTTAAACCACTATTGGCGCTGTGTGTATGAGAGGGGGAGAAGTTTCTTTTTAGAGCCACTGGGAATTCCTAAATGTCACCAGTGTAGTATGTGGCATAGTTTGGATCTGAGTGCAAGTCTTTGATTCTAAATTCTATGCTCTTGGCAAAAGGGCTAGACTGCTGAGGAGAGAAGCTAGGCTAGGGTGTAGACTGTCAAAGATTAGTTGGTTTAGATATATCCTGACAGGTTCTGTTACTTCCTCTAATAAAAAAAATGCAAAATATCTAGCATCATTGTAAAAGGGAGGTGTTACCATTAGTTGAACCATTCAGATGATGGAGAACATATTTACTAATTTTAGAAAACTCAATCCCAACAATCCTAAAATTATTGGGCAAAGTTTTAACTTCCTGTTGAGGCCCTATACCACATTTGAATCAAGCAAAGCTATAGAAGAACTGGAAAATTTCCTATATATTAAGAATAGGAAATTAGTTCTTTTCTAAATTTAATTAGAAGGAAATCTAGTTCTATAATGAAATGCAATACCAATCATTTTGCAGTGAAGTATGTTTCCATCTAAAAAATAATTTGTAATTTCTCCTGTCAAAATCTTTAATAATTCATAGGCTAAAATATGTTATTATTTTGGATTCTCTATGCAGAGAGATGTTTATAGATATTCCTTTATATTATTTACTGGCTAATATTAAACTAAAAATTAATAATCTTTTATTACTACAAAAAGAATTACAAAATCATGATTTCCACCTTTGGTTTTATCTTCAAGTGCTGGAATAATATCCTAGAGTTGGTGGGAACTCAGAGAAGAAATGCTTCATTTAATTAGGGTCTCTAAGCAGAACATCTGAAAGGATATTGCAGGCATGTGTTTTCTGGGTTAACAACATCCTTAAAAATCAAGAATTTCTTGGGACTGGGGATATTGCTCAGGGGTAGAATGTTTGCAAGGCCTTGGGTTCAGTCACCATTATCAAAAAAAAAAAAGGAAAAGGAAGAAGAGGAGGAAGAGGAGGAAGAGAAAGGAAAGGAAAGGAAAGGAAAGGAAAGGAAAGGAAAGGAAAGGAAAGGAAAGAAAAGAAAAGAAAATCAAGTTTCTTTATAGAATTTAGGGAAATTTTTCAAGATAAAATGTGGGCTTTTTCAAAGAGAAATTATACTCTCTTCTTAAAATATTATTTTTGAAGTTCATGATTTAACTAGAATTCCCAACTAGTCTTAGTAGCAGAGAGATGAGACAAATGTATTATTCTATGTAAAGCAACCAGCCAGTAAGTGGATGTATTTCATTTTGATGATTTCATATATTGCATTAATGAGAAAAATCGAGGCATATTATCTTAGGATCTAAAATATTGAGCAATTATAAGTTTTATGCCAGCTTTCAAGTAATTCAGTTTTGCAAAGATAGTAAAGGGAAACGAATCTGAGCTAGACAGATACTGTGTCCCTTAACAATGAGAGAAAGTAATTCTAGTTAACAATTGGTTTTCTTCCTGAAGAGTTGCACGATCGGTGAGAAGCACTGGATTAATTCCATATTCTCTCTGCTTATGTATGTTTTTAACATTCTCTGGAGTAAACATGCTAGCAATAAGCACACAGTACTTGGGGGAAAATGCATATTGCAGGACACTCTCTAAGCCCTCTGTAGTGACTAAAAGCAAACACAATAAAACAATCTGACATAAATTCAGTACTTCTCTATTTACTGAATCTTCTCTCAGCACTTTAAAAACATGCAAATCAAATTCCAATGCATTTTTAATGTTTGACCCAGATTACACAAAAGAACACAAGGGTAATAAAAATCTTCATATACTTTATTTGCAAATATTGGAAAGTAAAGATGGGTGGTAAACTACTACAACCGTAATGTCATGGATTCTTCCTCTTAATTTCCTAGTTCTATTAGCTGCTAACTACTAGAACTTCCTGGGTATTCAGGTCCTGCTGTAAATTGTCCTCCAAGATTTTCCGAGTACACCATTACCACGTGTTTGTCTTCCTAGTAATTTTGCAACAGTGGTGTGACACTCTAGGCAGAGCATTCCATAGGGTTAGAGCGCTGCTTGAGGGAACCAGAGGAACTCAATCATCACCCACAAATGCACCATCTGCTGTGTCTTACTGCTTAATTAAACTAAAACTGGTAGGTTCTTAATTCTCATAGCTCATAAAAATAAAGGTCACAACAGAGCATTGGCATAATGCGTCATCCGCATAATATACAGTTGCTAAAGCGTATTTTACCGACCTATCACTCAAAAGAAAAAAGAAATGTACTTTCAAGCTGACGTCAAAGCGTAGCATGATTCTATCAGACTGACATCAGATCAATGACAGGACAGCTGAACTGTCAGCCTGACTCAATAGGACAGAAGGTTCAATTCTCAGCCATTGTTCTTTACTCTTCTCTTACAGCACTTGCCAAAAAAAGTTCTTCCACACATTATGACTTATGAGTATGTTTGTTCAATCACTCATTCATCTGCTTTTCAACCATTTATCAAAGGGTGCCATATGCAAGGTACTATGCTTAATATTTTGTAAGATACAAAGATGAATCAGATATAGACTAACATATGTATAGCTGGTAAAGACTTCATTATATATAGTCCTATTTTATACACATATATAAATAGCTTTATTGAGATATGATTTATATACCATAGAATTCACTCATTCTAAGTATATGCTTCAGTGAATATTCTAATATATTCACAGAGCTATTCAACTATCACTAATGCTTAATTTCAGACCATTGTCTTCATACCTGAAAGAAATCCATATTCATTAGCAGTCATGCTCAGTGTTCTTCTGCCCCGGAAACAGTCACTTACTTTCTATCTACATAACTTTGCCTTTTATGGAGATTTCATGTATATAATATCATATAGTATGTGGCCTTCGGGTTTCTTTCTTTTAGCATATTTTCAAGTTTGTCCATGTTAAGCAAGTGGCACTCCTTTATTTTTAATGGCTGCATAATATTCCATTGCATGAATATTCCCAGTATTATTTATCCAATTGTCGATTAATGGACATTCGGATTGCTTCTATTTTTGGGTTATTATGAATAATGCTGTTAGGAACATTCGTGTACATGTTTGTGTAGGTATGTATGTTAATTCTCTTGGGTATATAGCCAGGAGTAGAACTGCTGGATTATTTGGAAACTCTATATTTAACACTTTGAGGAACTGCCAAGCAGTTTCCAAACTGTCTGCACCATTTTACATTACCATTAGCAAAGTATGAGGATCCCAGTTTCTCCACTTCTTTGCCAACAGTTATTATGGGATGTCTTTTTTAATTTCACCATTCCGGTGAGTATGAAGTGGTATCTCACTGTGGTTTTGATTTGCATTTCCCTAGTGACTGAGGATGTTGAGTATCTTTTCATGTACTATCTGCCATATGTTTATCTTCTTAGGGGAAATGCATTATATATTTTGAGCAACTTTTAATCAATCATTTGGTGGAAATATATGAAATATTACATTTGGAATCTTTCAACACCAATGTGACATTTCCCATCAAACCACTAATGTATTTTCTTACCCTCAGGTTCCTTTTGATGCTTAAATAAAGACTAATGCAAGGGTCTAAAAATAGAAAAGCTGTGAAGTCCATAGTGCAATTTAACATTGGAAGTGAGAGGGTGGGAGAAATCTCACCTAACAAGATAGCTCTTTCTAGCCAATAGCCCACATCCCACATCTACTAGAAGTCAACTAGTAATCATTTCTGAAGAAGACAAATGACTTGGAAGAGGTTGAATTACAGAAAATTCAAGAGGATGAAACGAGAGCAAAAAGAACTAAGGATAAATTCAGTTTCAGAACAAGGAAATTCAGAAATGTTACAGAGGTAAAAATCAGGACTAGACTGATTTGGACTGAAGATAATTATTTGCCAGAACAGTGAATGAATTACGATGTCATTTGCCTAGAAGCAGAGGGAGGAGGAGAACAAAAACAGAACATAAACATGCGGAAAGAGGACCAGTCATGTGGCAAGTGGTTTTTATTGCTCTTTTAAAGGAAGAGTTATGAAAAAAAGTGAGATCAATCTAATGTGAGTCACAAAGGATTTGGTCTAGAAGAGTAGGCTGGTGGTGCAGGACAGGTGAAGGGATCACCCACCATACAAAGAACCCAGCTGGATGCATGAACAGAGTTCAGGAAAGGGTCTGGATGAGAGCTGCTGGGGGAAAAGAAAGCTTCAGTCATTCAATAGCAAGGAGAAAAAACCTACATTGTTCTTAACTCCTTTCAAGCCAAATCACTACTAGTTTGGAACAATGGGGAACTTAATTCAGTGATATAGTTATGAGAGGCTGATGAATGAAAATAATTGGTTCTCATTATCTCTTCAACATCCTTAATGCACCTGTAAGAGTGATCACGTGCCATTCTTTAGCCTTCTCTGAACTGAATCACACACCTTGAACTTTCTTTACTCTACAGGCTTTTTAACTTCCTAACATTTCTCTCCAATGAATACAAATAGAAACAAAACAAATACACAATGTCTACAACAAAAATGATGATCTGGATGCCACACTCTGCTCAAGAAACAAAGGAAAGCAGAACTGTGGAGAAGTCAGCGGAACCTTACATGCTCTATACCCCCTGGTACCAAATCGATAACTCCACTCTCTCTTGTTGGTGTGTCCATGGAAAAGGTGCATGACAGCAGAAAGAGACAGAGACCTTAAAAAGCAGTTATGGGTGATGAGGAATCCCCTGCCAAACGGCTAGTACAGATGTAACCTTTTTTCCCATAGAGCTTAGCCTCATTCCATGGCCAAGAAGTTTGATAAATACTGCTATGTTGAACAAGTGATCAAATTTATAAAAACTAAAGATGAGGAATGACCAATGGGAGAACCCAGGTGCTTCAGAGGGAGCTGAACCAGTTATTGTGTTTTCTGTTTCCTGTAGGTGGCGCCAAACTCCTTGAAGAAGGACCAGAAAAAGCAAAGTTAAAAGGCTGGTGTGTGTCTACATTGAAGTGCTAAAGAATTTGCTTGTGAGTTGGCAATTTCTCTTTCAAGGCAGCTCTTCTTCACTGGTATTGGCAAGCTCTAGATTTCTGAAGTGATTCACCTGCACTGCGTTATTTATAAGCTGCCTTTTCCCTTTAAGTGCCCAGCCTCACATTAACAGTATGACTAGCTTCACTGCAGAGCTCAACTGTGTCCATCACATAAATGGAAGGTTCATTAGAGCATCTATTAAAAGGATTTTCAAAGGTAAAAGAGTATTTTTAAACCATTAGGGTCCCTTAAGTTAGATTCTACAGAAGAAATGTTACAGAACTGCTCTTTAATGCCATCAACCAGCCACAATTGCCACAAGTAATCAACAATAATTTGGATTACCTTTCCAAAGGTCCCTGCCAAAAAAGCAGCAGCCGGGGGGAAGTGAGGAGACAAAGGCTTGGTCAAACTGGAATGGAAGGTGGATGAAGAGAAGGGCGTGTCTCTGAGGGCATATGATGGATAAGGACGAGTTAGAGATTTTGTCTCAGGTTTTCACTAGCATCGTCTAGATCCGATTTTTATAACAAACAAACATTTGCTGCCAACCTCCTAAAATTTTTAAACAGCAGCAGCCAAGACTGACTTCTATTCGGCACAATTACATAAGACCAAGCAGTGCATTGCTCCCATTTTTGAAGCTTTGTTTTAAGCTCCCTCATTAATCTTTCAGTCTTTTCCCATCTCTGCCTGACTATAACTGCCCTGAATTTATCCAAGCCTGCAGCATGCCAGGCTCACTGGTGTCTAAATCACTGAGAGCTGAATACACATTCTACTCATGGGACTCTACATTTCCATCAGAAAGAACCAATCACAGCTTAGGAGAGGTAAACCTCTTTTTAATTGTATTCTATGATACTAACAGGCATTCATTACACATGGACCTTAAAACAAGATTTGCTCTTGGCTGCTCATAATTGTATTTCTACAGCAGTTTAAACCATTGGCACCTGCAATTGCTAGCAGGCCTGAGCTAAGAATTTCTATTATCCCAGTTTCAAGGGTTACATTTAAAATAAAACTCAGAGGGGCAAAACATTACATACACACATATTTACACAAATTAAATACTATGCACAAGTCAATACCTTCTGCACACAAAACTACATTAAACTCAATTAGCCCTAAGCAAAACTACAGGAAGCAGGTTTTCTGTGAACCAACAGAGCTGTTCTGTATAATAAAGAATATAAAAGCAGCTAGATTATAGAATTCTGCACAACTGTCAATAAATGCTTTTTAAAAATCATTATCAACACTGACTTCTAAATTAATTAACTTAAATGAAATTAACATAAAACAATCCAACTCAAGGAATTTATACACAAATAACCTCTGACTTCTAAGCGCTAATAAAAGAGGGCTTTTAGCATATTTATCTATGTTGTTTGAAGCCTTTCCAGAAAGATATTCCTAACTATGAACCACAAAAGTGCCACCAAACTAAAGTACAATGTCCCTCTTGTTATGGTTTCCTACTTGATTATGACCAAAATTAAATTATACAAATATTTCACTAAATATCTCTCAAACCTTATAAATATTAATATGAACTCCATCTCCTATGTGCCCAGCATTTAAAAATCCATTTAAAAATCTTGGAAACTAATTTAAGATTTCCATCTAGAATACAAATTAGCAAGTCCTCTTCCTAGCTGTTTTGCTCAGCACCCATATCTGCACATTTAGTACTGAATGTCAGTTGGTAGCACTTAAAGATGATGAATATTAAAAGCATGCTTCTGCCTGCTAACATATTAGAGCTCGGCAACCACTGAATTTGTCAGAAGCTGCGTTTTCAGTGAACAAACTACCGCCTGTAAAACACCAAAGCATTCTGTACATTCCCAAGTTATGAAAAGGGTACACAGAGGTTAAAATTTTACCATTAAATATGTTACTGGGCAGATTGCACAAAATTAAAATCTTTTCTAAAACGTACATTTTATAGTATCACTTTGCTATGCCTTTTAAAGTATTTACTTGAGGACTGAACAATAATGTCAGCTAATATTAATTAAATATTCATTTTGTGCCAGGCACTGAGCTAAGCATTTCATTTATATATATACACATATATATGTATGCGTGTATCAATGTGCTATTTTCATATACATGCTATTACACACTTGCCACCTTTGCATACATCCTACCTTATTTGCATCCATGCATACTATCTCTACATATAATCTATCATATAAAATTCTCTACCCATAAGTTGAGTGGTTTTATTATCTCTAGAGAGGTTGGGTGATGTATGTGAGGTAGTAAGCAAATGAAACACAGAAAAGCAATTTCAACCCAAGTCTCTCTTCAATCTGTACGCACTAGGAGACAACTTTCTGACATACAAAACCTCTTGAAGAGTTAGGTGTGCGGTGCAGCCTGTTAAATCCCATCTATTTGGGAGGCTGAGGTAAGAAGATCACCAGTTCCAGGCCAGCCTCAGCAACTTGGTGAGGCCCTAAGCAACTTAGTGAAATCCTGTTCTCAAAATAAAAACTATAAAAGGCTGAGGATGTAGCTCAGTGGTAGAGTGCCCCTGGGTTCAATACCTAGTGCCAGGGTGGGAGGGAGGGTGGCAAGGGAATTCCTGAAGGAAGGACTGGCACTTGCTGGATACTGCTCACTCTCATTGAGTCCAGGAACTTCATATGTATTTATTTTAAATCCACACTAAGAAAGCCTTCTCATATGTCTTTTTTTCTGCAAGGATTCATTCACACAGAAAACTAGACAAAAGTACATTTTTCATTGGAATACATTAGCTTATTTTTTTACTTAATTAAAAATGGAGCCGGGCGAGGTGGCGCACGCCTGTAATCTCAGCACTTGGGAGGCTGAGGCAGGAGGATCGAGAGTTCAAAGCCAGCCTCAGCAACTTGGCAAGGCCCTAAGCAACTCAGTGAGACCCTGTCTCTAAATAAAATACAAAATAGGGCTGGGGATGTGGCTCAGTGGTGGAGTGCCCCTGGGTTCAAACCCCAGTATCAAAAAAAATAAAAAATAAATAAATAAATAAATGGCTTATTTGGATCTGCTTTGCTAGAATATGTAAAACCAGTTGGGTTACTCAAACTTCTGCATATCACATCTATTCATAGCCAATTGCCTGGCTTGGAAGGCAGCAGAGTATGACTGGGATCGAGCTCTGGAACAGTTAGAAATAGCACACTACTTCCTACTAACCTCCTTTGACCAAGGCTCAATATCCTCACTTGTAAAATGAAGATTATGTTAGTACCCATTTTATAGGTTACTGAGGAGATGAAATGAAGGGATATGTAGAGTGCAGGATACTCCCATAGCGAGTGCACAATACATGCTAGCTGTTATCTTTCTTTTAGATTTTTATCAAAACATCTTTACTGCTTTCTTGAAATGCTATATAGTTCTTTAATTTGTCTATTAAGAGCTGTCTTACACTCAATGGGTATTTTTTTCTGCTCAATTTTATACCATCAGCCCTACAGTTCTCCAAATCATTCTAAATTATCCTTCTGTTTCTCTGGACTTTTGAGAGATTCAAATTCTTTTTCCAAATTATATACTAAGCTCTCCTTTGAGTTGATTTTTTGAGCTGCTTAATCACTTCTGTTGACCTCCGCTTTTCACCAGATTGGCCAAATCTTTCTGATATGGAGACTTTCAGAAGAACAGTCTGAATTAACCTCTTAAGAGCCTAAAAATTAGGACTCATTGAAGTCCCTTCTGATTTCTGCCTTCCCCAGCATTTACCACCGTGTTCATCACCATATGCTTATGTGGACATTTCTTCCATTTCTTACATCATGGCAGATGTTTTCTCCATATTTTAGGGTACATTTTTCTCTCCCTCTCTCTTATAATAGGGAAGAAAGAGTGCAATTATTTGTAAAGTTACTGTTTTTACTGTTTTAGATAAAATTGCATCTTTCCAATAGACAGTTAAGTGTACAAATGTCTTCATTCATTCCTCAACAAATTATTTGTTTAGTGCCTATCACATACCACAGAAGTTGGATCACACACTTTTGCAAAAAAAAAAAACCCAAGGAATTACTTTTCTGGTGCCTACCTGTGTCACACAGTTGTTTGGAAGGAGTGCTATAAAGTCAAATTAATTAAATATCATTTAGATACATATTACATACCTATGATTTATATTTCTAAACCCAATCTCTCTTTTTTTAGGGGGGGCACTGATAGTGGACTAAAAAGTCCCTATGAAAATTGTCAGTATATTTTATTGCATGTGCTAATGAGATATAGATGCAGACAAAAAGAGGAATGTGGATTGTTTTGTTTCTCTGTAGCTGGATGGGACTGATTCTGTTTTCTGTATTGATTTTTATAGCCATCCTATTTTTTCACTTTTATTAGTTATAAAAACTTTTACTAAACTTTCAAACACTATGCATCTTCTTAATGTAACCCCAAAAGATCACTGCAGTCTTGTAATGAAAGACTAGTAACTTAGCACTTTTATTTTCCTTACTGCACCTCTCAGTTTTCCAGTTTAAAGACAAAAAAAAAAAAAAGTCATCAGAATATATTTCAATGTTAATTGGTAATTTGAAACTGCCTGGCATGTGATGTGGTCTATCAGTAGCCCAAAGCAGATCTCTTTTGGATCTGAAAAACATTTATCCCCTCCAACATTTATCACAGTTGGTTTACTTGTTTTGCTCCATCTTCCACAATGATCCCTGTCACTTGGAGGTTGGATCTGTATCTTTATAGATGACTCTGTTTGCATTCTGGCCATTTTCCTAAAGTTTATCCTTTAAAGACTGTTTTTTATTTACAATGAAGATTTATTTTACCTGTTTTAGTTTTCATTTCATTATTCCCTCTTTTAAATTCTCATTTACTAGATGCAGCTTCTTTAGGTGTTTTATTTAATTTACAAGGTAGAGATTTTCTAACTTCATTTCATAAAGCAATCTGTTTCGGAAAGGTCTTACTGCAGATCTCTACAACTCTGCTTTAGAGCTGTAGGATTTTGTTTTAATTATTCATCTAGAGTATATGACTTGGTTTTTTTTACAACCTTGAACTTAGTTTGTTGACCTTGGTCTTCAGTGCCTACCACACTTGAGGATTGCTTAAAGTCCTTTCCAGCAATTCAGTTTCATGAATGAGTTGGACAAATCTCTACAGCGCTTACTATGTGCTAGGCATATTCTTGGAATTGGGAAATCAAGGAGAAGAACTCTATCTCCAAGCCCCAACTCTTCCTTCCCCACCCTTCTGAAGCTTAGAGTTATGCTAATGACTGAATGTAAAAAGGTATTTGTAGATGTCCTAGTGTCCAAAGCAAAGACCAAGGATTGGTGAGAGGTGCAAATCCTGATTCTTGACTTCAAAGAAATTAAGGTCACAGACCAATCCAGAACCTGCCTGGGATCAAGGCGTCAGTTCAATGAGAAGAGTCCCCTGCATCCCAAAAAGAAGCTGAGGAAGAAAGAAAGAGGGTAAAAAAGCAGGTTAGGAGTTATTAGAATTTATTTAGTGAATTAACTAAAACAATCAGCAGCACGAGAGCTGAACAAAAAGAAACACAGGCCAGTACTGGAGAGCAGGACGCCAGCAGAAAATGGCCAAGGGGGAGGAGCCATTAGGCTAGGATGCTGGTTGCTAAAGGGGCAACTCAATCTGATCTCAACTACAGGAAAGAATGCAAAAATTCCTTCCCCAAACTAGAATGGGCTCCATGCCTGATACCCACTGTGGTTCTGGGGATTTGTTTCCTTTTCATACAATTTCATGGGTATTTTAAAGGAAATAAGGAAGACATTGTTCGAAGCACTTCCATCACTCTGCTGCGTTCTTGGAAGTCAGTGGTTCAATCTCAAATGAAACTTCTCACTAACATTATGTTCAGTTATTTATGCTCTCTAAACAATGAGTGTTTTTAGGCAAAGATTTTCTAGCCTATCCAACTAAACAAAAGAGCCTCCCACGCAGAGAGACACATTTCCATTCCGAAAGCCCTGCAGGCAGATCTGTGAAGCTTGCCATCATAAGACTCATTTAATTTTAAATTAAATTAAGGGCCCAAAAGGTAAGCACATTGTTCAGGTTATTCCAACTAATGTCCTAAACTTACAATTTCAATGATTCTCCATCCAATTGATGACTCCTACTGTAATAAAGAATTCATGAACCATGGAACCAACTGACAAAAATAAAATAAAATAAATATTTCTCACAGCTTAGAAGTAAGAAAAAAGCATTCACACAGTCCAGTTCCTAACTCACAAAGGGTAAATATCTGGGGAAAATTTTTAGCAAGACTTTATCAAGTCTATACCTGTAAGGAAAAAAAAAAAGAGCATAAAAATGGTGATTTTCAGATAGAACAAAGTTAGGAAGGTCCCAATGTCTGCACACTATCAGTTGACACACACACAAATAACCACATAGACAAAGCGGGTTGAGATGATAAGATGTAACTAAAATGAAATACAGGCCTTTGTCCTACGCAGTTGTAAGGTTCCCCTGTTGGGAGTGGGTGGGAACAAATCCGATAAATTCCTTCATTTAAATGCACATTTACTGATAAAATCATCCCAGTTTGGGTGGGGTTTTCTAACAATACCCAGTTTCTTAAGAGTGTGTGTGTGTCAGGGCGGAATGAGAGGGAAAGAATCCTGGATTGGAAAATTCTTAAAGAATTCCAAGTGAGGAAATCTACAGGTCAAGTGCAACCATTATGGAACCAGCTGATTATTTCTGGGCTGAGTACAAAAGCAGGCATTTGAAGGTGGCTGTCAGCCTCCTCCCTCTTCCCCTTCTCTCAGTGGAAAACAAGGACAGAACATGGAATGGGAGGGGAGAAAAGAAGACTGGATCTAGAGAAACTGGGAGGGAGGGGCAGAGATACGTTAGAAGGCTGTTTCAAAGAGGAGACTAATAGAGTTTGAAATATTGAAAGTGGAGCAGATCTATTAGGTGTGGCATGTGTGTGCACAGCTCAAGTGGAGTGAATATGAAGGTCATTTTAGTTGAGGGACTCTGAGAACTAGGAGATGTGGCGCTTAGATAAGTCATCCGAGGAAAGCTCTACTTACTGAGGATTCTGCATTGGATCACTGAGGAAAAGCTGAGGCTACCTTGAAGCTCCATGGCTCCAGAACTGTTGTTATAGATGAGGCAGAAGTAGTGGGAAGATATTTAAAATTGGACTGGCATAGCACTACATACTGCTGTAGTCTTGATCTGGAATGCACCCCAAAAGCTTATGTGTTGGAGGTCTGGACCCCAGAAGATGGTGCTGCTGGGAGGTAGTGGAACCTTCAGGAGATGGGGCCTGGGAAAGGGATTAGGTCATGGGGGGCGTGCCCTTGGAGGGGATATTGGAACCACAGACCCTTCCTCTCTCTCTCTCTTTGCATCCCAGCTGCCATGAGATGAGCAGCTGCTCTGCCACGCATTCCTAGGAGGATGTACTGTGCCACCACAGACTAAGGGAATATGGCCAAGCAACCACAGTCTAAAGCTCTTAAACCATGAGCCAAAATAAACTGTTCCTCCCTATCTCATGTATTTTGTCATAGAAACAGAAAGCTGAGTAACATACCTATGCTTGACTGTTAGTTTTCTTTTTTGTTGTTGTTTTTTTGTTTTTTTTGGTGCTGGGGATTGAACCCATGGCCTTGTGCTTGTGAGGCAAGCACTCTACCAACTGAGCTATATTCCCAGACCAACTATTAGTTTTCTTAACCAAGAGTAAGGAAGATTCCAGACATTGTACCCTCAACCCATGCTTCCCTTGATGCCCCCACTAACTTGAAGGTAGGTTATAGTAATTTATGCAAATTTCATGAATTCAAAGTCATTGAGAAAAATGTAATAATCTGATAGTAAATTAAGAGGGTCATGGAATATACATGATCCCTACTTACTGACTCAGGAATAGAAACAAAAAAGGTGATGTTCCTTGGCCACTCAGGGATCTCCCTGGGCTCCCTCAAACATATCACTCTAATCAGACACTAGCTGATGCTTTCCATCCTTTGGTCCCCAGCACTCTTCACTTCTCCCTCTACACACGCTAAGCAATGTCACCACCACCTCACCAATCCCAGACCAGCACTTACAACTGTTACTGATCTTTTCTGTCTGGATGTCCCATCAATTCTTCCAAATCAACCCTGTGAAACTAAATTTATAATCTTTCTGCTTTCCTCTGTTTACATGGTTAATCAAGCCAGAAAATCATCTTCAAAATGTTCCTCCCCTTTACTTTCGCTCTCCCTCCAAGGCTAACTGGTAAACAAAATCCAAGAATTTCAACTAGTTTGCAAATCCATCCCCTCTTTTTCATTCTGACTGCCACAAACTTACTTAGGACCCTTCATCTTTTCTCATCTGATTTTCCAATTGGCCTCCTAACTGGCTTTCCATTCCTCTACAACATCCTGTACACTACCACCAGCACAATCTCAGTAAACAACAAAATCACTTCCTCACTGAAGACCTTCAATGGCTCCCAGAGCCTATAGGATAAAATGCAAAACCTCTTAAGCTCTGGGTCATGCTCCTTTGTTCAGAGAGAAAGGGGGCGGGGTGATGCCTGCCATGCCTCCCTCAGAATCATTGGGAGTATCGAGTAAAATGTATGGAAAAGCACCTTCAGAACTGTCAAGCATCACCTAGTGGTTCTTAGTCTTTATGAGGTCACAATCCCTTTGAAGAATCTAATAAAAGCGCTAGAGGTTTCCCAAAAACACATATTTACCTTTGACATATTTACCTTTGAGTAAAATTTGGTATCCAATTTCAGATCTTCCATGGATGCTCAGAGACAATCCAGATTAAGAACTCTTACTTTAGTATTTATTACTTTCACATTGTTACACAGAATTGGAGTCAGTATCATTTCAAAAGAATTTCCAATCTTACAAACAAGCAAGCGGCTCTCCTGTGGGCAGTCTGATTATTCATGCAGATGTCTAAAATATGCATCAGCAGGGTCACTGGGCACATAGTTAATATAGGCAGAAAATTAGTACAATAGTTAGTATATGGGCTCACAGTTATTTCATCTTAGCGCAGCTGTCCCTATACACAACTGTTTGAAAAGAACAGGTTATTTTGAAAACAGTCAGCTGAATAGAGTCAAACAACTAGCCAGTGGGCCTTCATTCTAACTGAATGAAAATGAAGTGAGGTTCCTTCCTTTTCATATAGCTCATCGATGCAAAAACAGACACTGAAGCTATTCCATAGCATAAATGTTCATTATTCATGAGTCTGTCTCTTGCAGCTGCATGGATCGTGGCTTAGCATCAGTTTCGTTTGTCTATATGTCCTTTTACATGCGTGTGCATATTTACACTGTGTTTTAGTTCTCAAGAAGTAGAAGGCAAGGAACAATGTTTACTTGACATGTTTGTACAGGGCACATCACACAGACTACAGGGATATAGTATTTAAGGGCAGGAAATTCAAATTCTTCACCAGAGTATGGGCCTACAATGTACATAATTAAAGAACTGATCACATTATTATTAGAGTTTCTGTTACTGACCAAAGACTGGCTCCTTAATCAATCACAGGTGGTTATACCCCATGAAGGTAAAACACAACAACAACAAACATTTGACAGTATTTCAGATAGTCAAAACACATTCCATAACTGTAACATCACAAACAGAGAGAAAATGCACGTATTGAACATAAAAACTGAACGTCTCCTTAACAGAAGAGTGGCCTAAAATCAATGTGAGTCATTTCAAATAAGCATGTAATTAACTGGGTTTTTTTTTCCTTGCCTGACTTCTGAAATTAATATTTTTTGGCACATAATACCCTAAGACATACATATCCATTGGAAATCTTAAGAGATGTCTTTCTTTTTTGTTGATAAATTTTCAAAAAGCAGTCATTAAAAATCATTCCAAAGCCTTAAAACAGCTTTTCAAAAATACCTGCACTTCCCTATTTTGTCACCAGATGGCGATCACATGCATTGGTAAATCTTAACAATCATAAGCAAATCTAATTTCACCACTTCAGAGATATGGTTCTCAAATTTCATGATCTTAAACTCTTAAAAATTATTGAGGACCCCAAAGAACTTCTGTTTATGTGGGTTATGTCTACAAATCTTCACCATCTTAAAAATGAAAACAAAAATTTAAAGTTTTGTATTAATCACTTAAATCATTACATGTCAACAAAAATGTTTTTCGATCAGTGAGAGGTTTTTGAAAATCTCTTAAAATCTGGCTTTATAGAAGACACTTGGATGTTCACATTTACTTTTTCAACCTGTTGTGATGTGCTGTGTTCAAGTATATGAAAAATATTCCAGTTCCATGCAGATATGTAGTAGCTGGAAAGGGGAAACATATTTTCAGTCTTTTTAGATAATTGTGAACATTCTCCTTTGATAATGTACCAAAACTCAACAAGTGGTATTTTCTTAACATTTCAGAGGGACTGTAGTATCTGAAACTGTATCAAAGAACTTTTCATACTCAGTGATATTAAAATCTATTGGTCTATCTGGCAGTTTGACCCATGCATTTCTTATCCATGTGATTCTTTTATCATGTAATGGTCATTTGGAAAATATCAGTCAGAGTTATGAAGATCGTCTTCCAAATGCTGACACATTTCATTATTCAATATCAAGAAAATCACATTCCATATTATCAACACCAACCTCATCAGAAAAGTATTTTAAGTATCAAGTTGCTGCTGCCAAGTTCACAGTGGAAGATATAAATTTTTTAAAAGTTCTTGTTTCACTTGAAAGCTTGAATATTACTGCTGACAACAAACACTGTCCATTGTTTTCCTTAAAATGACAGGCTCACTTTATTTTCCAGAAAATGTTTGCCTTCTACCCAAGTCTGAATAACCATAGTTTGCTTAACGTTCTGTCAAGAAAAAATGATGTTCCTGAAACACTCAGCTAGTTCAGATTATAACTCAAGTTTATCAGTAATCTTCCCTGAGAAAATCATCATATGCAGCAAAAATTCTTTATGTAAACTTCCCCTTTCTTTAACTACTTAAAAAAGCCAAAAAACCCAGGGCCAAGATTTGATAAAAGTAATAATTTCTATTGCTTCATCAGGGACATTCTTTTTTAATGTATATTGAGGAAAAGAATACAGTGAATTTTAGGACAGTTTGGTGCCACCAACTTGATTCAGGCCATAAGTTCTATTTGCCACTACTTAGGTGCCATCAGTGCAAATGTCAACACACCAGAAAAGACAAATTATGGCCAGGTGCAATGGTGCACACCTGTGATCCCAGTGGCTCAGGTGGCCAAGGCAGGAGGATCACAAGTTCAAAACCAACCTCAGCAATTTAATGAGGCCCTAGGCAACACAGTGAGACCCTTTCTCAAAAATAAAAAATAAAAAGGGGTGGGGATGTGGCTGAGTTGCTGAGCACACCTGGGTTCAATCCCCCAGTACCAAAGGAGGGGGCAAATTATATTTTAATATAATAAAAACTGTTTTGATTTCATGGATCCCTTGGATGGACCACCCATGGAGAACCAAGCTTCCAAATTTATTTCATCTAATCCCAAATACTTAGTGAAAAATGTATATTAAATACCATGACTATCCTGCTTTAAATACCATGACTATCCTACTTTATGGAAAAGCAAAGATATTTACTTTTGAAAAAAAGATAAGACAAAAGATATTTACTTTAGTTACTTACTACAAGCTAGAAAATGGCACAGAGGAAATTTAACTTGGTGGTTTTGTTAGTCTATTCTTTTCACTCTATTACACTGCACAGAAAACTAAAATGAATTTGTTTTCAGCATGTAAAAATAAAACTGGGTGCCACACTCAGGGAAAAAGAACAAGATGGAACTCATGGTATACTAAAACCTACATAACTGAACATTTGGTCAGGGAGAACACTTAATTCAATTTTCTGATTAACTCTTCAATCATGCCTACTCTTGGTTTCCACCCCTCTTAAGATTTTTCAATATATCAAAGAACCAAAACAAGCACTCAAGAAACATCAGATTTTAAGTTCTTTCCTGATTTATATGTTCACAATTTAATCCTTTTGAAAGGATTACTAGATCCCACAGCCAGAATTAGAAGCACTGTCATTTCACAGTAGTAAAGCTAAAAATAAGTACAGGAGTATTTTTCCAACTTTTTCTTAAAGATGTGGAACATGAGTTAACATTTTACATGGTATCTCAATATGGAAAAAAGTAAAATAAAATTGTAAGTTACTTTATCTTGTTGAAGCACAGTCTATTGCTGTTATTATTAGTAACCATTCATTAAGTGCTCACTTTTTGACTATGTAAGAGCTTTACATAAATTATCCATCTCACTTGATTCTCATATATTTCAAAGGTACCATCTTCATATTAACTCTACCACCTTTTACAGATGAGGAAACTGAGAGTTGGAGAATTAATTAGCTTCTCCACTAGTACAACAAGTAAGAAGCCTAGCTGAGTTTAAAACCAAGTATATATAAGCTTGAATGACTTCAAAGATGAAGTTCTTAATACTTGACTCTTTTCAGGGGTTTCCAGAGCCTGAAGTTCTGATATTCCTGAGGTTCTCCAGGTGGTTAGCTTCCTATTGAGATTTATACCAGTCCACTGGTACAGTCAAGCTTATTGCATGTGTTGAATTATATGCTATTGATATTAGATCCACAGTTAACACAAATTTAATTTTTTACACATAAATCTTCCTAGCTTACCAATTTGCTACTCAAGTATTTCTCAACAGCCACTCTCCTGACTGTATAACTAGGTTGCTATGGTTTATTTGAATACACCAGTTATTCTTCCCTTACCATTCAGTCTGCAGCCCTCCTTTCTGTATGTTGAGAACCTGTCCACTGTATTTCTATGAAGTCTTTTCCCCCAGACCCGAGGCAGGTGTCCTGTCTCCTTACTCCACCTTCCCTGGGCTCTTGATTAATGTGCCTTCTTAATGCTATTTATTTAACATTTCTTACACATTTGTTGTATCTTCCTCACTTAGCTACTTTTTTCCCCCTTTTTTTGTCCTCTCTTTATTCCCCACAAATTCTATCACAAACACTATATACAAAATAAAGGCCCACAAATACTGTTGAATTAATACACCATGGAGTGGTGATAATAATGCTGTTGTGATCATGGTTTATTAAAAATCCATTTCTCGGGGAACTTAGATAAAAATGTTATGAGAGGGTCATACTGGTGTTTCCAGTAATAAATCACCTCAGGACTGACCAGAGAAAACAATTACCATTACTGAACTGAGGTTGAATTTCGAGTCCCGTTTCCACGAGATTGGGAATACCTACACACAAAGCCAGTGGCATTCTGGGTGCCCTGAGTGGACTGTAATACCTTGGGTTACAAAACGACAGTCCTCCAGACTGGTTCTTCTCAAGAAGTGAATGACTGAATTAAGAGAAAGCTTACGCTTCTACAAATGTTCAGAGGAAGAGGAGGAGGAGGAGGGCAAGGAGGCCAACACCAATACCATCTTAATGGCTCCCAACATAGTAGTATTACTATGTGCTAGACACGATTCCAAATGCTTGATATATACTAAGTCATTTACTACAAAACCCAGAAGTAGTAGGAACCATTACTAACTACATTTGATGGATAACAAAACTATGTCACAAAATTTTAAGTAATTTGCCAGAGGTTATTTACACAGCTAGTAAATCATAGAGCTGGGATACAATAAACTCATTTAAACTGCTTTAAGTATTTGTCTAATACTATATTACCTAATGTTTATGTCTCAAAATTTTGGAAAAACTATCCTTTGGAGAAAGATTTAAAGAATTACTGATACCTAGTCACACATTGGTGTGCTCTCTATTTCACTTTGAACTTACAGTCTTTTGAAGAAGATTATAAATCCTTGAACCCAACATATTTTCAAATATCATAATCACTTAAGCCTTTTGGTGGCTCTCACTGACCACACTGCATAGGAACCCCGGTCTCTTTTTGCTTGCATAATGGGTCTTGGCACCCCACTCTGGTGTATGCCCTGGCTCAACTCTCCCTGAATCTCAGGCAATGACACCTCACATGGCTTCCTCTTCAAATATCCAGATTCCTTCATTTTTCCTAGAGTAATAGTGATATAGACAGGGGGAGGGGACTTCAAATGCTGTGTGTTGTAAGATCCTATACTTTCTACTTCTCTTGTCCCATCTTTCTTATTTTCCTTCTTTTTCCGTCCTTTTTTTCTTAACCATCTAAAGATATTACTGTTTAAAAAGTAAAGAGATCTAGTCATATTTTCATGCAGCTTTTTCATAGAGGCACCTTTACTTTTTGACTGCTAATTTTGCTTAATGTAGAATTTAATTTTCATTTTTAACATATATCCAATTATTCAATAATGAATGGTCACACCATCAGTATAGAAAATAAAGGAAAGAATGTTAGACTCAAAGTATATCCATTTTGGCAAGTCTCTCCACACTTAAGAGAATAAATTTCCTTTCAGTTGATAACAAAGAACATGTTTATCGAAGATTTTTACCAGAGAGCTCAGACATGAACCATCTTCAATCTACTCCCCCTCTATCCCAATGGAGATTCAGAATATTTCAGTTAAAAAGAGGAAGAAGAAAATGTATTGATCCCTCTAGGTATTCTAAATTATAATTATGTCTGTGTTTCCAATAAGATCATCAAAACACCTTAAATCCTGGATGAAATTTAAAACGATCCCAGGCCAAGGGGTCCACGTTCTAAGGATGGGATTCCAAATTACCCATCTGCCATGAAGCTAATGTTCCAGTGTGCATCTGACATGCTAGCTAACTTCATACATGGTTCATCTCAAGTCTGCCCCAATCATATCTTTCTCTTATTGACTAAAAAATTCTTTTGAGTCTAATAAGAATTATATCTGAATACCTAAAATGTTTATTAAATTAAAAGAAAGATTAAAATGTATAGTTTTACAGCTGTATTTTTGCCTTCATGGTATCTGGGTCACTTCTATGATTATCTTTGTTGCATCTTCAGTCACAAACGCAAGCTCTATTGTTCCTGTGAGGAGCTACAAAACCTTCTGACAATCTCTTTTATGATGGGTCTTTCTAGGATCACTCTGAAAATTGCTAGAATTTGGAGTACTGAAGAGTTTTTAATGATGTGGTATATGCAGCTGCTGAAATGTATTAAGAGTTTTGGGGTGGGGTTGTAGAAAGAAAAAAAACTCAGATCATAATACGTGTGATACAACAGGATCTATTTAAAATCAAATTTCCTGTAGTCTGAGAATTGAGTTCCTGAACATCATAAATTTTCAATCCATGCAAATGGAAGAAAATATTGATATAAAGTCTATAAGATGTAATATATTTCAAAAATAACACTAAAATGAGTTCCCATGCTTACTTAAAGACTGGTGATAGAGTTTTAAAAAATGAAATTCCTACTAGCTCAAATAGAAAATGTCCAAAGTTACCAACTCTCAGACTGATAAAGAGATCTGCACATTCTGAACAAGTTTTTTAGATTTATGTCCTCCTAGGAGTTAAGGGAGGGTGGTGATTCAGTGGTAGCACTTGTCTGGCACACATGAGGCCATGGGTTGAATCCTTAGCACCACAGGAAAGAAAGAGAGATTTCTACCCTTCAGGATCAGAGATATAATCAATTTTTTCATTCAATACATATTACTTGAATATTTTTTCTTGTGGCTAGAACTAGTCATATTTTAGTGAGCAGAGCAGGCTCACATTCTGATCAAATTAAGTGGCCTCCTGCAGAGCAATAATGAAGCAAAAATAAATAAAAGTTAGTAAACGATCAGTAATGACAACTAACTAGCTTTAATTAATAAGATTTGAAAACTTTAAATAGGATACTTATCCCACCTGCAGAAAATTTACAGCTAAGTAGAATATAAAATAAACCACAAGATAACCTCTATATAAACACTGCTCTCCACTGAGGAATGTGAGAACTGGAAAATTCTTTGTTTTGCAATTTTCAGTTTGAGTAAGATAACAAAGTTTACAAAGAAGCACTGTGTTTTTGCTCAGGAGATAAAACATTAATCTAACTGTTGACCTAGAAATAACATGTAAAATTATAAATTTGTCACATGAAAGCTTTAAGGAAACAGGCAACCTAAGTAGTTCACAGTATTGGTTAATGGTAGATTGGGGACAACTCTGTATTTGCCAGTATGTGACAGAATAATATAAAAATCTTTTTCTCCCCACTGTTTTTGACTATTTTTGAACAGAAAATAAGGAGCAGAACTTCTCCTTTATGTTCGGGAGTGCAAGTCTAACACATGCTGAAATGACTGTCAACTTTCATATATGTAACTTGAGTCTCATAGCAATGCAAAATTACCAACACAAACTTAGTGAATTGGGTTGTACATTATTATACAAACTGGATCAGAATACAATTTACTTCTTGCTTGTCAACATAAATGCTTTAACACCTAATCCAATGTTCTAAGTTCAAATTTTATAAATTCATAAAAAGCAGACCCAATATACAAGATCCCCAGTTATACCATCTACAAAACAGAAATAAATTATGCCAGCTATTTGTCATAACTGTCGCTGTAAAATCAGTCATAAATGAAAAGGCTTTAACTTACCTTACAAATTGTGACTACATTAAAATGCCTTGACTTGCAGAGCCTTGCCACCTAACTATAACACGAGATTAACTTTTTTCTTCAGAGAAATCAGATTGAAGTAATCATAGAGAACCTAGAAACTGAATTCCAATTTGACAAACTCAAGAGTTGCATGTGTACACTGGCCTGAATCAGTCTTAAGTAATACATGATGCAGTACCATGTTTCTAAGAAAAACTAGGAAATCCAAAATTGCCTATGTCCTAAAGGAGATGGAAGGAAGATAAAGAGATTCTAGATGGAGGAACAGAGTGAGTGGAGAGGAGACGATAAGCTCCTTACCAGTTTCTAAGGCTCCAAAGTCAATGGCTGGTATGAGGCCCCAGGGACAGAAATGCCCATATAACAGACCTCATCACACCAAAAATACCCTTTCGTATCTCCAGCTATCAAAATACCATGCATCATCAATATCCAAGTTTGTCATCTCTGCATGAAGCCTTTCTTAATTTCCCTCAGCCAGAATTCCTTTCTCCAACTGATGTGTTTGCATAGCACTTTGTCTTTCTTCAAAGATGGGACTCAAGTTGCACTTTATCACACTTAGTTTCATCTATTAATTCTCACACTAGATTATCAAATCAAATTCAGACAGGGAAATCTACTATGCCTAGGCTGGCAAGGTGTGCCTACTATGTGCTCAATGTCATTTTTCAATATAAAAAATTTTATATAAATTCAAGACCTTTGCAAAAGTCAAGAGGAACACAGCAAGGTAATATTCACGAAGACACACAAAGGTTTATGTGCATGGATATTCATTACAACATTATTCTCAATTATAATGAGTATTATGGTGACAATGAAAACAATTACCTTGTATTGTGTCCTTATTTTAAGTCAAGAACCGTGGAAGCATTTTATGTACATTATCTCAGTTAATTCTCATAGTAACCTCACAAGGCAGATATTATTATCGAAACTCAGAGAAGTTAAGGTAATTATCCAAGGTCAAACAACTAGTAAAAGATGGAGCCAGAAATTGAACTTAAGACGTCTGACCCCAAAACTCATGATATGCCAAAAACTATTCTAAGTACCTTACATATCCATCCTCATTTACCCCTCACAGCAACCCTAAAAAGCAAACCATTTTTGCCACATTTTACACAGAAGGAAACTGGGACATAAAGGTTAAGAAACTTATCAAAGATCTCACAGGTAAGAAGTGGTAGAACTTGGGTTTAAACCTAGGCAGTTTGGCTAATTTATACTATCTTCCTATTTATAAGAGCAAATGACTAAAAATGACCTAAATATTCAGAGACGGGTTTAAATATATTTATGAATGTATGAACGAAGCAGCAAAATGTAAAAGGGCAAAAAGCTGGGGATTGTCAGCATCTCCATTTCTCCAAATTATTCTGTCAGATTATGCACATCATTTATCCTTTATTTCTATATATAAAGTTCAGGTCTGTACCATATACTCTAGAAAGGATGGCACTGAATAACAGAAAAAGATGGCACTGAATAACAGAAAAAGTTTGTAGGAGGAAAATCCCAAGACTTGAGCGTCAGACCCAACCCTGCTACCTATTATCTCTGAGATGTTGGGCAAAACCTTAACCCCTCTGAGTCTCCATTTTTCTCCAATAGAAGGAGTTAAGATTGAGTTTGTTTTAGCATAAATATGCTATATAATCTCAAGACAGCAGAGAAAGAGACCTTTTGTTTAAGTAAACATTAAAATTTAGCAATTAAGGGGCTGGAGTCGTAGCTCAGTGGTAAAGCACTTGCCTAGCATGTGTGAGGTATGGGATCGATTCTCAGCACCACATACAAATAAATAAATAAAATAAAGGTCTATCAACAACTAAAAATTTTTTTTTATAAATTTGGCAATTAATAAACAAATTAATGTTTGGGGGGTTCTTTTTTTTGCTGTTTTTTTGGTACTGGAGATTGAACTTGACCACTGAGCCACATCATCAGTCCTATTTTGTATTTTATTTAGAGACAGGGTCTCACTGAGTTGCTTAGCGTCTGGCTTTTTGCTGAGGCTGGCTTTGAACTGGCTATCCTCCTATCTCAGCCTCCCAAACCACTGGGATTACAGGCATGTACCATTGCGCCCGGCAAATTAATGTTTAAGAGTTTCAAATAAACAAAAAGCATCAATGGAACTTTGAAGTTGTCCAGAGATACTCCTAAACACTCCCCTGCTTCCCAATGCTTGCTGTGCATATTTCACTTATTGATCTCCTCCTTATATTGTAACTCAAGATATAAAAAATGTCTACATTCAAATCTCAGCACTCATGTGGTCACATAAACTCAAGTTCATCTTGACTAATTTATCCTCTCTGGTTCCCCACCCCAGTCCAAATCTCTGGCACTGACCTCAAAATCAAATATCTCTGTTTGCTGGATATTTCTGCTTTTACTGTCATTTTACTAAGTTGGGTCAGCCAGGCTTACATATCAGTCATCGTCATCTACTCCTCCAACCTGATTCTCCACATTCAGTTTGTCACTGATTTCTAGTAGTCCTCCTTTGTATTATGGATTGTCTACCCAGGGCAACACCTACACAGACAAGGTGCCACCATGCCCTATTGTTTCACTAATGGATCACAGAATGCCTCCGTTCACACTGAACCCAGACGTAACTTTACAGTCCTTCCTATCACAGCACTTCAGGGAGTCAAAGAGGATGAGTGGAACGGGGATGAGAGGCAAGACCCATCACTCATCCCCGGTCTGTGTGTATCTCCCATGACTACTCCATAGTATGACAAGACTACTATAGCAGATTCCGACCAGACTCTCTGATACAAGTCTTCCTCTAGTCCTTCCTTCGCATTATTTCTGTCCTGCCTAGTCATCTTTAGTGGTTCCCCATTACCTGTCTATAGGAAACATAAAAATATATTCCACTTTGCCTCCGTTCAAGATATTCTATAGTTTGGTCTGAATCTTCCTTCCAGGGCCCATCTCTCACATTCTCCAACATCAGGAGTTTTCACATATTCTTCATTTCAGAATTGTTACCTCAAACAAAATCTTAGCAAAATCCCAATAAATTCAACTAATAAAACCAGACCCATGTGAGCTGAAACAGAGGTAGGCAGTTGAAGAACCAGACCCCCTTGGTCCCCCGGGCAGGGACAAAGGCTCTTCTACTGAGCCTCCATGAAGCCAGCTACCACACTAACCAAGACAGACTCTTAACCAGCATTGGTTTATAAGTGCTTCCAAGCCTACGAAATAAACCAAGGAGAGAACTAATCAAAAGAGCACAAACACTTAAAACCAGATTCTGGCAATACACATAGACCTACCCCTCCTCATACATAAATTTAACATGATTTTCCTTTGCTCTGAAAATGTCAGTGCTAAGCAAGGGACAGGACAAGGTTAAGAGAATCTGACAGAAAGAATTGGACAGGGTTGAAAGCTGAAGTCCTGCAAGTTTATCTACACAAGCAGCACAAGTTCTCCTGGCATATTCCCAACTCAGCCCATTGCCCTCCAGCTGCATAATAGCAATAATTTTTTTAAACACCCTCATTCTGTCCGACCACATCTCACAGTGTGTAAAGCCCAGCTGGACGGTGCGTAGGATTTTGTCAAGCTGTCTTTAATCTTTAGCTTTCCTTCCACTCCTAACAACTGAGCTGGCAAGTGCTTAAGTTGCTGATGTTTACATCCTGCTTGTTTTATTATTCCTTTCCAAGAAGCACTTTAGAGGCCAGGGGTGGGGCCCCATTTGTCAGAGCTTAACTGTGGTACTCCTCACCCTACCAGAAACCCTTTTCTTCACCTCCCAGATATTCAAACATTTCCTCAATCAAATTATTTTTGTTCAGGTTTCAATTTGACTTTTTAAACTGTAAATTTAGGGAAAATGTACATGGATCTGATTCTCTGAAAATATAATACTCGAATCGTCTGCATCATGAGATTTTCAGGATATCCTTTTTAACTCATGTTAAACTCATGTTACAGTTCATTACATTATCTGTGGATCATCTCCATTAAAACCAGACGGTCACT
Organism: Glaucomys volans; assembly: GCA_020662805.1. NCBI lineage: Eukaryota > Metazoa > Chordata > Mammalia > Rodentia > Sciuridae > Glaucomys > Glaucomys volans. The sequence continues at coordinate 347,036 of JAJEJO010002976.1, forward strand.
CATGGGTCTTTCTGCTTGTGTGAGTCCTATTATCTTAAAAAGCTCCTCTCCACAGATATCTTCAGTTTGCAAGTTAGGCAGGAAACACAGCATATGCGGTTAACTTTCAAATACCCACATGTGGGTTGAGCATTATCCCTGACAGCCTTTTTTAATCCCAAATTGACTTACCTTGCCACCCACTACATGGCTTGGTTTGTATTCAAAAGATACATGTTTAGGAAATTCAAGTGAATGTCAACATGAGAATAAGCAAAACAGAATTAGATTAACCTACCAGGGAAGAATTTTATATTACATTACAAAAATCAACTCTAACTCCAGGAACCCATTGTTGAAGGTCATTTCATGAAGCTTTTTTTTTCTGTTGAATAATGGCGCAAGCTGATTGGAATTCTTTTGGGACCTCAATATTCCCATGACTTTGGGGAGGATGAACAGAAGCTGTCAGGGAAAGGCCTAGAATGGGCCAAAGGGACACAAGTTAGCCTCTGCAGTTCCCCCAGAATCCATCAGACCTTGTGAGGGCTTGTCCCATAATCCCTTCCTAGATTTCATTTCATTTGTTGTTAAACTGTTTCCATTTAGAATAGTGGCCATTACTAGGAGCAACTGTTCGTAAACTGAAGCATTCCCTTCTACCCATCAGAGCATGTATGCCCTACTTAAAAACAAAACAATAATACCAAACATCGTCAGAAAAAAAAAACCCAAAACCCTATTGACTACTCACTTTAAAAAGTCAGAGAGACAGAGCAAAATGTAGGGTACTAAAGAAAATGAATACATAAACACACATTCTCAACACAACACCAGGTAAACTAAGGTCAGGAGTACAGGTGAATACACCAATCCTCACTGCCAATACTACTCCCCAGGATAGACTGCTATCCTGTATTTCTTTTGCATTCTTAGGGCAAAAGTCAAGGATGAACTGCAGTGAAAGTCAGGCTTCCAAGGCCAAGGACCCCCGCTTACTCATCGTGTGCGGCACTACCCCCATGCCTAGCTGCTGCTTGGCATCTGCTGACTCCCCTCCTTCACCATTATAATCGCCCATTCAATAACTTGATGAGACTGACATAAAGCTGAGAGCAGGTGTGTGCAATATGTTGTTTTCCTCTCCCCTCTTGGAGTTATTAGCACCTCCCATCACTCAATTTGGCAGGTCCATTTTAATATTAGCATCACACACGAACAGAATCCTTGAGAAAGGAGGCCATTTCAGACTTTTCTGGTGAACTATTACTTAGATAATAGAACATTTATTTCATGTCATTATAAAATTAAACTTTACCTCTGGGTCTTTAAAAGGCTAATAGTTCAACTTCCCTTTTTGACTTGCAAGAAGATAAGATTCTCCTGACAGGAAAATATGAAAGGGCATTTTTAACCACAGTGACAATTCTGCTAGGCTGCTTAGTACAATGGAATATTTTTTCAACTGTATAAAAACATGTACTTTAATATACTTTTGAAAATCACTCCATGTTACTCACATAAGAAAAAGTTTTAATGCCCTACTTTACGGCCATGCTACAATAGTTTTACATCTCAATTATGTACATTCAAAATAGGTTTCAGAATCATTCACAATGTCAATTGTATATTATGGCTCAGCTTTAACCAATAGCATTGTCCATTACACTACTGCAATCTGTTTAAAGTGAAAGAAAAACATTTAACAAAGTGGTGCATGAAAAATAGGTGAATATGTTATTTCCTTTTATATAATTTTATGTATTTTGAGGAAGCTCTTTGGGACTGTATTCAGAAGGACAGATCATTCATTTTGGAAGTTAATTACATATTATTAAGTTCCAAGTATCACGGGAAATCAGCTCAAGCACTTGGGCTGTGCTTGGGGATTGAAAAGACAAACCACACTAAGATTTATTTGTTAAAGGTAAGGTAGGTTTCGTGCTAAAGCCACATACCTCTGATATTTCTAGATAAAGTACCTACCAGAATAAAGTTGATGTGAGTGAAAAGATTACTATTAGGAGTTTTCTAAGTTTGCTAATAAAGATGGCAAATTACTGGGCTGAAATCTGTCATTTGTTAATCAAATTTAATAGTAATTTCTTCCTGCAGACACATGCAGAAGACAAATTATCAATTTCTGTAAATCATAATTAGTTCAGAGGCAGATTTCAATTCTCCTAAAGATTAGCTCAGTGTAGTTTAAATGAGAGACACTCAGTTACCATACAAATTGTAGAAAACCTGAGGCTTCTCTGAGCTACTTGAAATCTTGGGTTACGACCACTTGAAGATTTGCAGTAATAATTCGAAATGCTTTTACTTTGTTATATTCACCGATGCCAATTTTCACTAAGTGCACAGGCAAGAGACTGTGTCGAGGAGCCTCAAACGCAGCTCTTGTCTTCTGTGTTTTCCCCATGTAGGTGGCTTTACTGCCACTGAGACACAAGGCCCTTTCCAATCTGTAATTTTCTGTTAAGAGTGGATAAGTGCCGTGAGCAAAACTGCTCACCACTGCTCTTGAGGTGCTTATTTAAAAAGAAATAAAACATGATTAATTTCAAGTGCTTTACAATTAAAAATATATGACAGGAGGGTCATCTGGGCAATTTAACTACATCGGGAAGGGTCGCAGGCCTATGAAGTTTGAGAAACCCTGAGTTATACTCTGTGCATGTATTTATTGTCACTGGTAGCATATTAGATTATTAAAAGGGACATGCTAATGTGACATTTTACTATTACAAAGGAAACTCAGTACTAAAATTAGAGCATAAATCAGGCAGATATGCTCCCAGACATGCAATCAACTCTGTCTTCCACTCATCTTCCTTTACGCATCAAGGGGTTATATTCAATTTCATTTTGTATTTATTTGTTAACTGTACGTGTCACTCCTTTCTAAGTTCAATGTAACAAAAATTTAGTTGCATCCCAATAAAACAGATTAAATTTAATGCAGATAAAGCAAGGCAATTAGGATGTCAGAAAAATATACTTCAAAAATCAAGAGCAAAATATAAACCTATTAGTTTTTGAATATTTATCCAGATTACATTTCATATGCAAGACTGTTCCATAAAGCTCTCTTCTTTATTGCACACAAGTATCCATATCCATAAAATAGTTAAGATTTGTCTGTGAAAAAGATCATGACAACCAACTGATTCTGTTCCCACAACACTGGCTAGTTTGGGGGTGTCAATAGCAGACAACATGAAGTAAATCACTGTCATGAAATAATAATTAGCATTGTAAAAATAACCTCCACCACCTCAGCTGACTAATGCACAATTCCTGTTCAAGCCCATATTTCAAGTCTGAAAGTCACCAAATGAAATTAGCACTTTCATTCCAAAGGCAGATTCTGTTGGTATTTTTGCCTGGAAGGGAAGGGAAACCATTTCATACTCTCACTAATCCAAAATAGCAAAAAACTTGTCATCTTTGTTGCTTAGGGGGAAAGCTGTTCAAGGGCTTGACAAAGAAGAGAATCACAGTCCAATTCCATAGTATTCTCCTCTCTCTCCTCCTGATTCCATTGTTTTAGGAATGTTTTATCAGCAGAGGGATTAGTGATTTCTATTTCATTCAGAATATACATGTCTATGGAACTGGGGGACATGAAGGTCATAATAACAAGGCCAAAATCATGGGCTTGACACCACATGGGTCAATTAGTTTTAATTTGCTTTACGGCCTCACCATCTCTAACACAAGCTATATCATGGTGCAAATGTATGCTATTGGCATGCAGGAAGTCTGTGGAAATGGTTCAGTGGATGCTCATCACGAAAGAGAAAGAGAAAAGAAGAGGGTAGGACGAAGACAGGAGAAAGGAACGCCTGGTAGCAATCCTAAAATGGCTTTGCCCCACTGTCTGTGAGACTATGACCATTATCTTTTTATAAAAAGAACAATATATTCAGGTCATATACAATTAAACATCAAATAGAAATACAAAGTGATTAAGAAAATGGCCAGCTAGCTAATTTATTCTGAGTTTGTGCTATGCTAACTTTAAAAATTAACTAAATCTATATAAAAATAAACAATGCTTATGAATTAAACACTATATTTCATGCCTTAAAAGAACTCAGTGCATTAGCAATTAGCATTTTCTTTGTTTTGAATTCATTGAATTTATATCATCCTTCAACACTGTTTAGCTAAAGCAAACAAAAACAAGAAAATTACATTATTCTTTCTAAGCCATATAAAAGTGATCTGGAAAGTCACGTTTAAAATCGCTATCATGGATTAGCTTAAGGCAATTATTTCACTTGCCGCATTCTTTTACAAGAAGTTAAAAAAAAAAAAAATCAAGCTTCTTGCCTAACAAGAAAAATGAAATCCCATTAGTTGTGTCTCCAGTGTATATTAACATTCCTTTTGTTTAGAAAGGTTAATATCCCCCAAATAAAGGAGCATACAGTGCCTGTTAAAATAATTACATCATGACATTTTAGAAAGGTTGGCAGATAGACGTGGTTGCAAGCAAAGAAACAAACAAAAGTAAAAGCAAGTACTTTTTAAATTATCCATGACTTCACAAAATAGAAAGCGCTGGAAATTCCACAATGTTTGCAATTTCCTGCCAGCTTGTCTGGTCTCTGATATTTGGCTTTTCTCCCTCTCCTTCAATATCTTTCTGTCACTGGAACTTAGGAAGACGTACCTTCATGCTCAAAATCAGATGATCTACTATCTGAAAAACAAACTACAAATCTGACAACAAAAGAATTGCACAACAGATTGGTACTTGATAGCATGAGGGGCCAACATTCGTCCCAAGTATTTCATGGCCACTTGGAGTTCCAAAGCACTGTATTTGGTGTTGTTTTTTTAAAATGGTTTTGCTATCCAAGGCGAGCTGAGTTAAGGGCCCAGCATCAGTAAGACTGAAACCAGTGAACAACTCAAGTCTTCAGCTTCCTCCCTTTAAGACCTAAAGAAACACTTTATGCAAACAAAATATGGAACTCTGACCCTAATGCTTGAGGCACAGAGAAGCAATTCTCCACATAAGTAAAACAAATTATCTTTCCAACCTGTGGATATAGCAAATATTTTTTAATCAAAAATAGGCACAATAGTAATATAAAATCTAACCAGCTCTCTCTTGCTCATTCTCTGGAGCACAGAAACACCTCTGGAGCTCCAGAATGGGGCATCCGACTCTTCTTCACTGCTCTTAGAAAAACATGGGATGAAACAGGCAAGACAAAGAAGTGAACAATGCTTCCCCCCCTACACCGCCACTTAAACCATAGATAGCTTCCTCGATTAATGACAGCTCAACCTCTGGACAGCAGGTCAGGGAATCTAAATGAACAAATACTTTAAGAGGCTTATTAATATTCCCAAAAGTCATAAAACACTTTACATCAGCAATTCCCAATAACACCAATAACAAATTTTGCATATATAGTGATGAAAAGGCCACTGACTTAAAGAGTCTAAAACAGAATCTAATAAAAACAAATTAAAAGCCTCCAAGTTATCACAACAAAATATCCAAAATAGTATAAATCCACAAAAGGGGATTGAGTATAACCGCTCACCTGACAGTCTCACAAAGAAGCCAGTAGGAAAGCCTGTCCTGATTTGGTACAAAAGTAGAGAGAGTACCACTCCCTTCTGCAGAGAGCTGTTCAGCACTGAATGATGCTCTTCAGTCCTGTCTCATGCAAATACAGTGCCCTGTGCTTAAGAAGCAAACCTCATATATTTTTGGATGAATGAACAAATGAACGAATGAATGATTTATATGGGACAGTCTTCCAAAACATCCTCTAACACATCTAAACTGACATTTTTATTTAACTGTCACTGGCTATGAACAGTGCTGGCTAAAAAAGAGAAAACATTTTTCCCCCTGAAGTCAGCAGCTCATTTCCAAGAAAAAAATATTAGAGCAAAGCAAATACCTTTCTCTTCCATATTCAAAGAATATGTGTTTCTAACAAAATAGAAGAAAAAGAAGAGGAGGATGGTGGTGATGGTAATGACATAGCATATGTTCGGTGCTGGGTACTGTTCTAAGTATTTGACACTATTTAGCTTAATCCTCGCAACTGCCATATAAAACATATTAATATTATCCCCATCTTGCAGTTGAGATAAGACAGAAGCATTTTTATTCAATACTGCCTGACAGAGCCAGATTTCAAGGCTGGGCAATAGAGCTCCCGAGTCTGTTTTTTAACTTATACTGTATGTTTAGAATAACAACTGTTCAGCAGAACTTTCTGTGATGATGGGAATGTTTTAATCTGCATTGTCCAACATGGAAACCACTAGCCACATGTAGCTGTTCGGAATGTGGCCAGTGCAACTGTGGAACTGAAGTTTTAATTTTACTTAAATAGTCACATGTTGATACTTAAACTTAAGTCTAATTCTGTAACATGGACAATTTGTTCAGCTATGGGAATGCAAGATCAGCAGTATGTCACTCTCCTTGAAGTCAACTCTTAGCAGTTTTCTATCTATGAGCTCATACATCAGAGTTCAATAACTATTTAATGAGTAACTTTAAAGTGAGTAGCTAAAGCAATGCCCCCACAATGTAAGAGCAAAAGTGCAATGTGCCATGAGTGACAAAACTATCATAATGTATGTGGAGACTTTCTTAACTTGCAAATCCCATGTCAACTATGCTTCCCTATAGAAGAGGTGAGGAGTGCCAGTAGCAGGTATTTTAAGTCATATTTTTCAACAATCAAAGAAAGTTTCACACAATTTATTCAACAAATGTTGAATACCTACTATGGACTATGACGAGGACAAAAAGACACAAGTTATGATGAGGATAAACAGATCTGCAAATACATACTCATACATCGTATACCCCATATTTTTGTGTCCGACAGTTGACATGTAATATGCACCCAGTAAAGCTCCTTCTTTTGAGTTTTCTTTATCAACAGCATCCAATCAAACAAGCCAAAAATTAAGAATCTTCCAATTATGTTGATTTTTGTCTCCTATGTAATTCTCAAACTATTCTATACAACTGGTCTTTACTATAACTAACCCAGTTTGGCCTCATTATTTTTAATTTGGATCTTTATAATAGTCTCTGTCCTGTGTTTCTTTCCCCTACTGTTGCTTCTCTAAATTCACCTTCCAAAAACTCCCAGAGTGACATTCCTCAAGGCAAGCCTGATCTGGTCCCATTTCCCTTGAGTGAGTTCCTACTGATATAAAATAAAATCCATGCTCTTTGGAATGGTACAACATGGTCACCACAACTTTGCCAGTGACAATCTTTCTAACCTTATCGCTCACTAGATTCTATCTTGTACTTTTTTTTGGAAGTAACAAACTCCTTATAGCATCTGGTTTATATGTTTGTAGAACTCAATTTTCTCAAGGACTGGAAGTCAAGATTTATACTGTCTATCTCCAACACAAAGTGTAGTATCTCACAGTCACTAAGCACTGAATGAATGCTTACTGAACTAACTAAAATATGAGAAACGTGATAATGAAAGATGAAAGGTATAGTTGCCAAAATGATACAAATGACTCATAAAGTGCTTTGGAATGATCAGAGAAAGAGGGAAAGGGTAAGTTAGGAAGGCATTCTCAGGGGTATATGTATCATTTTAAAAAAATGATACATATACATTAAAACAATAATGGGCATGTTGAGATAGAAAAAGTAAATTTTAAATAAAGGTTATATAGAAATCATTATTAATGTCAGCTCAGGTCATGCAATAGGAGTGTGGAATATGGAACTTTTATCCCATTTGCTTTTCCCACACCATCAAGCTTTGCCCAAGGCCTTCCTAGATGATACCTTCTACGGTAAAGCAGGAAAGAAGGATGTGTGAACCTACCATGCCAGCAGAGTCCATGACACTGAGAGTTACAAGTGGGCAAGATCACTCAACATGAAAGGCTCAGCATCTATTTTTAGCCTACACTAGAATGTCTTGCTTCCTGTGGTAAACAGGACCAGGCAAGGCCCAGCCTTGAGGCAGCCTGACTAGCCCACATGAGCTCACTCCATGCAGCTGGATGGGGAGAATCAGACCTGCTTTCAATATGTTCTCCATGTTCCTCTCTCCTCAGCTTCAATCTTGGGTGAGCATGGCCAAAAAATAAAAAATTAATAATAATAATAGAATAAAGATTTCATGACTCAGATTTGGAATGGAGAGAGAAGTAGAAGGCATCACTGGAGTTCAAGCCTAAATCTAACATCTAACCCAGCTTTCATCGGAGTTATGCCTTGGTATTCAGGGTGCTGGTGCTCAGATTCCTTCTTGCATTGGGAAAAGAGGGTGATAAGTGAGTAAAAATGATTGGTGGGATGTGGTTTGAGCCTTCCTGGTCCCTGGATAGCTCATCCCAATTCGTAACAAAAAAGATAGTATTGCACTGTTAAGGACTAAAAGGTATATGAAGGGAAATAGTGAAAAAATGAGGCTAAAACATTAGATTATGGTCAGACTGTCAACCTAAGTATATTTTATTTTCTAGGTTCATAGCATTGATGGATTGTTTGTTTGGTTGACTGGTTGGTTTGAATCACAGAAGAGAAAAAGCCTAGTGTCTAGCATATTTTAGACTTTTTTTGTGGGGGAGTGTTTCCGGGGATGAAACTCAGGGGCACTTATCCCCAGCCCTATTTTGTATTTTATTTAGAGACAGGGTCTCACTGAGTTTCTCAGCACCTTGCTTTTGCTGAGGCTGGCTTTGAACTCATGATCCTCCTGCCTCAGCCTCCTGAACCATGGGGATTACAGGTGTATGCTACCATGCCTGGCTATACATATTTAATCTAGCAGCAATATGTAAACTGATCTGGAAGCACAAGGAATTAAAAAAAAAAAAAGATCAGGAAAAGTAGTTAAGAGGCTATAACAATAATATAGTGTGAAGAAAGTTTTTAAGATAATGAATTTGTTAAAATTATGAAGAAACTACCATTTACTGAGAACCTAGAATGTGCCACTCATCATGCTGGTTGTTATTTTAATTAGTTCTCATAATTCAATAAATTAGACATGATTCTTCATTCTTTCAAATTAAGAAATTGGGGATGGCCCTGGGTACATTTCAAAAAAAAAGAGGAAAAGAAAAAAAATGAAACTAAGAAACTAAAGCACAGAGAAAACGTAAATTTCCCAAGGTCACACAGCTGATAAGAGAACAAGTAGATATGAAAGCCTAGCTCTTTCTACAGTACAGGACTAAGCAACCTGTTTCCACCCATACAACCCTGATTTTCTCAGAACCTGGAACCCAAGTAGACAAAGTGGTGAGAAGGAGGAGGATTGAGAAACAGCAGGCGGTTGCTGCCCTTGGTGATGTACCCTTCCAACAAGGCAGCCAGTAATTTGTAAAAGCCCTGTTGGAAGCAATGGAGACACAAACTGTAATACAACATAGTCCTTGACTTGAAGGGAATCACAGGTAGTCTGACAATTACAATATAAGGTAAGTTAAGCTCTAACCAACAATAGAGAGGTCATGTGAAAAAGCAATTTTATGTGCATAAGAAATCTCTCTGGGAACTATAGGACTATAATAATCAGAAGTTTTCAAATAATAGTAAAATTGATAATCCCCCTCAGTCTCCACAGGGTTCCCACCATAACATTAAAAAGAAGGACTCTCAACAAATTAGCAATCATTAACTTAATTATAAGATATTAAACATTCATTTCATTCATTGCCAATACATTGCAGAAAGGATTTCCCTAAACATCTCTAATGTATCCACCTATGCCAGTTACAAGAAATCCTGTTCACGGCCATTTCCCTTCTGCTTGAACAAAAATACTCCTCTGTATCTTGGAGAAGTTTAATTTGCTAGAATGACATTAATAGAAATCATCAAACTCCAAAATTCAAAACCTTCAGCATTTTCAACCCAGAACACAAAGATAAGAAAATAATTAATTCAAAAGTCATCTCAAGAGAAATCAAGTTACAGGCAAACTACCTACAAATCAAAACCACACAGATTTAGTTCAACTTTAAATTGCTCACACACACACACACACACACACACACACACACACACACGAACAAACTCAGAAAGTGGGTTGATCACTGAGTTGTTCTCTTACATTTTATGCATTTTAATACTTTCTTGATAAAGTACATTATTTAATAGGATATGAATTCAATACCTAATTTTATAAAATAAGAAACAAGAGCAGTAAGGTCAAGAAACTTGACCTAAATAACTTGTGGTTTTGGCAGAGTTGACAAGTAAATATTAATGTATTAACAATCATGATAAATCTAATATCTTCAAAAGCAAAACGACAAGCGGAAAGCCAAAATTCTTGCCATTAAAGCAGAGGCCCTTTATCAATGTTTCTCATTGGTCCCTGGCACCCAACAAACAGATAATGCATAGTGTGACCTTGACAAATAACGTCAATGAATGATGAATCTGATGAAATCAGTAGGATATTCCATTTTCCTACATGGGATTTTTTTTTTTAATGGAACAATAAAACATTGCAAATTTTTTAAAGTAGCACTTAAAAGTAAAAAATAGCAGTCCACATAAATCCCAAAATGACCTCCACCTAACAGTGTATGAGAAATACCTGGAAGCTACTAGTGTTAAGCTAAACTTAAAAATCAGTGTTCAGCATGCTACAGTCTCTCTTCTCCTCTGCTCTCGCATAAACACATATACGTGTGTGTGAAGTGTTATAATAGCATTTTAAGAAAAACACAATTGCCTGAAGAAAAAATGATTTTCAGAAATGTAATCATTCCACAATTCTTACAAGATGGTATTATAACCAAAAGGGGGGGGGGGGGTTTATTCCTACTGTGTTATAACATTATAATGCAAATATTTTGTAATCCCTTTTTGAAATTTTAGTATTGGCCTATAAAAATCAACTGGTTTTTAGAGGAATCTAACAAATAATAAGGAAATCAAAATAAATGCTCTTTTCATCACCCTCTGGCAAAATAATCTCAAAGGCAACAATGGAGAGGGAGTGTCCTTCAGGGCTTCCAGGAGCTCCTGCTAGGTTTGCTGGCAGAAACCCATGCTCCCCAAAGGCTCCACCAGTCCTGCTTTGCATTCGGGTTCCAGGCAATCTAAACAGAGCCACAAGTGATGTGACAACTTTGCTCTGCTAACACCTGGAAAGTAAACAAAAGGCAAAGAATTCTCCCTTAAGAAGACTTTCAGCACAAGGTTCATATATTCATTTTTAAATGTTTACTGAAATTCCTCTTGTGTTGGAAGTGGGGTACTAGAAACTTGAGTCTTGTATACTTGCAAATTTCCCTGTTACAGCTTCATAAAAATCCCTGTCACATAAGCCATGAAGAAATGCCAAAGGGTCCAAGTACAGAGGTTAATATCATAGACTTTAAATCAGACAGCCTTGATTTTAGTGTTCTCTCCACTTATTAGCCAGTGGTCTAGGGCGGGTTACTTAACTGCTATAAGCTATGTTTTCCTTTTCTAAAAATGAAGATAGTAGGATTGTCTTTCTCAAAAATATGTTGTGATGATTCATATAATAATGTATTTTTAGCATAATATCTGGACCATAGCAAGTACTCAGTAAATAATAGCTGTCTGTGCTTTAGTAAAATCCCCTATTCATTCATTTGACCTATTTGAATGAATACTTAGCAGGTGCCTCTCACAGGTTAGGTACTAAGAACACGAGTGTCAGTCTTCCTGGAGCTCAGAGTCAAGTATAAAAAACAAGTACTAAACAATTAGTTGATCATAACATGGAAAGTGCCATAAAATTATACTTTCACAGCTTTATTGAGGTATAATTGATATATAATAAACTTCACATATATAAAGTGGACAGCTTAATAATTGCAGACATATGTATGCAGCTGCAAAAATACTTCTACAATAAAAATGATGAAAATACCCATCACTTCCAAAACTTTTTGCTACACATCTGTTAGTCCCTCCTTCTTATACCACCACCACCCACTACCTCTCAAGTAGTTATTGATCTGCTTTCTCCCACTATATTTTACTTATAGGTCTTTAAAATGATTTTATAGAAAAGGAATCATACAGTATGTTCTCTTCATTTGACTTACTTCACTCAGCATAATTATTTTGAGATTCATCCATGTTACATCAATAATTTTAAAACACAATGGGAAGATAAAAACACCTAATCTATTTTGCTGTACACAAACTTGTACCTTTTACTTCAAATATCTCTTCTGCTAAACTCATCCCCTTCAATTCTGCAGAGGATAAATAAATCTAAAGTTAGCCATTTTTCTAAGAGTTTGCTTCACAAATACATCAAACTTCTACTGTTTCCCCATCATTCACTGCTGCACATCCCCATTGAGTATTTCACACCAACCACTGTTTTTATTGTCATAACACAAAGATAAATGTACTGTACTTCACATATCAAGCTAACAAAACCAAGATAAGTAATCCTGAATCAATCATCAAAGCATTGTTATTATCATATCTCACACACACACACACACACACACACACCCCTCACTTTTTAAAATATACTACAAAATGAATTGCACATCTATATGGCCTGTCGTAAGATGGTAGACACGTTTGAGAAACTATTCTACAGATGTTTTAGGATCTAAAATATTGTTCCTACGAAGACTGACAATTTTCCAGTTGAGTGACCAAGTATACTGCTCAAAGGCATAAGCTCCTGGTGGGGAACCAGTACAGATGGGCAAGGACGGCAATTCCCTTTACTAGATTACTAGGTAATTGCAGGATATAAAAATTGAATTAAAAATTCTTTCATTTCAATATTAAATTTCTTACATTTATAACTAGTCTAATATATCAAGATGAGATGACACTTTCAAAGCCTAAGTACAATTGTTGGCATCTAGCAAGGACCTCAAAAAAGGTCCTAAACAGTAACTAACATCCCTGATTTAAAAAAAAGAAATGGCCCACATTAAAGGCATGTCATATGAAAAACTTCCTTAGAGAAATAAATCCCATCCTTGATTAAAGAATATCCTACATTTTTAATCAGTTATGAACAAAACTACACATCTCCTATGTATTCAGCACTGAGCTAGTAGGCCAAGAAATATTTACTGAGTGTCTACTACATGCCTGGCACCAAACAAGATTTTTTAAAGGTCCTATCTTAATTTTTGTTGAATGGTCTGAATTTACTTAGCTTAAATATAAGAGATTGGCACATGCAAACATATCAAACATCCACTGATAGGGTTAAGTTTGTAACCCATGAAAACAGAAATAAAATTATACAATCTTCATCCAATGTTCCCCAGTTAAACACACAATAGCCTGATATTTCAATTCGTAGTGTCCTTTACTCCAAAATATTTTTGAATAACAATCACAATTATGGTTACATCCATTCACTGTGCATGTACTAGGTACTGCTAGGTCAAATTCAAAGTCAACTGGCTAAGAACATGAATTATATAGAAGAGGATGTATATATAAGCTATATAAGCCTTTTTTCACTTAACCACTGAACCACATCCCCAGCTTTTTTCATTTATTTATTTATTTTAATTTTGAGACAGGCTCTTGGTAGGTTGCTTAGGGCCTTGTTAAGTTGCTGAGGCTGGCTTTTAACTTGAAATCTGCCTGCCTCCACCTCCCAAGCCACTAGGCTTACAGTCATGCACCACTGAGCCCAGCTAAATAAGACTTTCTTTGGAAATAAAATAATATACGTACTATTTCAACATTTGCTTAAGTCACATGTTCAGAAGCTGACATTGGTATTGTATTTGTTATTGAAGACTTTAAAAGTAGTCAACTCCTACAAGTAAAATACAAATGAGCCACCTAAATGTAACTTGTACTTTTTGCTGACTGTGGTTGCATCACAACAAAAATGTACAGTAAAATTAAATTATATTGCAGATAAGAGTTTTACGTTCTTGGGCATAGATGAAACGAAGCATTTGCCAAAACCTGCTAACGCTGCTTACATGATTATTAATGGTAACAGGCCCTGTACATGAGCAGCATTGAATGGGTAACTTGGGAGAAAGCAGGAGAAAACTATACACATACACGTTCCAGACGAAATCCTAGAATTAAATGCTGACACTCAAAAGGCATGCAGGTTAAGAGACTGCAGCAGATGAAAATATTTCAAAGCCAGATACATTTCCTGTTGAAAATTCCTTACATTCCATGACTAAATCCTAAAGGCCACAAGCAGCACTGCAATCTCAGATTGTGCTGATGCACTGAAAGGGAGCTATACTCTTCGGTTGTGCTGTCAGCAGAGGCCCTAGACAGAACATGGTTGCAGTCCTAAAGCAAAATAAGTGTCTGGAAGGCAATTCACAGGTTTTCAAAGAAAGAGTGACAACTGTGACCTTGAACCCCTTCTAAAGGTTGTCCTGCTTTCAAATCTTACTGGGGTCCTGCAGCCTTCTGACAAGATCCAAAATGATCTTTTTTTTAAGATTTTAATTGAACAGAAAGATGAAGCTGCCTTAGTACATTTGTAGTCCTCGTGGTGATCAGTAATATTTACTAGGTATTCAAAGTACCCAACTTATGTTTAAACCTGTAATTTACATTTTAACAAGAACCCTTAAAAGTCTCTCTAGTATCTGTATGTAATTGAGAATGGCCTACTTCTTGATGTCAAATTCTGCTAAAATGGAGCAGGATGGGGGTTTTGTTATAGAAACAGAGGGGGGAAAAAAAACCACTGTGAAGCACAAAACAACCACTCATACAACATTCAACGTTGAATTACCATCAGTATCAAAGCTTGTCTGTGAAACTGCATTAACAAATCATTGTTTTTAAACTAGAGCTACTGACACATTTCCGGACACGCAAAAATAGGTACGTGGCTATTCTCTTGCCAGAGACGAGTAGCAGGAGTATAATGAAGTAGTACCAGTGTTGCAGTTAATCTACAGCCCATAAAGGGAATCAGAATGCTGAACTCAGGTTCTGCCTATCACTACCCAGCTCTCACCTGCAGCATTTTAAGAGTCCCAGAGAAGACTTAGCACTGCAGCCTCTGACTCTATTGACTGACCTGTGTCTTGTTGAAGTTGACCCTGAACAATGTATACAAGCCATTACTTACGATTGTTTATGACTCCTCACCATATTTCACATCTGAATGGGAAAGCAGCAGTTCAAAGAACCAACTTTATTTCAAGGAAAATTCATGTTGTGTCTTCAGATTATGCATGTGTGTGGGCACATTCGGGCACCACAACAACGCACATGCATGCAAACAATCCTGCCCCCAAATCATATAGTCAAACACTTTCCTTACATATTTTGAATAATTTTAAACTCTGTTAACTGAGTTCGAGTATAGATAGTTTGTCTCATTTAAATACTAGAGTAATATTATTCAAAAACAAGTTCTAACAATGGCTTATAATAAACTCTTCACTGAGGTTAATAATGCCTACACCTATGGACTACTGATGAGGCAGAATTTCCTAAGAAGCACTTGGTATAAAATAAAATGAGGGCTGGGGATATAGCTCAGTGGGTAGAGTGCCTGCCTCGCAAGCATAAGGCCCTGGGTTCAATCCCCAGCACCACAAAAATAAATAAATAAATAAATAAATAGATAGATAGATAGATAGATAGATAGAAACCAAGTACCAAAACATCATCAATCCCCCTTGCCCTATCTCGTACCACTGGCAATTAATGAGATTACCCATTTGGAATATTTATTCTCAAAAGGATGCACCTGATTTTAAAAAAAAAAAAAAAAAAAAACAGCAGTTTTGTATTTTACCTTTTAAACCTGACAAAGGTTTCCTGTTTTCTATCTTATCTTCAAGAGAAGACAGCTAAATACAATTCCCATAGGCCTCAAGAGCACTGAGACCTAGTCAACAAAAATAGTTTTAATTAACAGATAAATTTGCACTTTAATGGTAGGGAATTTACTTAAAGCTGTTTTTAAGAAAAAGCCTGGAGAATAATAATATAAACAGATTATTAAAGTTTATTTTAGTATCTCTATTATACAGTCTTCATATCTAGGCAGATTTTGGCAGAGACAGATGGCCTGAGCCTCTATTTAACAATGAATGATTAAAAGCAAAGGAAAAGAGGCAAGACACTATTTAATCCTTCTTCACAAATAAATATCAATAAAGTTACAAGGTCATTGAGCATTTTTATGTTTATATGCCCATAGAGAGTATTCCTCACTCCTTAAATGTGGACCAGTAACAACATACTTTTAATATTAATTCTATCAGACATCTACCCAGAAAATTGTTCAACTGATCTTTCATCCAACAATCAAGCTCCTACTAAGTGCTAGGTGACAGGAACACTGAGTAAAGCTGTGGTAATTTGTTAAAGTAGCTGAACCTCAAGTTTATCTCACTCATTGATTTCAAGTCTGTATCAACAGAAAAATCACACAGATTCGCCCAGTCCACATAATTTTTCCATTAAGGATCAATGGTACAAGCCAAAGGTCTCAGGCCCTTTAACCTCTTGTCACTACACTCAAACTTCTTTTGACTCCACAGAGTGAATCTGGCATCAGTTCCATGATCAGCAGGATGTGGCATCGCTAGTGCCAAAATACCACAAGCATTCGAGCACCAGTGACCTTAAATGGAGGTCATTATTACCATCTCCTACCGTTTTTTTGACAGTTGGCTGCTGTTCTCTGAATGTCAGAACCTTCTAAATTCTGTGTCATTCAACTTGTGGACCAAGGTTTATTAGGGGTGCTCCAGGTAATGTCTTTTCAAAATTAGTTCTTTTCTTCTTACAAATAAAAAAATAAAAAGTGTTAAGAAGGATTCAGAAACTGTGGACAGTGATAGATTTGTTTGTTTGCCAAGTCTGTTTTAGGGTAATTTTCCCCTTAAAGCGGCAATCTGGATGGCTAAGTTAAGAATAATGGAAAGAACAAGATGAATGCATGCAAAAGCACAATAGAAAAGGTTTAAGATAAACAGAAATTTGTTTGCTTAGATTCAAGGTCCACTGATCATTGCATCAGTTCAACTAGGAAGGCTGAAGAATGTCTTTGTTCCTTAATGGGAAAGGCTAAGATTCTTGAATTCATCTAGGGCTTTCATTAGGGCCTGAGTAAAATGACCTTGGGGCTGCATCTTATAGTTTTGAATATATCTTAATCCTTCTCACTGAAATTAAAGACATGTTCATTCTTGGTCTCAAAAACGTACAGTTCTTGAATTATTTGCTTCCATAAACTCTTTTCTAAGGCCAAGGTGTCTTTTCAAATGTGTTCCTAACATTTACATTTATACTCATCCTTAAGGCTGTTTTATACTTGAAACCCTCCCAAAGAACATTCTCTTAGATCCTTCTTTAACTATGCCCCAGCCCCACTTCCTAAGAATATTTGCTTAAATCAACTCCTTCCCCTTATTCCCAATGGAAACACCTGAACTTGGTCTGGTAGAAGCATACATTTATCATGGCAATAAATGTCACCATTTAAAAAGTCCCCATGCATTTTCTATAGCAGGAAAAATATAAAGCACTAATAGTAAGAAAGGAAAAAAGTCTTTTATTTAACTTGTTTGTTAGGGCCAAATCCACTCTGATTAATGCTACACTTTGACACAGAGCAATACCTCAACACCTCTGGAATCCTGTCACTGTCGGTACTACATTTAAGTGGTTGATATAAATGATGATTTCACCTCTCCAATTTTCTTTCATATTTGGAAGTGTATACTCACTGCTCTTGATAATTTTCAATAGTATCATACACAAAAAATTAATCCACCATGAACATAATAAATACACAAAGTAGTAAAATAGACAATTGAGAACTTATCAATGTCAGCACATACCAAACTTCATAATAATTTCAGTACTTACTTAACTATCTGACTTTTCATTTGTAAAAGAAAGGGGAAAACAATGGTAAAAATTAAATGATTAGTTTTCAGCTATAGCTAAATGTAGATGTTTACAGAAAAATGTAACAGGCTTAAATCAACAATGCTTCCATTCCCTTGGTAAAACATGCTGGCTGATGCATGGGGTATTCTGACTTGCCATGCTAGTGGGCTGCTCTAGCATGCCCAGGTAGGTCTAAGTCCCTCAGACAGTCACATTTACAAGTTAACGAGTTTGTTCCTAAAATCGGTTTATTCCAGTTAAGTCTGTTAACACAACTTCACATTTTAATTAAATAGTATATAGAGAGATGATACCAAGTAAATCAATGAAATAGGAATGTGAAAGGAAAGGGATTTGTTGTCTCAAATCAAAGTTAAGCAGAATGTTTGAACGGACTTCATAAAGATGAATCATTAAAAATACTACCCAATCAGATGTAGGTTAGATGACTGAGAAGGTTTGGGGGAACTTTAGTGAAAGTCTAGAAGGAATCTACACTTTGATTGTTCACAATATCTTTAAATTACAACACTTCTTTAGAGAGCTATAGATTGGAAATCACAGAGATGAGTATTTATGCAAAAAAGATGTGATTTATGCAAAAAAGATGATGGAGAATTCCAATTAGGCCTTGCCCTAACATCAAATACTGGCAAATAAAAAAAGATCTGTGTGTAGAGACAGATATGTTAAAATAAAAAATGGGAAGTATATATTTATCATTTGTTATGATTTCTTTGATTAAGTAACTACTGGCATCAATCAAACTGGATAAGACTTCTACAATAACTTTTTGATTATCTCATAAATTCACTATGGAGTTCTAAGTAAAGCAAAAGAATCACCCTTTGTTTAGATCCAAATTTATGAAGATTTTCAAAACATCAAACAAAAATGGGTAAAATGCCTTATTGCCAATCTTGTTTAAAGTAAGAACCAATTTTCAAGACAAGAATATTTCAAGACAAAGTTTTCAGAAATTTAGTCTCTCTAACACAGGAATATTTTACCTTAGTGCCCCACAACAGTCACAACTAACATCAGTGCAGCTGTCTTCTGACTCGCCTTTGTGGAGCACAGAGTAGGTTTCACATATGAGGGCCACAGCTATTAAACTGCCAGGATTAATCTGCCCAACACATGGTAATATTTTCATCCAGATTAATGGCTCCTTTTTGCTGGGGCACATTTATTTCTGTCACTAGGGTCATATGTTATCATACAATCCTCCACAGATAGTACTGGCATTTTCCATACTCTGTTCAGATCACATAATGCATGCGCATTTGGAATCATCAGAAGCAAACATCACATTTCTCTGCAGCACAAAAACAAGCGAACAAAAAGACTTGCTAAGCAAATTGCCTGTCTCAGTGCCTCCTTGATAGGAAAAGTCAGGAACCTACTTAAATATTTATTTTTAATTCCTCTGGCTAAGATTCTGACATGCAAAAATACAAAATGCATAGCTTTTTAGTGTCAAGAGATGTCCAAAGCAACAGGCAGTGCATTTTACACATAGGTCATCTGTACAGGATTTTTCAAGGTGATAAAGAGGGTGAGTCTCTTCTAGCATATGGAAGTTCATATCCCCTGGGGTATCTCAAAAGGTCTCATTCTAAATGAAGACAGTTTCTAATTTTTTCTTTTCTTTCACTCATCACAATAAGCTAAGAATAAAATCTGTTTTTTTTTAAATGAATCTGTGATGTAACAAGTGTCACTGAAGTAGAAAAAGAACAGAAGTAGCATACCAAGAAGATATGTATTATTATTTCTTAAAACCTGCATTTCTTCCAAATAGATCAAAATAATTTACAAAGGTCATAGTAAGTCAATACAAAAGAGTAGGGGGACATGCCTAAATTATCCTTACCCTAAAATAATCTCTCTACATTATTTCACTGGAAATTAAGAAGAAGTTGTCTGCAAAGTGATCAATACTTTTAAACTATTTTACATGTGGTAAATGCATTCTAGTGATAAAAATCTGGAATATTTCAGACCTTGGATGGGCCATGCAATGTTACTAATTTGCTAAAGAAAACAAATTTTAAAAATGTATGTAGGAATTTCCAAGACTTATCTTTTATATGCCATTCTGAATATTGCTAAAGATGAAAAAACAAACAAGATGTGTTGGCTATACATTACATTTTCTCATATCCAATGCTTACATGGAATTAGTCTTTGTACTAAGACGCTCCTTTTCAATTTACTTCAATTAACCTATAGAGTATGGACCTATACATCAAATCAAGAATTTTAACATGGTCTTTTTATGTGATTATTTTTTTTAAAATTCTAATTATAAAGTGATGCATATTCATTATAAAAAATGAAACAAAAGAATAAAGAAGCAAAGAAATCACATGAATTTCACTGCACAGAGTCAACCACTGTTAACATATTGCTATATTTCCTTCCAGAATTTTTTTCTCTGCACTTTTAACACATTTATATATGAATAAATTTCACATATTTTAACATCGTTTTAAGGAATGATTCAGCTGTCTTCTAATTTCACTTTCTGTAGTTAAATAAATTTTAATCAGTTCTCCTCTTCAACCTCTAAGGATTTCTTCGAAAAAACAATAAAGTCATATCCAGAAGTAGACACTTCAAGTGCAAACTTAAGTCAATCCTGAATATAAGAAAGCTACCCATTTCTCATATGAGAATAGCTCCACAAAATATAAGATCTTTCACAGCTTGTTTATATTAACATTTAAGACTGAGATTGAAAGAGTTAAAAGCCTAGGTATAACATTTCCTTCCTTTAGTTGCATTGGCACATTATAGAGCATATTTAATTTAGAAAAGGGCTTTGTTTTCTTTATTTTCACATTTCATTAAGAACTCCCAGGCACAAAAGTATCTTTACTGTCTCTAGAGCCATTTTCTAGTGATACCTTCCTAAGTAAAATCACCTTCCCATCCAGGTTGTTTGCAGTATAGCACTTTTTAACATTCATGAATGACACATTTACCATAAATACCAATTCACTGTTTATCACATGTCCGGCAGGCACATAATTGTGATCACATAGTACAGACACTCATGCTGGGTTTTATCTGTTCTTAAAGGGACTTGATTATAATAAAGCCCAATACATGTAATTGTGGGATCACACCCAAATTACCAAAGTTGTGTTAAATTGCTTTTTTATACATCTGATTTTGCCAGGTAACTTCTTTTAAGCCACATTCACAAAGGCCATTTTAATATTCAAAATAAAGTAATTGAAAGATAGATCTATGAGAGTAAAACCTTAATGAATATAGATATAAATAAAGACTATATATATAAATAATGACTTCTTTCTTGAGGGATAATATTCTAAGGGGAAGAAACAATAACACTAGAGGCACACGTAGTAATAAGAACACATGGGTAGCCCATAGTCATTTCCCTTATAGCATGTTTTTGTGTTTTCATTTTCCTGTTGATCCTTTGGTTACCATGACCCTACAGCTAAAAACACCACTGCAACAACCACATTTTGGGGTAAATGAATCCGAATGATAACTTCTAGTGCAATACTACACAACAGAATGTTTTGCAATGTCAGGAATGTTCTGCATCTTTGCTCTCTAATTTGGTAGCCACTAACCAACCACCTGTGGCTATTGAGCAGTTGTAATGTGGCTAGTGCCATTGAGGAACTGAATTATTAGTTAACTCTAAATTGAAGGAGTCACAAATGGCTAATGGCTCTCTCATTTGGTCATGCAGATCTAGGAGTAAAGAGGTCCTCTTAGTCCCTATAACTCCCAGTGCCTTAGAAGAGAGTACTTATTTTAAAAAAAAAAAAAAAAAAAAAAGGCAAGCAATAATAATTTTGTTTAAATCTTAACAAGGAAGGCCTCTCTTCCTTAAGAAAGGCATTAGGGAATCAGTTAGGCAGCAGATTGTCCTAAGTACAGGAAAACTATATACCTCCAACAACTAAATCTCATTGCAAAGCAACCACTGTGAGAAGGATCATTTTCACACTTCGAGCACACATTTCCTATGACACCTTTTGTGAAACCTTTGAGAAAAAAAAATGTAAAACATCAGAGAGGCTATTATTTTATTTTTAAGTTGTCCCAGGATTCCCACAGAAGAGACAGTCAGTAGAAGAAAGCAAGAAATATACACTAGACGTGTGAGATTTTATAATCCTATTTGCTCTAAGAAGCCTGGCAGAAATGCACTGTTTAACTTAACATAACAGTACCAATTTTATTTTTCAATAAATTTTATATCTGAGAAAAAATGTCTCACAGATGTTTAGAGAAAAGACAGCCAACATGATATAGAGTAAATTAAAATATAAAATTCTGATCTCATATAAAATTCTGAACAAATTTAAGGGCTACTGACATCCCCAAATCTGTGTAACAAAAGACAAATATTTATAAGCACACAATATGAACAACAGAAATAAA
>JAJEJO010002976.1:369414-569366 GCA_020662805.1 Glaucomys volans
AAGGGAAGGGAAGGGAAGGGAAGGGAAGGGAAGGGAAGGGAAGGGAAGGGAAGGGAAGAGGAAGGAAGGACAGACAAGACAGGAAGAAAGAAAGAAACAAACCAGTGCTGTGTCTGATCAGACTTCTGACTCTAATGTGAACTGAAGGGAGAGACATAAGCAAAACTCAAGCTACAATACATAATTCTGAAATGCCACCCCAGAAAAAAATATCATACTTTTCCATCCACTTCCATTTTCTTTGCAACAAATCTGTCATTTAAGACTAAGATGTTAAGATATGACAGCCTTGCTGAAGCCATGTCCTTATAAATGCAGCTTTCATGGCCCTGATCACTTCCTTCAAGTTGCTCCTGATTCAAGCAGATAATTTTGCACTTTTAATCCAGTGGAAATAAATAAGTTCTTGACAACTCATGAGGAATAATAAAAATAAAAATCCTCTCTCCAGACAAGAAGTAGGGTTCTAGTCTACTAATGGGTGAAGTTTTTTATATTACCATGGATCCTCCCAGAACGGAAAGAAAGTGATCAAAAGAGAAGTATAGTTCTGGGGCCCTAAACACAAACTGCACAAGTGTTAAGGAGGAAGATTCAGGTTACAGAATTCAGGTTCAACTAAGTTGTGGCTGCAGTTATGGACTCAGTGTTTGCCTCTCCCCAAAATTCATATTGAACCCCTAACCCAGAATGCTATGGTATTTGGAGATGGACCCTTTGTAGGTGAATTGGGTTGGATGAGATCCTGAGGGTAGGTCCTCATGAGGGATCAGTGGCTGTATAAGAAGAGTGGCTGTATAAGAAGAGTCATCATCCAGTTTTCTCTATCTCCCCACTGTGGTGTGTGCATACTCGAAGAAAAAAATCATGTAAGCATACATGGTGTTTTCCCACAAGCTAAGAGAACATTCTCAAAATTAAACTGATCATTCCAGCACCTTGATTTTGGACTTCCAAGTCTGCAGATGGGAGAGATAAATATGTACTGTTTAAGCACTCAATCAGTGGTATTTTGTTATGGCATCCCAAGCAAATTAACAGAGCTTCACTCATGATGCCTTTATTTTATTTTTTTATGTGGTGCTGAGGATTGAACCCAGTAGTACCTCACTCACTCTACCACTGAGCTACAGCCCCAGCCCTACTTTGATGTTTCGACACCATCTTCCAAAGGAAGAGACAGAATGATCCACCGTGAATACCTAATGTCATCACGACTCAACTATTAAAAAATTCAGCATGAACTATCAACTGTTTAGCCTGCATGTAAAACTAATAAAGACTTCTACTTCCCACCTTAATATCAAGTACAGGGCCACATTTACCCTCCCAACTGAAACAACAATTAAAATAGAAACATTAAATAAAAGAAGAAATGATTCATCACCAATAGACCCAAACTACAAAAAAATGTTGATGAATGTCATCAGGCAGAAGGAAAAAGATATCAGATGGAAATACGAAAATATAGAGAGGAATAAAGTGTACCAAAAATGCACTTTCTACATAGTGAACATATAAGAATTTTCTATTTTCATTTTTTAAAATATTTTAAATATTTACTTAGAGTCAACAGAGGAGATAAACTAGAATCAGAAACAGTAATCAACACAAAATAAGGCAAAAAAAGAAAAGAAAGATGTGACAAACAAGAGAAAGATGATTTAAACTAATTACACATTAAAAGTAAATGATATAAACACCCAATAAAAAGTGTATATTGTCAGACTGGAAGAAAAGAAAAAAAGGAAAAAAAAAAAGCAATGATACACTTACTGTAAGAAAATCACTTTAAAGACAAATAGGTTAAAAATAAGACCATGGGAAAAGATACGTTACATCAACACTAAAACCTAGTATAAAGCTTCCCTAAGTATGAATCTTGTACTTCTAGGGTCTCACATGTAAAACTGGCAATTAATTCATGTGATAATGGTCAAGAAGAATATGGAAAATGTCCATTTGAAAATTATTTTTACATATTCTACAAAATCATCACTGAAGATACAATGCACTGTTATAAATATCCCTTAGTAGGATCATCTAACATATTCTTCACAGAATTGAGTGCCAAGACAACTTTTGCATCCCATGTGAATTCATGCATTTTCTTTCATCAGATAAGCATTATATGAGCCAGTGTTTTCCCTTTATGTCTTGGCTAGCCAACAGAAAGCTCAAAGCTAAATTTAGTGCCAAATTCTAAAAATAAATCCATCCCAGCACTCAGCAGGATTCTCACTCCCTTCCTCTAATTGGTTTTTGACCTTTCCTAGGATTATTTTATTTGCACTGTAATATTAGAAGCTGCTCCGAATTCTTTCCTTTTTTAGAGAATACCAAGAATTATATATGAATATTTGCTTCACCACTTTCAAGATGTGTGACCTAAACCACAGAAGTTGAATAACTGCTCTGCAGGTCTGTTTTGCACCATAAATTGAGAATAACAGTGGTCAATTTGTCTCCCTTTTTTTTTTTTGCGGTGCTGGGGATTGAAACTTTGCCTCCCTTAAGAATGTTGATAAATGCAAAAATTTAGAAATGTAACACAAAAAAAAGCTAAGTTAATATTAAATGGAGTAAAAGTGTTATCAAAATGCATATGGTTTTATTTTGAACTAAAATCTAATCTTATGATGTGTTCATTTCCAGGTTAACTATTTTTTCACCAGTAATGGACACTAAATTAATTAAAAGCTCAACAGACTAATACAGACTATAATCTGTTCAAGGAGAAAAGCAATAAAATGACAAGCTAGATTCAGACTTTAGAACTCTGAGTGCAGAAATAAGAACAAGGAAATCACTAGCACTCTGGAGTGAACATGGATGAAAGAAGCCATAACCCAAACAGGCCTGGATCTGTAAAAGTATTAAAGATGGGCCCCTAAAGATTTGTGAATTCAGGTATGCACTTGTTACTCCTTTGATTGTCAATTAACATTTCTGCATAAGAGGAAAGAAAGGGAACAAGGGTACAAGGACATAAATTGCTCTGATATTTTATCAAATGCAGAGTTGCCCTTGAGCAAATCTACTCAGATACCAGGCATTCTGCTCAAAGCAATGAAGATTCTCTCTCTGGCTTCAGGCAGAGCCTTAGTTGTGAGGTTCACCTGTATTCGCATTCCAAGTGGTCAAAGATTATTGCAGCCTACTTTTCACGGAGTGAAAAACTATAATCTTTTCTATTAGACATCTAGAGCAGTGAGTTAAAGAAGAATTCAGATCGTACATAGAAGACTTATCAAGAATATGACATAGAAGACTCATCAAGAATATGATCAATCAAGAAAGAAAAGAAGGATTTTTAGAAGAAAATGGGATATATAGTTTAAATATCTATTAACAAAAAATATTTGATGAAGTAGATTAGTGGTTCTGATCCTTTGGGGAGCATCAGAATCAACATGAAACTTGTTAGAAAATTCAGAAACCATGCTTTCCATCCCAGAAACTCTATCAGGGTCTTTCAGATGTATATTAGGCAGTTTGACACCAATGTTAGTGTCAGGATTTTTGATATGAGTGAATCAATGAAATTCAAAGGTGTGACTTTAAGAATCAAGATGAAGTCATTATATATTTTACATTTAAGACAACAGCAATGCATTTCCTAGCTCTGCATATTAAAATAAATGAAAAGCAATGACCCATCTAATACCAGTAACCATCCTCTGACCAGATTATTATTTCTAAATAACATTTCCCTCTAAAAGGAATGAGCTTCTAGGAGAAATAGCTGACTTCAGTTCCAATGCAAAAACAAAACTAAACACCTTGTGGATGAGCCTGGATATCTCATCACATCAGAAAAGAAGGATGTGAACAAAAATTTTGAACTAGCATGAAGAGGCTCTCACTGGTAAAACAAGGTTAATCTGAGCATCAACAAGAATAATTGCAATAGACTGAATCAAAAGTATGTTTAAAACTCTGAGTTCAAAATACAGTGGCCTTCTGTATCAGTGGTTTCAAACATTTAGGGTTTGAATTTTTTTTTTAATTGTGTCTCTACTGAACACACACAGACTATTTTTCTTGCCATTATTCCCTGAACAATATAGTATAAAAACCAGTTACATATCATTTACATTGCATTACATATTACAAGTAATCTGGAGAAGATTTAAAGTGTATTGGAGCATGCATATAGGTTATTTGCAAATACCATGCCATTTAATCTAAGGGACTTGAGCATCTGCAGATTTTGGTTTCTATGAAAAGTACTGGAAGGAATGCCCCTTGGACACCAAAGGGGCAAATATGTGATATTAAAACAACAAAACTTCTATGATTTCTCTGCAGGGTATTAGAGAATCAACTGTTTTGGAAAAAATCAGTAAGTTAAAGTAAAAACATCACTTATTCTGCCTTTCATATACGTACTACATTTTAAGTCAAATGATATAGAGGAAGTTTCTCTTTATGAAGAAGGAATGACAAAATAGGATTATGACCATTTTAAAGGACCCATTGAAAGAATACATCGAAACAATGATCTTCAAATGATCACTAAACATCAATCACATGCCCACAAAAAGGTACAGAGATTATGCTGTCTATAAAGCATTATTGCCCTTCACACATCCACTTCCCAAAAAAGGAAAAGAAAATTAAACAGAATCTGAAATACTTCTTATATTTTTTCCAATAATGAAAAACAGGGCTGGGATTGTGGCTCAGTGGTAGAACACTCTCCTAGCATATGTGAGGTACTGGGTTGGATCCTCAGCACCACATAAAAATAAATAAAAGATATTATGTCCATCTCCAACTAAAAAAAATTTTTTTAAAATAATAATGTAAGACAATAATAGAAAATTTGAGTAGTGATTAGATATTATTGATAGTAAGGGACTATTTATTTAGATATGAAAATATAAGTGCAGTTATCTTTTTTAAAAGTGTCTGACTTTTAGAGATATATAACGAAATCTTTATGGATGAGATGATATAATGCATACAATTTTCCTTAAAATGATCCATGGTAGGAGGAATGGGTGAAATTATAGATGAAATAACATGGGCCATGAGTTAATAATTGTTGAAGTTGAGTGATGGGAACATGAGGGTTCAATATACTATTCCCTCTGCTTTTTGTATGTTTGACATTTTCCACAATAAGAAGTTTAAAAATGTCAAAAGCAAAACCAAACAAATAAAAAATATAAAACTCTAGCATTAAAGTTCAAATCTGGGTTATCTTCAGGAAGGAGGGAAGAGCTGTAATTTTGAGAGGCCCTGAGGGAGACTTTCTAGGTGCTAGCAAAGTTCTATTTCTTGATTTGAATAATGGCTACTCAGGTGTTTATGTTGTGATAATTTATTGAGCTATACATTTATATTCTGTGTACTTTCTGATGTTATATTTCCATTAAAAACGAATGAGAATTCAGAAATCTAGACTACTATTCAGCAATATAAATATGTGGAATGTATTTGATAAGAAGGAGCTATTTAATACATTGTAATGTATAATACACAAGGAATTTATGGACCTTTGGGATCGCAAATTCCACAAAAATAGAGTGAAGATCAGTGGTACAAGAAGGAGACTGAGAGAAAATGGGATAGGAGAAAGGAGAAAAAGCAGAATGAAACTGACAGTACTTTGCTATGCATATAATGAATATACCACAGGGAATTCCACCTTGATGTATGTCTTTATGTGTAAAGCACAAAAAAAAAAAAAAAGACAGAAAATGATGGCGCACACCTATAATCCTAATGGCTCAGGTAGCTGAAGCAGGAGGATTCCAAGTTGGAGACCCCCCTGGAAACTTAGCATGATCCTGTCTCAAAATAAAAATAAATAAAAGGGCTGGGGATGTAGCTCAGTAGTAAAGCACCCCTGGGTGCAATCCCAATAATAATAATAATAATAATAATAATAACAACAACAACAACAACAACAATAAATAGAAGGAAAATCAAACCAGTAGAGTAGGGAAAGGGGAATAGGTGGAAGAAAGAGGGGAGGGAGAGAGGAAGCCCTGGGGACCAAAACGGAGCAATTATATTCCACTCATGCATGATTATGTGAAAATTAACTGCACTATTATGTGTACCTATAATGGACTAATAAAGCATTTATAAAAATAAGAAATTTATGGACCTTGAGAAAAAAAGGTTTAAGAAAGTTCTAATCTTTAATAGTATGTGAATTAATCATGAAACACAAACCCAAAACAGAATCAAGATGTATTAAATGTAGAGAGTCTGGTAATAATAGTAAATACTTATGAAGTACCCATTGTGCTAGTCGGGTTCAAAGGTGATTATAAATTATTTTAACTAGTTCTTCAAATATGATACAAATATTCAACTTGCACTTATAGTATTAAATTCATGTGCTAGTATATTAGCCAGTATACCTTTATGTATTGTATATTCTATAGTACGAAGAAGAAATTACTGGTCTATTAGTTAATAATTTACAGAAAAAAAAAGGATAGTAAATAACTGCAATTTTTTGAGCTAGTCAAAGTGAGTTGAGAATCCATGGCTCAGTGCCTATGAGCAAGATCTTTGGTGTTAGTCAGTCTTGGATTTGAATCTCAGTTCACCTACAAACTGTGAGCCAGTATGCACAAATTTAATCTTTTTGTGCCTTAGTTTCCATACTTGTAAATGGGGTAATAGTACTAACAACTCTAGATACTATGAGGATTAAATAAGATTGAACTCTTAGCTTAATGCTTAGCATATGCTCATTTAATGTTAATTACTACATATTTTATTACTGTTATAATTATAAAGGGCTATCCCACTGCAATGTCCCCTTGGTAATATTCCAAAATGTTCCTCCAAAAGAAATAGAAGGAAAATTAAAAATGAGAGCACGTTCCAGCATGGGTTCTACAAACTAAAAGGAAGGAAGGAAGGAAGAAAGGGAAAAAAAGGAGAAAATTTCAAATAAGAGGGAGAAAATAATAAGTAAAGAAAGATATGGTATTAGCACAAATGGATGACTTAGAATTTAAAAACCAAGATATTAAAAAAGCTAAAATCAAAACACAATTACTGTAATGGTTGCAAGTCAAAAAAAGTAAAATAAATCTGCTTCTAAAATAAAGTTTAAATACCAAGATAAATTTAGAAGAAATTTTACCAAAGTAATTAGCCACTGGTTGAAAGAATCAGGCTGTAATACAAAAACCCATGGGAAACCCACCTGTACCAGAAAGCCATGAAAGTGCATCAGCTCTTGCCTGAAACAAGTACCACTCACCTGAGTACAAAGAAATAGTTCCAGAAACGGGATACTGTTGGGTAATTCCTGAGGACTCTGGTGGCCCTGGTTTCCCTCTGAGTCTCCATAGCTTCTTAGAGCCCATAGGACTTTTAAGTCACTTAAATACATGGTATATTTTGACAACAGCATGTTTTATAAGTCATTTGTCATCAGCAAACTTTAGACAAGGTTAATGAAAGTTCTGTCACTTTAATGTCTAACCGGCTTTAAATTACAAATGTCATGCGCCATGACTAAAGAAAGGGCACTGCAATAATACCATAAACCATCATCTCCAGGGACACACAGGTAATTGCATAGCTCATTAAAAAACTGTTTTAATTATTAATTGACCGTGTCAGAGTTGTCCTTTGAAGTCAATTTTAATTTTTTTTTCCTTGCAAGCATTATGATTTCAAGCTGACCTACAGAACTTTGTGTACCACCTAAAGCACTAGCAGGGCTGGATGCGAAGAAAGTTCTCAATACTTGGAATTATTTTCAAGTCATTTGCAAAGAATTTGCTTATTGGGAGGAAGGAAAGAGCAGAACACTTTTTGAGAGACCTGGTTCTCATAATGAGAAAACAAAAGAAAAAAAGTAAATGAATTAATAAAAATACCAAGGAGTGAGTTGAAACTCTTTGTTAAATTGCCTTCCATGATGATGCAAAGCAATGACTAAAAATGCTTATAGGACACCACAGTCCAATTGATCAGAACTTTAGCTAAAGTTACAAACTTGAAAGCAAGTCAAATTTCATATCTAATAAATATTTCTAGAAATAGGCTGATTACAATCAATTACAATTTTGAAAAGTCATCATTCACCATGGACTGTAGTAATTATTCATGTACCCAAATCTATCCTTAAGTTCCACTATTAAGAGAGGAAATAGCATCTCACATTTTTAATGAACCTAGAAAAACCTCTTATTAGACAAGAGTATGCTCACTCCTGCAAGCGTTCAGTGGCAAGACTCCATGAGAAAGATATGAGCAACCATAATGTCAGATAAAAGAGTTCCCCCGGAATTATCAGAAATTAAACTTTTAGTGTAAAAGAAAAGATTTTCTCCAAATCCAGATCTGATGAATTTATCCAGTCCCTGGCAAATGGCCTTTCGAAAAGACACTGCCAACTTTAAGTCTGAATGATTCTTTGTATCCTAAATTTTTGAGGTGAATACACCTGGTAATAAACACAACTCTTACAACATAACCTAAAATCAACTGACCCACTACTAGATGGTTAGGATGCAATAATGAAGCTGACCTCAGACTATTTCCGTCAATACAAAAACTGACAGCAAGTTCCTGCACCACGTTTGCAGGGCCAACAACTTACAATTCAAATCCGGGATCAATTTATGGACTCCGCTGTTGTTAATGACCATGCAGGGAGAGTATCACCGGGAAACTGACAGCATCCTCAGGACTAAGAGATGGTCTCCCAGAATGTGAAAATGAGATAAGTCAATTCTGCTGCATTGTCTGCACCTCAAGAATTAAACAGCCACTACCAACTGATAACAGAAATTACTCTCATTGGAGGCTCAACACCTGATTCTCCTTTGTCACATCAAGCAGACTCACAGATAAAATTCATTCCACCTGCATTTCCTGCATTATGGAAAACTGATCAAGCAAGAATATAGAGCAAATCATAGGAAATGTAAGTAAATAAGTCCTTAAGTATATAAATAATAAAAATACAGTAAGAAATTGGACTCATAGAAAAGGGGTCAACAAATAAGAC
Organism: Glaucomys volans; assembly: GCA_020662805.1. Classification (NCBI taxonomy): domain Eukaryota; kingdom Metazoa; phylum Chordata; class Mammalia; order Rodentia; family Sciuridae; genus Glaucomys; species Glaucomys volans. Next base: position 378,413 of record JAJEJO010002976.1, read on the forward strand.
TCACAATCCAAGTCCAAAAAACCACCTGCTTTGGACAGCCCGGGAACTAAGAATAGTTTTACATTTCTAAACAGTCGGAAAAAAAATTTTTTAAGGACAATATACCACAATACATGAATATTCCATGACATTCAAATTTCTATAAATAAAGTTTTATTGGAACACAGCCATGCTCATTCGTTTACATATTGTCTACAGCAGCTTTCACACCACAACAGCAGAATTGAGTAGTTGTGAAAGAGACCGTATGGCCCACAAAGCCTAACATATTTACTACCTTGCCCTTTAGAGAAAAAGTTTGCCAATCTCTGCGATAGTAAAATGAGTCCTAAATTCCTAACCTTTGATGGCACATTAAGTGAGCTATAGCTCTATCTTCATTCCTTCAAGCAATCCTGATATTTAATAATTTAAAGACTTTCCCAAAAGAGGAGATTTCACAATAAATGACAAATACCTTTAGCTAGAGGGTACAGCATGAGTGTTTCCAAATTGATGATAAAATTCTGTCTCTGGTATACACACATAAGTGTAATATGCTGTACAATATTCTAATTAAATTGAAGAATGGCTGCACACACCATGTTTCTATTAGCCAGGTCTTCTTTGATTTAGCGGGAGTAATGCTGAATCAGGTTAGGGTTGTTAAGCTTATCTGGCTTTGCCAATCTACTGAAATTAGGATAATAAAACTGAAGATATGTAATATAGAAGACATTTAAAAAGAAAATTCGTTTATCTTCAATTAAAATACCCACAATACTGACAATAAACTTATTATTCCCTCTTACAGAAAAGGTTATGTTGAAGAAAACAGCACATTAAAAAGAAATTCAGTCCTGCATGGGGACCATGGAGTTACATTTTGGAGGACAAAAAATAGCCTGGATTTTCTTGTGACACCAACATTTCACACATTTGTGGGGTGGGGGGGAACAAGCAAAATACAGGCGCTCAAAATATTCCCTGACAAAACGCTGCACTAGACTTTTTGGCTTCAATAAAACTAGATTCTCTGCTTCGAGTAGGGAAGGGATAGCAATTGAGTTTCTTGAAATGAGCAAAATTTCGTGTGGCCATGTTAAATTATTCACTTGTTTGAGACTCTGGGGAAGTATATGGTCACCACCTCTGATCAACTTCACCTTTTGAAACTAAAAATGAGATTATGAATCATTTTATTCTCCAGATTTTATGAGTTTATTGACATAAACACAGAGAATATAAACTCCATACTGAAGCTATATCAATCATCTTGGTATGCTATAAAATACAGTATCTTTAATAATATTTATTTTAGGCACCAATTAATTTTATGGGAGAATAATAAAACAGCAGTCTTTTCCTCCCCCTACAGTATAGACTATATAACAAAATCAACAGATATGAGCCAGATCAATGGGGTGAAAACAACCATTTTGGAGTCAGCTGGTGATTCTTAGGGCTCAGCAGTCCCTCCCTATTCAAAACTAAAGCTGCCGGCTCCACTCAGAAAGAAAGAAACCCAGTTCCTCTATTTTCCCATTTCCCATAACTTGGAAGACATAAACGGGAAAGGAAGTATAAAATGGTCAGTTGGCAGCTGAAGAGAAGTGACACAAAACTGTGCTCATCCTAGTTCTGACACTGAACCCCAGCAACTCGCATCTCTCACGTGCCAGTCCTGATTATTTTCATAAAAGTGCTACTGTGTGCTATCTTCAAAATATTACACCATCCTTCAATTTAAGTGATCCCATTAAACAATCTCCGGGTACACCATCCAGCTGAATGAAAATGAAATCCTAATGATTATTTGAAGTGGGAACCAAAGGACTTAAGGGAAAATAAAAATGTTTCCTGAATTTATCCAAAGACAATTTTATAAACTTTATTCTTCACCATCAAAATAAATATATTGAATAAGGAAACATTAGGTTCCCTTATGACTTTTAAATATTAGGAAATTAGTCTTGAAAGATTATGGTCACCTCAGCCCACTTTTGTTTATTTTAGTAACAGTTTGGGAATAGTGAGACTCTACAATTATAGGTAATCAAGCAAAGATCAGATGATCATACATGAAAAGGGGATTCGGACAACTACTTTGGATAAGGATGGTGAATTGGATCAGGTCATCTCCAGGCTGTAAATACAAAGCATAAGATGACATAGACTATATAACATGAAAACAGTAACAGAGAGGTAACCTTAAACTTAAATATAAATTTAGTATTGTTTGAAATTCTGGTGATGTTTTCTAAAAATCAAAAATGAGCATAATACCTCTCAGAAGTGCTAAGAGGAACCTTTATACAGGGGGTACTGTGTGTGGTGATGTGCACCCATAATTCCAGCTACTCAGGAGGCTAAGGCAGGAGGCTCTCAAGTATGAGGCCAGCCTGGGCCATTTAGGAAAGCCCTGTCTTGAAACAAAAATTAAAAGGGTTGGCAATTTTAAAAATCTAACAAAATAGAATTTAAGGCACAACTATCACATGGAAAACAGGGATGTTACATACTAGAAAAAATACAAAAAGAAGGGATGGCATCATAAATATTATGTATCAAAACCTTTCAGGGAGAAATAGGTAAATTGACAACTGTCAGAAACTAAGCAAGTATATGAAAAATAAGCCAAACCCAGAACAGACTTTTAAAGAGATAAATTGAGCCATGCCTATTCAAATTCTTCTGTAGCATCCAATAAAAAGATCCAGAAGTTTCTACAAAAGGGGGGTTGGGGGGTGTGTAGCTCAGTGGCAGAAGGCTTACTTAGCATGTGCAGGGCCCTGGGTTGGATTCCCAGTACTGGGAGGGAGGAAGAAAAAAGTGGTAACATCTTTCAGGACATGCAAAGTGTGATTTCAGAGGAAAATCACAATCTATAAATACTATTCAGTCACAACTCTCTTCCAACCACTGAGAACTAACATGGGAAAGCAGAAGGTTACAGGAATCACAAGGTCAATTCATCAATAACTGAGAGTTATTTGCATATTATTTAATAACATTATTATTAACACCTTCCGCACTGGGATGTTACAAGGATGAGAGAAAAGAACATACAAAGATATTCAAAAGAGGCCTTGATATACCAAGTACATAATAAATCTTATTCCTATCCGTCCATTATTAAATAAATAGTCACCAAATTTGAAAATGTACAACATGCTGCTAGGGCACTATCTCAAGTGTGATACATGAGAAGTTTAAGTGGTACATAAATAAAGCTTCATAAATTTAAATAATTGGGATTTGATTTAAATATGTATTAAAAGAGCAGCGCCTTTTTTTCTCCCTCTTTTGCTGTGCTGGGAATCGAACCCAGGGCCTTACACATGCTAGGCAAGCGCTCTACCACTGAGCTATATCCTCAGCCCCTAAATATATATTAAAAGAAGATACAGCCCAACAAATCTGCAATTTCATGGCTAACACTGATACAGATGAGGTAGGTAAAAAGGTAAATCAAGGTAAGGAGAAATATTATGCAAATGACCCTGGCAATATAAAGATATAGGGGAAAGGAAATTGTACAAGAAACACTGTGTTCTAGGAATATAAAATGCATAAGAAAGGGTTCCTGTCCTCAAAAAGTTTACTATTTATGGACTGGATGGATTAAGAGTGAGCAAACCAATGAAACACACCAAGTAAGAGTTGATGAATATATATGTCACATTCAAGAAGAATGGTGTTAAGTCCCTCTTTTCTTGGCTCCCTTAACATGTATCACATATAAACACTCTTTAAAAATAAATGAGTTTAACAATTGTCATGCTGAGTTGTAACATAAGCTGATTTGGAAGTCCTTGTATAGTAGCATGTTAGGGATTTGTATGTTAAATCTTCTCTTTGAATTATCCAGGAAATCATTATTTTCTCACCTTTATTTTCTATATAGGAAACTAAGAAAACAAAGGTTTCTGCTGGTTTAACAGCCAAATCACTCAAGACACTTGGAGCAAAACAAGGAACAATCTACTTAAAACTGTAAGATCCACGAACACTAAATGGTTTTAGATTTCTGTGAGTATCATCCTTAGAGATGGTACATGTGACAGGAATAAGCTGCATTTGCATTTGAAAATAGGGTAAAGCAAACCAAGTCTCCCTTTCAAGAGAAATGGAAGCAAAATAGGTGAGAAAGAGAAAGGATTTTGTATTCCCGAGAAAAACCAGACTCCTCAGAAGCACTCAACAGGCAGGCCCTTCTTATAACTCTGACATATCTTAAAAGGCATATTATCATCTCTTAATTTATGCAATATATTAACTTGTGCTTCTTTCATCTCTTTTAAAGTGCTCCTCCTGCATGATTCCCCTTCAGATTTTAACAGTACACCGGCACCACGTAAAAATTTATCTACACATAGTATTAGTTTAAAAATAAATTAAAAAGCTACAGGCAACTGAAGTCACAATGAAAGGAAGCCAATGTCTAGGGAGCAAACAGCAGAGAGGTGAATAAGGGGAATAGTCAATGCAAAAGAAATACATAAAACAGAATAAGGAAAAAGGCAAGGAGCAGTGACATTCCCCGAAATACACAAGACACGCTTCTATGGTTTGGACCATACAAGGTGAGAGTATGTTAGTGGCTAATTAGGATCCCATATTAGCTAATAGGCAAGAAGAATAAAGCTTTGAGACCATATCACAGAATCACTCTGTCATATTGACATTCATTCCGACTGTAGCTACTGCATCGATTTTCTTAGAAGCTTTATGATTCAGCTGCCTCTGAACCACAGCTAGAGCAATGCCCACCTGTATCAAGGGCTAACCAGCACTGCAGAATGCACAAAGGTGGCAGAATTGAGAAATTATCTCCCCCCACAAACTTGCTTAGGAAATATGAACAGTGTAAAACTTCTTTATAAATAGGGTTGGGATTTAATAGAGTTTCTCAGATAGGAATTTTTGAAATATTAAAAAGAAAATCCTCTATTTTCTTTAGAAGCAATATTTTAGTCCAAACAGCTGTTCTAAATTCTGGTTCCTTTGTTTTTGACTTTTTTAGTCAACGATCCTTCGTTACCTTTCATATCAAGAACCAATAGCAACAGACTGAAAGAAACATGTTGAAAGCTTGGTAGACCCCAAAGAGTCTCTAAGAGCTCCTTTGGGGGAAAAAAGCAACCGATCTTCATCTGTGTAGAGAAACACAAATCCCAGGGTCATTGCCACTAAATCAGCAGACCAATGTGATGAACATTGCCATCAATATGGCTACTCTACCTTGACTTTTGAATGTCAAAAATAATATGGACAGAATTGACTAAGCAGTCTCCAAGGTACTGCCTTTAAAATTTTTAACTTTATGGCCATTAAATATTGAACAGATAATTGGATTTATCCCCTTCAGTGCTTTATGGATGTACAAAGTACCTACCTTCTCCTGTTTTATTCAAATTAATGGTGCTCTTTTAAAGTGTCTGCCCTGAGTGCACACTATAGCCATCTCATTAAAAGGATGCTTCATCTGCTTACCAACTCTTTTCTCGATTTGCTGTGAGAGGGCAAAAACCACACTCCAACCCACATTGACAGTTAAGGGCAAATCCATTGAGAGTCACCCTTAAACCCAGAATTTTCCCTCCTAAACTCAAGTACACAGTGTGATCTGGCTGTTGATTAGCTGTTATCACAGAAAACCACAACACAGAGTCCATTTATCCTGTTGCTAATTAAAACATTTACAAATGCTTCTTTACAACTGGGTAGCTTACTGCTACATTTTTAAATCAAGTCTGGAGAACACAGGGATGCCAGTTCCTCTCCAGAGGATTAGCCAAATGAAACCCTGGATTGTGTATTGGACAGGGGAAAAAACACACCTTGGAAAGGCTGTGCAATTCACACCAGCGATAAGGAATTTCTATCAAGTATGACTAACACCTACAAACGTACAATCTGAAAATAACTCTGGTGGAGGTGTTAGTGGAAAGGGGTTAATGGAAATAATGTTTTCATTTGAAACAATATAAATCCACAACTGGCATTCCACTGGCCCATGACCTCCCCTTACCCAATCCTTGTTCAAGTCATTTGCTAGTGTAATTGAATCCTTCTTTGAGAGTCTTTAGATTTCATTTCATGTTTTGGGGACAATGCAGCTAAAAGACATTTACCATCCATCTTTCTTAACATTCCTAATCTAAATAGAAGACCCAAATTCAAGACTGCGCTTTTGATGGATCACTTACCTTCCTATACAGTAGAGCTTAGAGAGATCCTATTATTGCTCTCAGAACCCTTACAGAAAACATACATTCATACACATTTTAGTTTTTATTACCTAGCTGAACAGTATACATTTATTTTCTTAAATGTGTTTTTAAAGGAAAGAATACATTTTCAATTAAAAAATTCAAAATAACAAGATAGAAACAGCTAATACATAAAATGCAGGTGGGGCAAAGGGCCCAACAACATGACAACTTAAAAATATGAAATTGTGGAAATAGGATTTGCTGCTCCCAAATAAAATGCTAAGAGGTTTTGAAGCTTTTCCTATGTATGGGATCTTTTAATCCAGGGCCCCATCTGTTCATTTCTCTTGTAGTTGAAACAGGAAACAAAGAAATGATGCCAGCCAGCCAATGTCATTAATATGACTCCACTAAGGGACATATTTCTAAAGAGCATCTCAATTATACTATTACATATGCATTCAAAACCATGATTTTTATTTTATGTTTGCCTTGGAATGTATACAAAGTCTATTTAATATGAAGCTGGCCAAACTTTAATTGATTATAGCAACAAAATAAGAAAGATTAAAGAGAAAAAAATAATCACCTCAGGTACATTTTAAACTAGTAAACTAACTAAATACAAGAGACTTTACAACCTAACAGAAAATCCGTCCCAAATCCTCTATTCAGATAGAATGCCCAGACCAAACCAGTTACACACAGCCAGCACCCTCCTATCCACTTCTGATTTCTTCAGTTTACAAGTCACAACTGACCACCATCAAAAACTAAGCAACTCTTGCTGACAAGTCCTTTAAGACATTAATTCCACAGCACTTTTGGTGTATAAGCTACTTTCTTTCCCTGCGCTGGGATTTTCTATCTAAGAACAGAACAAAACTGGGCATACTCAGATATTAAGATTACATGGGTTACCTCTGAAAAAACTCCCCGATGGAATGAAAGAAACAGTTGTGAACTTTGTTGCTGCCCTTTAATTCTACCTATCAAGTTCTATTCTGGAACATCAGTTCACTGGAAGCTGCTTGGAAGTTCATTAATTTAATGAGAATTAAGTGTTGTGAGCCCATCATTCCACAAAGCCCAACTGTAATTGTGAACAAGAACATCACAGGGGCAAAGTCCACAAATTCCAAACATTTAGCAAAGTCTGTAAATCTCTCCACAAAGTGGGAGGAACATGAGCTGGAGTATATTTCAGCCTTTTATATTAATATAGGTGATGCCTTAATGTGACAAAAAGAAGGCATGTAATCAAGAGCTTAACTCTAAAAATGAACATACTGGATATACCCACCATTCAAAGATGTTTTCAAAGTTAAAATAGGCGTATGGAAACAAATGAAATTTATCATTGGTAAACCAGGGGCAGAAAAGAAAAGTGGGACAGGAGCAACAGTGCATGGAATCAGGGAACTTACCCAGAAACATTCAGGGTATGTCCTGAAGTACCTGGCACTTGCCTTGTCAGTGAACTGAACATTTCTTATTGTCCACTATAAAAATAAAACTAAGGTTGCTACAAGAATTAAGAACTGTTTTTGTTCCCCTTGAACTCCTAATAAGTATGCTTAATTAAAAACAAAAAATAATTTAGAAGAATAAAGTAAGGTGATGTTTTTAAACTTTAAGAGAATACGTTGCACTTCCTTTAAACAAATTACCAACTGCCAGCAGTGATATATGTCTCAGTGTACCTTTATATAGAACAGCATACTATATCTTTTTATAGTATAAATTTTGCACTTGGAAAGCATCTGAATATTCTACACAGTCAAAAAGTAAAATTAATAAACAAGGAGGGACCTAAAATGAAAAGCAAAAGAAAGTAAAGAAACATGAATGTACTTCAAATTAATAACGATAACCACTATGAAGGAAGGAGAGAAAAAGAATAACACAAATTATGATCTCAGAATTGTATATATACTCTATTCAAAGAAAGCCTGGAGGAAAAACAGCAAACATGACCTGGACATTTTTTTAGGACATTTATTTTCTGTAGCAATATGGGTGAAGCAATTCCAAACCTATTTTTAGTTGTAGGACTAAGGAAATGGGCAAATGTGTAAGGAACCAGTATTTTCACTATGGAAGAAGAATTAAAAAATTAACAAAGATAAGAATTCCCTGTGGAAATGGTTTGGACTTGGAATTACTTATCTGAACTCATGATTCCTAAAATATGTGCACATATGCAAATGTCCATATTATTTTTCTTAAGTATCCCCTAAAGGCCTAAAAGTGAATCCATTGTTAGTAGCACACCTCACTCCAATATTGGTTTCTAATAACTTTCTCCTCTAAAAAAAGCCAGAATTCCTCAGAGAAATGACTGATATATACACAATGGAATATTACTCAGCCATAAAGAAGAATAAAATTATGGTATTTGTAGGTAAATGGATGATGTTGGAAACTGTTATGCTAAGTGAGATCAGCCAATCCCAAAAATCCAAAAGCCGAATGGTCTCTCTGATAAATGAATGATGATGCATAATGTGGGGGGGAAAGATGGCAAGAATGGAGGAAAGATAGCTAGCATAGAGGGAAGGGAGGGGTGGGGGCGGGTGGGGGGTAAAATTAATAACAGAGTGTGTGACAGATACCATTGCTCTGTGTACATGCATGAACGCACAGATGGTGTGACTCTACTTTGTGTACAACCAGTGAAACAATAGCTGTACTCCATTTGTGTTCAATGAATCAATAAGTAAAAAAAAAAAAAAAAAAAGCTATGGCAAAGAAGGTACAAGATGAGCCTAAAACATTTTAGGCCAAAGAAAAGCTAATGGAATGGGGCTGCAGTTGTAGCTCAGTGGTAGAGCGCTTGCCTGGCATGTGCAGGGCACTGGGTTCAATCCTCAGCACCACATAAAAATAAATAAAGGTATTGTGTCCATCTACAACTAAAAATATTAAAATTAATTAATTAAAAAGTCCATCTACAAAATATTTAAATAAATAAAGTCCATCTGCAACTAAAATTTTTTTTAAAAAAAGCTAATGGGAGTTTTTTTTTTTAAAAGCAAATAATAATGGGAGCATGTCAAAGGGACACTAGAGGCAATTTGAAGGGGGTCACACTGATTGAATCTAAAAGAATTCAAACATCAAAATAATTTAAAAAGTAACAATAAATCACTAAAAAGAAGAATCTCTGAGTCAATATGATAGATAGATAGATACAGAGATAGATAATGGGAGGAGGGATGGATGGATGGATGGATGGATGGATGGATGGATGGATGGATGGATTCTGTACAGAAGAATTCAGACTACTGACTCTTAAATGTTGATAGACTGCTATAGTTGGAAAAACGTATTTTTTTACAGAAAAAAGACTGGTTCAAGAAAGGATTATCAGTGAATGTCAAATCTTCGTTCCCTTAGATTTAAAAAGGAAAAAGATATTTGCATGCCTTAAAGTCGTTTCTTACTTATTGCTCACTAGTTATATTTCATAACTATACAGTAGAAAGATCATGAAAGATCATACAGTAGAATGATACCTTGACCAGATAACCAAAATTAATATTACCAACAAAGGTAGAAAGACATTGGGTACCTCTGGTATTAATACTTTTAGAATGATATATCACTTAAGTATTATTCTAGTTGGGAATACATAGAGTTAATCTCATCATAAATACATAGAGTTAATCTCATCATAAGGCAATCTCAGAAAATCTAAATATGAACCTTTTATACAAAAAGGGGAATCTTTTTTATGTCAATGTCATAAAAGACAAAAAAAAAAAAAAGTCTGAAGAGAACTTTTTCCCACTTAGGCGATCTGAAGAGACACATCTAGGTGCAATATGTAATCTTGGACTGGATCTTATATGGCAGAGGCAGGGGGATGCTATAAAGCACATTGTTAGATCAAGTAACCACACTGAAATATGGACAGATTTGACATATTCTATGTTAAACTGCCTGAAGCTAATAATTGCAGCATAGTTACATAAGTAAATATTTTTCTTTGGAAATATATTCTGAAGTACTTGGAGGTAAAGAGCCATGATGTATGTAATTTATTCTCCACTGGTTCAGGGGAAAATGCACAGTGTGAGAAAAATAGGAGAAAAGAGAAAAGGAAGGAGGGTGAGTTCACAGAAATGACAAAGCAATGGAGCAAAATGTCAGTAAGAGGTGAATCACTATGGAAGGAATATGGATGTTCTTTATACTATTCCTGCAACTTTTCAGTAAGTTTGAAACAGTTTCAAAGAAAAAGTTAAAAAAAAAAGTCTTCTCCCACACAGCCTAGTGAATTTAAAATAACATTGACAGTATTCCTCATCTCATAACCTTATTTCTGGAAATATCCCCTAAATGTGGAGAAAATATTATGCACAAAGATGTTTGTCACAGTATTGTTTATAAAAGCAAAATATTTGAAAATACCACATGCATTTTTAAAAACCAAGGGAATGATTAATTCAATGATGCTATGTAAATTCAAAAGAGCACTAGGCAGTCGAAATGTCTTTACAAAAGTTATAACTATTATAAAAAATGATATTAAGTGAAAATAACAGGATTAAGGATGATATATGCAATCTGATCACAATTAAGTAAAGCAGACAAAAAGGAACAAAACCATATAAAATGGCTAGAAAGAAATCTAAGAAATGTCAGTACTGGTCATCTGCCTCAGGAGATGGTTTATGAATGATTTTTTCTTCCTTCTACTTTCTGTACATTTTAAATATAAATATTTGCACATAATCTTATGATTTTTATTCTTAAAATAATAAACAGGTATAAGCTTCATTTAAATTCTTCAGGAACACCTGTCATGTAAGCAACTGACTACCTATGGCTGTCCAGCTATCCAAATCTAATCTGAGCCACTTTTAGTCCCAAAGATGGGAAACAAAATAGAAAAAGGAAAAGCCACACTAGGAGACAGGCTTTAACACAACTTATTTATTTCTACAAATCTATGTGAATCTATGTATTGACGAGTTTCCTTCCTCCTTATTCTGACCCATATGGGATTAATTGATACCATGCTATCCCACCTGTCCCCATCTCACAGGAGGAAAAAAGGAAAAGGGCGTTAGCTGGGCCTGGTGGTGCACACCTGTAATCCCAGCAGCTGGGGAGGCTGAAGCAGGAGGATGGTGAATTCAAAGCCAGCCTCAGCAACTTAGCAAGACCCTGTCTCTAAATTTTAAAAAATATAAAAAGGGCCGGGAATGTGGCTCAGTGACAAGTGCCTCTGAGTTCAATCCCTGGTAAGAAGGAAGGGAGGGAGGGGGGGAGAGAAGGAGGGGGGAGGGAAGGAGGGAGGGAGAAGGGAGAGGGAAGGGAAGGGAAGGTAGAGAAAAATGGTGCTTACAAAGATGGATCATAAAAAAATGGCATCTCTGACCTCAGAATCTAACCTGGTGAACTCAACAGTCACATTCCTCACACTCCAGGCTCAGATATTCAGGAGCACACATGCAAGCTGAATTCTCTAAGTCAGCACTAGTGGGTACCTTTGATATTCTACAGGTGGAATGGAACAAGCCCTGTTAGGCTGGGAGATGTCCAGAGAACCTGTCTTCTCAGAGTTCACTATCATATTCACAGAGGAGAAAAAAAGGAATGGGAGAGGAAAGAGGAGGAAGGAGAGAGGAAGGGGGAAGAGAAAGGCCAAGAGGGAGAGAGAGAGAGGAAGGACAGAGGGAGGAAAGGCAGAAGGAGTAGGAGAAGAAAACACCTTTGATTTAAAAAGTAGTAGGTGGCAATGATCAGATGTAAATGTTTAGTTAATTGAAAGGTTGAAAAGAAAACTGAAACAGCATGGCCTTTGCTTTTCTAATAGACTCCCACAGTCACTGCCAAAAGGTCAGGCTTTTTTTTTTTTTTTAAAGTGGTATTAAGAGAACTGTTTGTGACAAAAGAGGAAGTTTCTAGATTAAACAATTATTACAGCTCGGCTCCTGTTTAAAACATTCACATTTGTAAGCATTTAATTATATTTATTTCTTAATGTACTACAGTTTGACTAATCTCCAACTTCAACTGAATCTCATAAACTCAGCCAATGAAATAATTAAAATTCTTTTGCCAACTTGATTTGGATGAAAAAGTCAAACACTTCATTTAAAATTTATGTGAGGCACATTCATAAGAATATACTAATTTCTCATTCAGATTTCAAATTGAATCCATTTAATGACTGCCGATAGCAAAGCAATAGGAATGCATAGAAGAATAGTCATACAATTGACAATTACCCAAAGTTCCTATCATGTTTTGTGAATCAACAATTGTCTCCAAACTTGTGAAAGAAATCAATGTGCATTAGTGTCTAGAATCTTATAACCTGTCTGCACTAAACTATAAAAAATGAGTACAATTAGATATACGATTTAAAGAATTTATCAATCTGAATGAACAAATGAACAAAAATAAAGAAGTTCTCTATGATCCCATGTTGCCTTTCAAGGCAACACAACTCTCTGGGCTGTGGAGTTTACCACTATTTCTTGCTCAGTGCATTCATGTTCTTTATCAGCAAAATGGTTACAATGGTCTTTCAGACTTGAGTGATGAATGACAAAACAACATAGTTCCATTCTAAATTGTGAATGGCCTTGGAACGCAGTGCCAAAAACCAACTGCAATGGTTAGGCCAGAGAATAAAAAACACCCAGCAACATTATCAAATTCTAAAACGAAGCAAGAAAAAGAAGCAGAATAAAAGGAGGAAGAAAAGGCAAAAAGAGGAGGAAGATGGGGGAAAATCCAGACATTTGAACACCTAAGTAATGAAAAGAGAAAATGCCCTCTGATCACTGTTTTTGTTTTCCCCTGAAACAAAACCCAGCACTAGGACTTAGTGCAGGATAGATTAAATTATTTCTCACCAGGTGATGAATAAATCCTGCTCTAGTTTTACCTCTTCCACACTCAACTCACATATGGACTACTTCTTTTACAGTTATACACACTCTGACACACAAGTCACAAGGTCACAGTGTGCTGCTGCAGCAGGAAGAGCCTAGATTAAAGTCAGGGTTCCTCAGGATGCATTCAGACAGGAAGACTTGCTTCCAAACCCCTCCAGCAAGGTAAACAGAGGAGTCTGAACCAAGGTGAATCGTGATGCCCGTCCTACTAAAGAGAAAGTGCACAGCACTTAATTAAATCTGACTTATTAAAAAAAAAAAAAAAAAGGCAAGTTCACAGGGAAAATATCATTGTAAGAACACGTATTTCTACACTAATAAAAACAATAAACTCAAAGCTTGTTCAAAGTCATATTCTCATTATGGCCAATCCTAACCATTCATTTATAATTGTAACCCTTCCCCTAGAGTCCATGGTCCTTACCCAGCTTTATTTTTCCATAGCTGTTATCACCCTTAACAGACTATTTAATTTGCATTTAATTTGCTCACTTAATATGTTAATTGTTTGTTTCTTCCTCCTCCTGACCATATAAGTTCTATAGAAGGTGGGATATTTGTCTGTTTAGTTCACTTCAGTGCCTGGTGCATTATAGATACTCAATAAGTGTCTGTTAAGTGAATGAATCATTCATTAAGCTAAATGATTTCTTAAAGTTCTTCTTATTCAAGCAGAAAAGGCAAAAATTAGGCAGGGAGTTTTTAAAAAGTCATAATAGGACAGATAAAGGGTTATTATCTTACTCTAAAGAGCCTATTTGCATTGATTAAACATGGGCGCATGCGCAAGTACTCGCTTGCATTCTTAAATACTGATTCAGAAATGGGTAAAGGACCTAAACAACTGCTGAAAAGAAGAGCAAATGCTTAATAAACACTTGGACGAAAATAACTTCACCAATAGCAAATAAACACAAATTAAAACAAAATAACATTTTTCCTCCATGTAATTATCAAAGACCTTAAAAAACAAAGATTCCCAAACACAATGACAGTGCAGTAAGATGGTTACTCCCAGTCACTAGGAGTGAAATTAAAACAATCATTCTAAAGTGTAATTTGGAAATAAGAATTTCAAGCCGGGGGAAAAAAAAAAATGTCCATATCTCTGACCCAGGCATTTCAATTGTGAAACCTTATTCAAAAGGTTTGTCTAAAATATAGACAAAGACCTTTGTCTATATTTTTAGACCTTTGTCTAAAATATAGACAAAGATCAAAAACAGAGATGTTCATCAAAGCATTATTTATAATAGCATAACTCTAGAAATAATTTAGAGGATTAAAAATAGAGAAGCAGTTCAATCAATTATGGTACATCAGAAAATCAATTATTATATATTCTTTGGATATATGCTTGAAGCATCTTTACCAAGATGAAAGATTGCAAATAATACAATGTTAAATAAATAAAAGCCAGAGATAACTAAATCTGAAACATGCATAGCAATATGCATAGAAAGTAGAAAATATTAATATCAAGAGTATATATCTTGAGTGAATAGGATTATAGGCTAATTTCGTTCTCTGAAAGATACTTTCATAGATTTTTTAATTGAAATAAATATGCTCTATTTTATAATCAGAAATAAATGAACAAAAAAGATTTCACAGAATTGGGATAGAATACACTTTCAAGGGTTGTCATTATTAGCAATAAGACAAATGAAGTTTTAGGAAAAAAGGAGCAAAAATTAGCAGTATCTGGAAAAAAACAATATTTTGAAGAAATAAAATACCCTGATTCCTCTCTAAAAAAAGCTGTAGCTCTGAATAACCTCATAGGGTCCTTTCCATCCAAAAATCATATTATTAAGTTTTTCTTTTAAAATTCAATATAAAATTTGACAGGGAATCTATTCACAGGCAATCTTATTAATTTTAGTTCTTAACCCACAGAACTATGAAAGAGGAACAAAACTGGGGCGGAGGGAGAGAGAAAAATAGAATGCATTTATGGCATTAGCACTATCTTCACCTTGAATGTAAACTAAAATTATTGATAATAAATGAACTTTTCAATAAATTAGTCAAATCTGAGTCACTGACCATAGTGATAAATCATCCACTAGAAAAGACTGAATTTATTAAAATTAAAAAAAGAACATCTTTATGGATAGTCAGAAGAAAAATTACTCAAGCTCTTGTGGGTACAGAGAGAAAAATCATTTGGACTACTCGAAACAAATTCAAATATTTAAAACAAAGAAGATGGTTGTGCTTACATATACAGATCTATAGACTTAACATCTGCACCTGCTCTTTGGAGATCTACAAGGCTGTGTCAATAGAAATATGAGCATCCTTTGCAATCATCTGACAGTACTGTTTCATGAAATTACATCAGATCTCTATCTAAATCAAGTTTTTAGGGCTATCCATAGATGGAGTAAAAGAATGTGAAGGGAAAGTAAGAAAATTCAAGCAAACCTATTACTTTCCTTTTAAGCTCAAATATATTTCTTAAGGCTAAACATCAGAAGCAAGATGCTTGGATACCAACACTTTCCTTTATAACCTTTGCTTTGTATCTAGCTCCAGAGGGAAAATCATGTTTACAAGAACCACGAGACATGTGAAAAGCAATAACCAAGATAAATGAAAAAATGCCAAGTTAAGTTTTAGTCAGAACTTTATTGCAAAGGTACTTTGTTTTATGAGATGAAGAAATCTACTTTTGCTCATCTCCTCTAGCGTTACTTATTGAAAAACGAAAACATGATTAAACTATTCTTTTAATGTCATCTCATCATTTATAAAAAGCTTAAGGAAAATAATTTGCATGCAGGCTGAGCATACTATAGAGGTGGTGCATGATGTGGAACTCAATGTCAAAAACTAAAGTTCAATTTCCAGTGTTAATCAAGTCTCTAAAACTGAACTCCATCCTTTTCCCTACTAGCTGTGTGATTTTTTTCATTTCATAGTCTTAACTCAGTCTTCTAAAATTTTGAAATAGGTTTTTCAAAAAGACAAAAGTAAGAAGTCAAAGAAAACTCCAGAGATTACTAATGCTCATCCATTGTTCATTTCAGAAGAAAGGAAAGAATTAGCAGGTCTGATCATTTTAATGGTGTGAGAGAGTACTGGGGACATGCAGGGTCATAGCAGATTTATAAAAATCAAATACATCTGTGATATTTAGATTTGCCCTTGATAGTTCAATTTTCAGTCATTACTACATAGAAAGCACTGGTTTATCAAATTAATCATATATTAGAATCACCTGGAAATCTTCTAAAAATTCCAAGCCCCAGGCCAAAACCCCCACAACCATCAGATCACAATCTTTGCAGGTGAAAC
The DNA here is from genome assembly GCA_020662805.1 of Glaucomys volans. Lineage (NCBI taxonomy): Eukaryota > Metazoa > Chordata > Mammalia > Rodentia > Sciuridae > Glaucomys > Glaucomys volans. The sequence goes on from JAJEJO010002976.1 coordinate 394,830, forward strand.
CAAACATTAAGGTTTTTGATGTGCCCCTGGTTTGGGGAGTCAGTGACAAAAAGCATGGAAATCAAACCAAGTATTCCACCTTCCTTCAAGATTTGCCAAAGATATCAGCCCAGAGAATTAAAATAAGGGAATGGGAAAAAGAAAAAAAAAATCACTAATCCAATACATTAATTTATATCTGCTTTTTCAAAAAAATAATTTACACACACACAGTACTGTTTCTAAAGCTGTCTCAACAAAACAGTGAAAAAAAAATCATCATTTTAAAAGTATATGGCAGGGCTGGGGTGGTGGCTCAGTGGTAGAGCACTTGCCTACAATATGTGAGGCACTAGGTTCAATCCTCAGCACCACGGAAAAGTAAATAAATAAAATAAAGGTCCATTGACAACTAAAAAATGTGTTTAAAAAAAAGTACATGGAAGATTATGCTGACATGAGTTTCTAAGCCTCATTTCTTTAAGAAGGATGTTGATTTGGGTGAGCAAGACAGAGAGGAAAAACAGTCTTACACAAACTCAAAACCAGGCTATGCAGATTCAAAGGTGAATGCCACAGATTTCTAATGACAAACTGGCAGAAATTAGATGTTTGAAGCATATGAACTTGCTTACCAAGGCCTGCCTTAATGTTTCTTCCACAAAGGTAAGGACACTGAAATCTCCTATTAAGTTCAAAGATAGAGAAGGGAGGGGGAAAAAAACAAAACAAAACTAAAACACTATAATTTCAATTTGAGAAAGAGAGAGACTTGTAGCTAACTATACATATTATTTAAACATAGCCCCCAAATTTTACTCATTACATACCATTTTCTTCCCCTTCAAGCTTTTTCTATACCTTAAGCTTTAAAAAAACAAAACACTTCAGGTATATGCTTTCTATTTGTACTATTAGTTCGTGACATTCAAAAGGCCCATCATGCACTTAGCACCACCTGTGTGCTTAGCTTAAATCTGTGGAAATCTTGCATCCCTAGGAAAAAGTCTAGAGTATTTTATGCCATCCAAATGGGACAATGTCCCAGATGCCAGATGATGAAGGGGCCCCTGAGGAACTATATAATGTGAACATGCTTATGAGCACTATAAAATTTGGCTTCCAAGACCCCTCTCAGTTTGGCAGAGCATCTACACATGTCTGTGCACAGTAAGGAAGAACTTGCTACTAGTCATACCACAAAGGGCAGAAGGCAGGAAGTATGTCCTTGTGCATACAATCACATTAAGTTTTAAGATACAAGATATTCCCTTAGAAGCAAAGCAGAAAAAATGGTGTTATCAATTTATGTGCTACAACATGGTTGTGCTTCATTATTGTAGCACAGGATTAAAAACATAAATCTTGACCCACTCTTCAAAGACCTAAGGTCAAGCTACATAACATTTTTTCCTTAGTGCTGGCTTTTGGCATTTTAGTCATTTCAACAACATTTATGATGGGCCAACCTTCGACAAAGCATCACTTAACTAACTTTTTTTAAGAGTCCATAAAGGTGAAGGGAATACTTCTCTGCAGAACAGATATGCTGGAGATTAACTTTAGAGTTGTTCTCTTTCATCCTAAATTTTCTTCTGCCTCTATCCTGCAGTGAAGTCACAATACATCTGTGACAGAATAACTCCCATGGCAACAGGCTGACATCATAAACACCAGATTAAGACTTGGCTGCAAAGCCAAAGGAGATGATGGGCTGGGAAGAAAGAGGCTATAATTCAAACAAATCTCTTCCATAATAGCTATGGGAATACTAAACATTACTGGCCAAGTAAATTGCTTTTTGTATAAGTGTTCTCTTTTTTGAAGTTTGCCCCAGTGTGAAAGTCTCTCTGTAAGTCAGAACCTTAGCATTATTTTAATGTACTGTTCTGTATTTAATAATCTTATGCTGCAGACATTAGTCTGTTACCATGGGAATGACAGCAGCACAAATACAGGATTACGGCTATCAAGCAGGAGAAAAGAAATTATGAATAAGCCTCGTTATGTTCAATAATTAGCAGCTACATGGAAAAAAACAAAACCATGAATTTAGGTTGATGCATTTATCTCAGTGTTTGAATACAACTCTGAGTGTGTTATTGCTTTAAAATGAGATTCTAACAAACTGCCAAAAAATTCTTGACTAGCAGTTGCTACTCAGAGCTATAATTTAAAAACTCATCCTGTCCATCGCTTTCTTTTCCTATTTTAATTCTTTCCCTGCAGAAGACTGGTAACTAACAGGCAATACATAACAGCCCAGGATGAATTCTGGTATCTTCAGCCAACATATTGGGGGAAAAGCATGGAAGTACTGAACATTGCTGGCTCCTTTACCTTCGTCAAGCACAAAAGGAACAGCTTCCAGGAGATGCCGCTGCCCTTGCTGTGTGTGGAAAGTCTGTATATGAAGATGTAGAGTGCCACTGCTAAGCATGAGGCTCCTGCCCAACCCAAGAGGAGCAGAAAAGGAGGGTTGCTATCAGTAAAGCACTGGCCTCGGGTTCTACCATGATGAGGTTCTAGATATGTAACCTCAGGCAGGTCTTTCTTAGAGTTTCAGTTTCATCATCTTTGAAGTGAGAACAACAAAATATAGAAGATTAACTTGGATCAACATATGATCCATCTCTCTACTGATTTTTCTTAAAGTGACAATAAGAGGCAAATGTATGACATTTACATGAATAACTGAACAAGTATTCCATATAGTTATTAATCACAGAAACTTTACTAATTGTAGGAAAATCAGAAAATGGTGCATAGATTCTGAGATTTCAGTAGACTGCAATGTGATACTTCCCTAAACCAAAGATTATATTCAAATATAGAAGCAAATACTTGAGGAACACCATAGCATCAAATCTTCCCTGAATATCTGGGAAAACAGGCACATTGCTAGACTTCTGGGAAAAAATGAAATCAATCACCCTCTCTACACAAGTAGCATTACACCATATCCCATCTAAACGAGGTGGCAAGAACAAAATCTTAATCTACTCTTAAATAATAAACACCCAGCTAAGATCAATAGCTTCTCGGTACTTTCAGACTTCCAAATCCCTCTTCCATGGGGTTTCTGCATTCTATGGCAATGGCACAACACATCATTGGAGGAAAGTAATTTTAGAACATGCCATCCAAATTAACTGGTCGTGAATAGGCTCTGATTAAAATATAAAGGGCTTTTAAAATAATTTAAAATGATTCACTGGAACTAATTTGGAGATATTTTAATCTCTGAATGTGCAATGAACTGTAGTCTCCCTTGGCTCCAGCCTCTCCTTAGAGACGGACATTTCTCACCATTGGGCAAGAGGTATCTGAGCCATACAAACTAAAGTGCCCATGACTGCATTTTCCACTGCCTTTTCTGATAGATGTCTTTCCAATTCAGGCATAGTTCTCTTCTACTTTCAAATTCAGATTGTATATACTTCCCCTTCTCAGAGAATATTACTCATCTGTTTACTAGGTCAGATAGCTAGATAATTCTGAATACAACAATGTGACAACTATTTAAAAAATCACATGAGATCAAATGATCTCAGCTTACATTTTTCACTCATGTGTTTAAATTCCATTTTAGATTAAACAAAGGAATATTTTCCCAACATAATGTTCTAACATACTCACAGGGACTCAACTAAGGACACTTATAAAACAATACCTAAGCCACACTGAAGTAGGCTTTTCAAATGTGACTAGGAAGTTCAAGGACATGTTTGCTGCTTTGAAAAGTGCCTTCTTTAGACCCACTACAGATTCCTTCACAAAATTCTTTGGTGCCTGGTCTCCAAGAGACCCTGAATCTTGGCCAAAGATACTTGAGATATAGGAGGAGAGCTGATCTCTATTTTCCCACATTCTAGACCTTCCTGTTTCTCTCTGAGTGTTTAGATAAAGAACTGAAGTTAGAAAGAAATTTTTTAAATATGACTGCTAGAACACTGTGATAAGCATAAATATTCTCTGATTTAATCTTCCTGACAATCTGATGAAATAGGTTATCATTACACCTCCTTAATAAATGAGGATATTGAGAAAGAAAAAGATATTCAAATTGACTTATTGCACAATTAGTAATGGAAGAGTGGAATTCAAACAAAACACAACTCTAAAACTCAAGCTCTTTCTGCTATATCCTTACTAAAATTCAGTTTTCTTGAAAGCAAGAATTCTATCTTTATTCTTCTGTGTAATCTCAGAGATCACTCATGTAAAAAAGTTCTTAACAAAACATTTATAACAAGTGAAAAAGGTAAAGGCTTAATGGGAAATTATCTATTATCTTTTGTCAAGCCAACCCCCGTGCCATACATGAGGACTGTGACTTACTAACACAGCAGCAGGGACGAGGGATGGAGCTTTAAACATCCACCCATTCTTAAGTTGATGCATCCAAGCACAAGACTCACTTACCTAAAAGGAAGATGAGAAAAAAAACACCAGTTATTGCAAAAATCATAAGAAATTACCTCTTGGAAACTATCTCTATTAAAACATTAAAATACACTGATTTTATAATCAGCATATCCTGAGCCCAATAATACAGGAAGATCTATTTTTTTATATCTCCCAATTTTTCAAGGCACTTCTCATTCTTTGTCACCAGGTATTTATTTTCCCTTATTTTTCTGAACTTGACTAAACCAGTCTTTATCTTTTTGAGATGACAGAACATCTTTAAAAGACTGATGAATCCTCTCTCCAGAAAGTTCTACATAGAACCCCTTCCTTTTAATCTCGGTGGTTCACAGTCCTGCACTGCACTCCACCCACCAGCCTACGTGAAGAACGTCTGATAGGAGACCAGACTCGAGGGTATCTCTCAATCTTCAACACACTTCAAATTTACTTCAGAATCCCAGATAAACTTTAAATTATTCCTTTAAAAATGTCTGTAATAGATGTATAAAATTCTGCACCTACCAAATAGAAAATGCACATTCTTTTAAAGCATAAATGACAATAAATAATTAATCAATGATAGGTGACAAATAAAGTCTCTAGAAATAAAGAAATACCAAGTATTTGGATGTTAACTAAATCTGTTGGTTTTAAAAATCAAAATTTGAATAAACTAAAGAGAAACCAAGCAAAGAATACCCAGGAAAATCTAAAAAAGAAAAGCAGTGTGTGCATGTCTATGTTGTTTGTATGTTGGGGTGGAAGGGGGCAAACCCTACTAGGTATTAAAACAAACTGCAAAGCTTCTACAAGTAAAATAGTGTGGTTTTGTTCCATGAATTTATATACATAGCAATGAAGCAAGCCAAAAAGCTCCAAAACTGATCCAAGAATACACAGAAGGTTGGCCTATGATAAGGTAATATCTCAAATCAATAGGGGAAGAGACAGTTTGATAACTGGGTAGCTACTAGTAAAAATTAAATTGCATACATATTTCACATCCTTTATTATACTCCAAATATACCTACAAGATACACAGTACACACATGAAAGGATACAGGGAAATGCAAACTAAAAACAATAAATACCACTACACACTTACAAGAATAACAAAATCCAGGACAGTGCCAGCATCAAATTCTGGCGAGAATGTGAAGCAGCAAGAAGTCTCAATCATTGCCAGTGGGGACACCCAATGGTTCAGCCACTGTGACTATTTCTTACAAAACTAGACACACTTTTTCCATATAATCCAGCAATTATGCTCTTGGTATTTACTCGAAGGAGCTGAAAACTATGACCATACAGAAACCCACACACAGATGTTTATAATGGTTTTATTCTACAAACAAATGAGCTCTCAGGCCATGAAAAGACATGAAGGACCCTTAAATGCATATTACTGTGAAAGAAGACAATGTGAAATGGCTACCTGTTGTGTAATTCCAACAATATGACATTCTGCAAAACTCAAAATTATGGAGATAGAAAAAAGATTGTGATTGCCAGGGCCTGGAAGGAGGGACTCAGGAATTGGCAGAGAACAGAGGACTTTTAAGGGCAGTGCAAATACTTGGTAAGGATGTGTATAACTATACATTTGTCTAAACCCATAGAATGTACAACACCAAGAGTGAATCCTCATGCAAACCATGGACGTTGAGTGATAAGGATGTGTCAATGTAGAGTTTTAACAAATATACAATTGTGGTAGGGAATGTTAATAATGGGAGAGCTGTACATGTGGGAGACAGGGAAATGTCTGTGCTTTGCTACTAATTTTCCTTTGAACTGAAAACTGCTTTAAAAATATAAACCTGCAGGCTGGGGATATAGCTCAGTTGGTAGAGTGCTTGCCTTGCAAGCACAAATCCCTGAGTTCAATCCCCAGCACCGCAAAAATAAATAAATAAATAAAATAAGTAAATAAATAATTTTATATATATATATATATATATCTTTTAAAAGAACCTTACCCCACTCTCCCACAAAAAAAGGTCTATGTAACTACTGAAAGAAAACAGGTGAAGCCCATAATACATTGAGAGTAGGAAAAGAAAAGGCATTTCCAGAAATAAAAAATAATTAATAACTCTGTCTAGGTTAAAAAAAAAAAGCCCTGTACACAGGAAAAAAAAAAAAAAGCTAATGACATACTTGGAAACATGTTCAAAACTCATTAGGCAAGGGGATAACATGCCTAACATACAAAGAGCTCCTAAAAAATCTTAAAAGCAAAATACTAACACCCGTATGGGAAAAAAAAAATCCATAGTTAAGAGGTACAAGCAAGAAGGGATTGTGCAGACTCGTAATTTAAAATGACCCAGAATATATGGACACATGGTCAATTTTAATCATAAAAATCACATTCACTTTTTTACTGATCAGATTTACAAAACTCCAACATTTGACAGCATGCTCTGTGTGTGAGGCTGAGGAACCTTTGTACATTGCTGGTGATGAAGGCAAAAAGGTACAAAGTCCTAAAAAATGGAACTTAGCAATTTTTAGCAAAGATGTAGAGGTAGATTTATAAACCATTACAAAGGTAAATTCACTGGAGAAAAAAATGGACTTCAAAAATTAGATCCTTAGTACATGCCATACATCAAAATTCCGAATACATTAAAAAAGTAAAATGTAAAACTCTGAAACTTTTAGAAGAAAGGGGGAGAGGGAGAACATCTTTATGACCTTGGAGGTAAGAAAGGTTTTTTTAAGGAGGCACAAAAAACACAAACCGTAAAGGAAAAGATTGAGTTTGCCTACATTAAAATTAAAAACTTTTGTTCAACAAAAGATAGCATAAACAAAGTAAAGAGACAAGCCGTAGACTTGAAATGCATATAAGTAACAAATGATTAGTATTCAGAACATAAAGAGTTTCCACATATCAAAAGAAAAGACAAAACAATCCAATTGAAAAGCAGACAAAGGACCAGACCCGGCAACTGACAGAAGAGAAAACCCAAATGGCCAATAAATGTGCAATGAAACTCTGCCTCAGGAGTCAGGGAAATGCAGATTAAAACAAGGAGATACATTTTCACTATCATCAAATTGACAAAAAAAAAAAAATTATTATCTGGCAATACTAGTGTTGGAGAAAATACGATGTGATGGGAGTCTCACAGAAGGCCTGAGAGACCAGCAGTGAGCACAGTACCATGGGCGAGCTTCATCCGGGAAAGCCAAGGGTACCCAGGGCGACTCCACTTCCAGGTGTTCCTCCAGAGAAATTTCGGTTCACATTCAAAAGTAGAAAATACAGAGAAGACACATGCAGGAATGTGTCTTCTTTTCACTGAGAATGTAGTAAAAAACTGGAAATGACCTAGAAATCCATCAAGACCAGAATAAATAATAGTGGTATAGCCACAAAATGGAAAAATAGAAAGCAGGGAAATTTTAAAGACCAAAGCTACATGCATCAAGATGAATAAATCTCACAAGTAAAATGAAAGTAAAGAGCAAATTTCAAGAATATGGCAGCACAGGAGTATGGCTTTGTTTATGCTTACTTTTTATTTATGTATGTACTTACTTATTTTTGCAGTGCTGGGGATGGAACCCAAAGCCTTGTTATGCTAAGCACACACACCACCCTGAGCAACATCCCCAGCCCAGAACTACAGTATTTATACCATTGTCAGTATTTTGTTTAAAGCATGCAAAAATACTGCAGCCTATCTATAGACACATTTTTACGAAAATGACTAAAACAGAAAGGATTGATCAACACTGAACTCAGGATTATACTTTAATCCTAGGAAGGAGGGTGGAGCCGATGAATACAACAAGGGTTTGCTAACATAGCAAAGGGTTACGATGTGACAACGCCAAGTGTGGTTGTGGATTCCCTATATTATTTTCAATTAGGTTTCCTATAAATATCAAATATATCATTTCAAAAAGAATGCACATCATAAAAATGTGGGGGTTTTTGCTTTGTTTTGTTTTTCCGTACCAGGGGGTGAATCCAGGGGCACTTAACCACCGACCCACATCCCCAGCCTTTTCTCATATTTTATTTAGGGACAGGGTGTCACTGAGTTGCTTAGCGCCTCAATATGTTGCTGAGGCTGGTTTTGAATTTGTGATCCTCCTGCCTCAGCCTCTTGAGCTGCTGGGATTATAGGCATGCACTACCACACCCAGTAAATATGGGTCTTTACTATTAAATGACATGGAACCCAAACATGGATTATGTTTAACCTGTTTGTTGTTGTTGTTGCTGTTGCTGTTGTTGTTCTTTTCAGTTTCCTCATCATTTTTTCCTTGATTTTATATTGGTATGTAAACAAAAGGAGTTATCTTTCAATTCCATGTCCTAAAAATAGAGCTTCCTTTCTGTGTCTTTAAAAATATCCAAATACTTTTTCCTTCATTATTCATATATTCAGTTGCTTCCTTAAGTATTTCTTGTCAGAAACAAATTAAACAAGTCCTGCATGGACTATGCCAGACCCCGGAATATATTTAAGAAGTTTTAAAGATGTTTGACTTTTAAAAACATGACAACAACAAAACCAAGATCATTTAATGAAGATTCTTTAATGAAGATTAAATAATCAAATAAAATTGTATTTTTCAAAATAAATATCAGTTTATACTTCACTGTATAATTTTATGTTAAAAAGTGATATATAATTATGAAATACCCCCACAGTTGTGGAAGCATGATAAACATTTAATAATCTACCAGAAAAGCACTTTCCTATATCACACTAGACTATAATGTGTTTTTGCTGCTGAATTTCACAATGAGTAACTGTAATGACTCACCACCTGGAAGGTCAGCACACTCTAGCCTTAGATGTGCTACAAAGGTTTGGGTGAAGCTAGAGAGACCCCATTCACTCATTCACTGCACTTTTCCAAAACCATGAGTGCTACTGGTTAATAATGGTAACAATAGGGTCAAAGACCTTAATCCATTTCTCTCATGTATTACATTTGTAAGGGGGAAAAAAATTAGTTCTATGATTCCCTAACCTTGGTTTATGGTCTTTCAAGCTGAACCTCTGGGTAAGTTCAATGCAAATCCATCATCACTGTAAGGAAAAAGAGCCAAAGCACAGATAAGGGGCATGGGGCCAGCAGCACCTCAGCACAGAGGCTGGAGCATTAGTTTCATCGAGTGTTCCTGAAATGACTAGATAGGCACCCAGTGTTCTGATGTTCTACATGAGGAAGGTTTACAAACGCTCCCATGTCATCAAGAGGCATTTTTATTTCAAATGGTGCTTTGAATGACGAGCTGTCATCTGAAAGTAGTTTTAGTTTTTGTGTATTGAATAAGGGTAAGCAATTTAAAATACCAAATAAACCCCATAATTATCAATTTTTCAAAAAGTGTTCTCCTTGCTGTAACGAAGAGGAAATAACTTGCTTGTGGACTCAGAAACTGAATGACAAGTTTCAGCCTTAAGCAAATTTTCAAAGAGCCCTTCAAAAAAAGAAAAAAAAAAAAAACTTTAAAAGAGGTGGTAAATGTTGGTATTGGCAACAGCTTAAACAGAAGCCACACTGTCTTGTATTTCACATGTGAAGATTAGGAATGGGAATAAAGGAAAGATGTCCCTCTTAGAAAAAAAATAATAACAACACTCCAACATATTAGCTTTCCTCTGCCTAAAGAAAATGTGTCAATTTTAGTTTCTCAAACAACAATTTTCCCCTCCAAGCATAATAGCTCATTTCTTTCTACTGCAGCTAGTTGGCTGTCCCTGATCAGTTGAAATCCCTGCACAGTTCAAGATCTGGGACTGAAACCAAAAGGAATAAATCAATGAAGGCCTGGATTTCTATCCCACTATGCAGGCCAGCACTCCTGTAAGATAAGGAGCAGCCAAAAGCTGTGGGGAAGTTCACAACTGTGTTGGTCACCGATCTAAAATCGGATGACATAGGAAGGATGTGCGCCATCATAATCCTGGGAAATCTCATTTAATCCTTCTTTTACTATGGCACAGTACATGCCAAAGGTTCCACACACCTCCTCCTTCGAGTACTTATTCATAATCAACTCTACTCCAAGAAAATTAGTTAAGACATCCTTCTTATGTGGAAGGGCTCCTAAATAATCCAATCCCTGAGATGAAAGAAGCCAATGTTATTTCATCACAAACAAGTCAGGGGCAGGGGAAGAATGTTGGCCAGAAAATACTTATTCCAACAGAAAAGTTACATTTTGATATTGCTCCAAAAGGAGAATATTGGCAGGAAACTCAAGATTTGGTGCTTTGTGCTGCTACTAAAATGAAATACATTTTAGTTCTAATCCAGTAATATGAAACAAACTAAAAGCATACAGATGGGCAAATACCAAATCTAGTCACACAGTGTCGCACATCATCAGCCCAAAGAGGTCAAAGAAGCCTATGCAGCTATAAAGTACATGAACAGATGAACAATGAACTTTTTAAAAATTCGGATCTAGTGAGAAGAATAAAGGACTCCACCTGAGCAGAAGACCTCAAAAGCTAGATAAGGAAGGAAAAATAAAGAGGCTTCAGTGGAAAGCTCATCAACAAGCGAAGAATATAATAAAGCAAAATTCAACTTCAATTTTTGAAAGAACACTAGCATTTGGCACTGGAAGAAGACATTGCATCATCTCTCTACATTATATACAAAGGAAACAGGAAATCCATGCAGCATACAGTCCCTGAAGCACCTGCCAGGTAGGACTAATCCGCAAACAAGATTTCTTAAGAAATCACATTCTCTACTTCATCCCTTCTCTGTTCAGGGGTTTGTTTTGTTCTTTCTTCCTACCCCTTGCCCTGTTTCATTGTTAAATATTGGCATGCCAAAGAGAGAAATCTTGAAAAATAATCTTCCTTCATTCACTCAAGGGGCCGAATCTAGTCCTCCTGAACCCAGGGGGCCCGCTATGATAAAGGGCATTGAAATTATGGGTTTTTAATGAAGCAGTGCCCCAACTCAGTAACTGAAGAAAAGTACAAGAAAGGTGCTGAAATCTGACCTGGTGGCAAAGAATAAAAAGTCAAAATAATCCATGCAGAACGCATGAGGTTTTAAGGAACCTGAGCTCCTTTAGCCTCAACACGCTCTTCCTCAGCAAATGCTTCTATATACTTTGAAAAAAAAAAAATTATTTTTTCCCCACTTTTTATGTTCCCAGATATATAGCATTAGGGCAGGGATAAATTTCAAGCTGGCAAAAGTCCAATTCCAACAGTTGCAGCTGTAGTAGCAGCCTTGTTTACAAAGCAATTCAGGAAGCTTTTAGAGGGCAGAGTGCACCAGACAGAAGGGGGTCTGTAAGCAAAACATGGATGGATCCCAATGCATTCAGAACAGACAACACATCTGTTCCCAGGTCCCCCTTGGAAACATGCCGCATACGAATCCCAGTCAACCTTTACTGCTCATGTTTTTTGAGGCAAGCATCTCTACTTAAGCACTCAAATCAAAATTATACGCTGGTAGTTACTGGGCCCTTGGGCCATCCCCAACATCCTAACTAAAACACCGAAAACAACATGCTGCACAATGTTTTGAGCAGACTCAAATCACCTATGACCTGAACTTCTTTGCCCAAAACAATACTGTGCCTAAGTTTGCCTTCTGTTGTCATGTTAAGATGCTGATCAACCACACTTCTTAGGTTCTCTCTGATCATGTCCATATCCAGGACAATTATTTAGGGAAAGAGGCATATCTCAAAATCACCCCAGCTTACCCTTTTTACTCCCTTTTATCTAGACTTCAATAATCTACCTTGCTTTTATCCCAATTTAGTTCTTTACAATGTTATATCCTTGCTCTTGTTTTCTTGCCATTATTTAATTCCAGAATTCCTTTTTAAGAAAAAGAAACACACATACAGTTAAGAAGTCTAATGAGGGACAGGGGAAAGAGCTGCAGAATAAGGGCTGAAAAGAAAGCAAGAGAGTATGTCAGGCCTGTTTATAGAGCTTCAAAAAAATGTGTGATGACGATAAGATGGACAAGAATATGATAAATACTGAGGGGGTCAAAGAAAGTAAAAAGATGCTCTTAGGTGCTTCAAAAGGAGAACGCATAGCTAAGTGGGAAAAGTAACTGAACACATAAGAGATGGGAGAGAAAAAGGTTACTTAACAGATGAGTTTAACAGGGAACCGAAAACATTAAGTAAATAAACACACAAACAAAACGTGCTTTCCAGGGTGTGGCTACCAATACAGAGTGTTGTTCACACACTCAGGACCATAATACCACACCACATATTTTTTCTGAGAATTCTGTGGGTGGAATATTTGATATAGCCACAGTAAAAGGCAATCATAATCCAGTTGCTCTCACAACCATAAAAATAATTCTCCTGAACTCAAATGAAAAAGCATATACCCTGACGACAAACCACTGCAGATTTACAGTGGGAGTAAATGTTAAGCATAAAATCCTGACAGTCTTTGTGCATGCAGCACCTCTACAATAAATCAGCATAGAGCCCAGTTCTGGCCTACCTCTCACTATGTAATCACACATATTAATTACATGTTTAATTGCATATATTAATAACACCTACTCTATAATTGCAATGTATTCATGTAAACCTAATCAAGGAAAACTAGAGAATTTGCATAAAACTTGTAATGAAAAATATAACGACTACACTAACAAGATAGGGACAGGGATGCATATCTGTGACAAACTGTTTGTGTCAAGAAGAATAGAAAGTGATTCTCTTTCCTGAACATTATTTCAGGCCCATTTAACACAATCTGTACTACTCAATGAATGTGCAGTGTCCTACACACATCAAATCAGATTTGGATAATGCTCCTGATTTCAGATAAAATTTCATTGCTGTATTTAGTTGTGGGATAATAGGAAATTTTTTAAACAATAAAAACTGAAACATGCTAATAATTAGGATAGTCACAAAACAACTGGCCATGCAGCATCTAACAGATAAAGAAGTCCCACCCACTGGTGACCCCATATAGTTTGTGACTCAATTTCACCCTTAAAGTAAATGATTAACAAAAAGCACTAGGTACAGTGGCACACGCCTGTAATTCCAGATTTAGGAGGCTAAGGCAAGAAAAAGATCGCTAGTCCGGGCCAGCCTCAGCAACTTACCAAGACCCTATCTCTAAAAAACAAACAAACAAAAAAAAACAAAAAACGAAAAAAACCCACCAAGGGTCTGGGATAATAGCTCAGTGGTGAAAGGTTCAATACACTACAAAGAAGAAGTGAAATTCTTTTACTTTATTTTATTTTTTAAATTCTTTTGATACTGGGGATTGAACTCAGGGACATTCAACCACTGAACCACATCCCCAGCCCTATTTTATATTTTATTTAGAGAAAGGGTCTCTCTGAATTGTTAGGCACCTTGCTATTACTGAAGCTGGCTTTGAACTCACAATCCTCCTGTCTCAGCCTCCAGAGCCACTGGGATTACAGGCATGCACCACCATACCTAGCAAAAGTGCAATTCTTTTTGGCCAAAGCAAGTGGAGATTCTATTTTAGAAGAGTTTCACAAAAGCAAAGTAAATCGTAAGTCATTTGCTGCCTATAATTTCACATACCATCACGGGCAAACTAGAACTTCCTATGTTGCTAAAGTTTCATTTCTCCAAATAGGACCATAGGATGATAAAAACAAATAGAAAGTCAATTAAAGCACAGCAAAGGCTTTGAATGTAAATAACTTAAGACTGAAATTAAGGTCCCTTTATTCTAATTATCTAACTTTTATGAAGCACCTCTTTACCAGACTTAAAAAAAAAAAAAGCATAAAACTCTTAATAACAGACTTCAAGATTTTAACATAAAGCTTGGAAATACTCTTATTCCTAGCAATATATGCCCCCCTTCATTTTTTGGATCAAAACTAAATTAAGTTGATGTGAGAAAGCCTATAAACAGCTTTATGAAGCAGACTTAAGCAATTAAAAAAATGAATATTGTATCTGCTTTTATAAACAGCTTTATGAAGCAAGCTTGAATATTTACAAAAAATTATACTGAATCTGCTTTTTAAAAATGATTCACAATTGCATGTCTATACGAGGAAGAACAATGCAGCCTTCCAGCAGATTCTAAAGGACAGGATTTAGTATAAGACAAATTTTAGCAACAAGACTGTACTTCTCTCTTTCCCTGAAAGGAAATGATTCACAGGAGGGCTGTGCCACTCACATGATGATTACCTCTCTGGAGTTACAAATGCATCCTGGTTGTCAATCCAGTGTGGTTCCCACTTGGACAACATCATTTACCATTACCGTACCCTGAGCCAATTCAAAACCAGGGGTGAGAGGCAAGCATCGGGAGCCCTTCCCCACTAAAAACAGTTAATAAATAGTCATGCACCACAATGGAAAAATGCAATATTTTCCACAAGAAATGATATCATTTATCTTTTCCAAAATTTTATTCACACCTCAATTACCATTCATCTGTCACTATCACTCCTAAAACCTGAAGCAAGTAATCAATTGAAAGTTAAATTCTCACTGAACTTCCACTGTATTTACACATAGGAAAGAAATTTAAAACTACCATTTCATTCAGTCGTTAAATTAGTCACTTTAAGGTTTTTTGGTAAAAATCTAAAGAAACATCTGATTTACTTGGGAAGTGGGGGCTGGGAAAAGAGAGCCATGGGAGGAGAGAGGAGATACATAAGCAACAATTAATACACTTAAAAGTTTAGAAAAATATTTGTTCAAAAGTATCATTAAGCCGGGCGTGGTGGCGCACGCCTGTAATCCAAGCGACTTGGGAGGCTGAGTCAGGAGGATCGCGAGTTCAAAGCCAGCCTCAGCAACTTAGGGAGGCCCTAAGCAACTCAGTGAGACCCTGTCTCTAAATAAAATACAAAATAGGGCTGGGGATGTGGCTCAGTGGCCAAGTGTCCCTGAGTCTAATCCCTGGTTCCAAAAACAAAACAAAACAAAACAAAACAAAAAAAGTATCATTAGCTTTATACATCATTAAAAAACAGTTTTTAATCAAAAATATTTTGGGATTTTACACTGGTGACAGAAACAACAAAAAAAATCCTCATCCTAACTTAAAGCAATTTTCTTCAGATTTTCTTCTGCAAAAACCCCTGTAATATTCAGAGTAATGTTAAATAATGATCAAATGACAGTAACTCCTAAGATTCATCCAGCACTTACTCTGTTCCAGCCACCATGTCAGATGCTTTGCCTGTATTGACTCATTCAATTCTCAAAATGACTCTATGAAGATACTATAGGTGTCCCCATTATCCAGTCAGGAAAATGGTAGCACTCAGAGATGAGCTAACTTGAAGAGGCTCACACAGCTAGTAAATGAGAGAGGTAAAAAGGGATCCTAGGAGTCTGGCTCCAATTCAGTTATTAATCATTAGAGTAAAATTAATCCCAAACTGGTATCTACCATGAGACTCATAATATCACACTCAGGAGAAGTAATTCCTAATGTAAATGGCACTTCAATACTTAAACACACACACACACAAGCAAGTAGTTGTTAAATCCTAAGTAGTACAAATGCTGTATTAAAATGAAGTCCTCTTCTAGAACCATTGCTTATTTTTGTGTGTGTGTGACCTCCATTATATTTAACCTAATGGACTTTTTTCTTCATGAATGTAGGTAAGGAGACAGAAAAAAAGGAAACACCCAACAATTCTACTCAGAAAAGGACATCTTTATGACATTTAATTATGCAATATTTTTTATTAGTTCAAGAATTCTAGCTATTTTAATGTTTATCATTTAAGCCCCTAAGAATGTAAAAGTCATCACAACATAAAAACACATTAGCCACTTATAAAATTAATAGCCACTCAATTAATGCAACAGTCTATCTCTACTATAGAATATAGAATTTGTATATATATATATATATATAGTACTGGGGATTGAACCCAGGGGCACTCCACCACTGAGCCATATCCCCAGCCCTATTTTGTATTTTATTTAGAGACAGGGTCTCACTGAGTTGCTTAGGGCCTCGCTAAGTTGCTGAGGCTGGCTTTGAACTCGCGATCCTCCTGCCTCAGCCTCCCAAGTGCTGGGATTACAGGCATTCACCACCATGCCCGGCTTAGAATTATATTCTTTGTAAGTCTCTGGAAGCTTCTATATTATACATACAAAGAAGATAAGACTGCACTATAAAAGTGTAACTTATCAAAGATGTAGAATTTCATGAAATCAAAGTAACTGATGACAAGATCACTTGAATTAATAAGCAAAATCAGGAGCCAAAGAGAATCTAACAAAGACCAAATAACAACCGAAAGGGAAAATCTACAGGAATGAAGATTTATCTAAGTACTTATGCGGAGGGAAGGATGTAGTGTCATTTCATCATCTAACTTTGTCAGAAAAATTGCACTGAAAACAATCAACAAATGATTCTTTGCTTATTCTAAGAATGAATGCAGAGATGAAATTACAGTTTAAATGTTAAATACAAGATAAAATAATATTTCTAATTTTTAGTTTCACTCTTCAGGATGAAGTTCAATCAAATCTCTTTTATCTCTACTGACTATGAAATTCTGGTACCTGCTTTAAGTGGATTCACTTAGGTGACCTTTTCTAGGAATCAATTATCCTCTAATAAGGAGGATTTCCTGTACACGATCTGCATTTTAAAAGGAACTACAGTTTCAGACTTGGATGAGGGAGATCTAGCACCTCTTCTAGCAGAGTGGTCTAATGAGGGAAAAGTTCTGAGTCTGAAAAATGGTTTCAAATCCCAGCTGAATAACACAGTAGCTGCAGTGACTCTGGGAAAATCTCTTAACCTCTCTCTGATATTTTTCACACCCGCAAAGTGAAATATTCCCTACACCTCATGGTGCTATTATGAGATAATGCATGTGAGACCAAACAAGATAACACATGTGAGAGCAATTTTTAACCTGTAAATGGCTAACAAAATATTATTCTTAAACTTATCATTTTCCCTTCTCTAAAAAAGGAAAGTCAATTTCACCAAGCATCAGTCATTCATGTATTGTATGTATTGACTGACAATTTGTTGCAACTGTTAGATGCTAGGGACAAAGCTAAAACCTTAAAAAAAAAAAAAGATTTGTTTTAATGAGCCCATTTGAGTTAATTTGAGTTATGAGTTTTTTCATTAGTTATAATAAAAGACATAAGCAAAAAGAAAAATTAGCATGGAAAGCAGATAAGTAATATAAGATCTGTTAAAGAAACAAAAACAAAAAAGTGAAGAAACAATTGAAATTCTAAGAATTTGATTCCAACTGGGAAAACTGGGGTACGTTTCATGGAAGAAGCTGCCTGAAAGAAAAAGCCAGGGTAATCTTTGCATTGAAATACCTTATATGTGCCTCACTCTATTTGATTCATCCTGCTGTTTTTGTTCATATAAAAGGAGTCCCCAAAACACAAACAATGGTGAGCAAGCAACACGAGGCTGTGAAGACCTTCAGTTCATGATTATCTACTGTACCAGCTGCCGTGTCTAGCATGCAGCTTATATTCTACAGTGGCACAGCTCCTCTGCTGATAATGCCAAGTTGCACCATTAATATACAACTCCACTGAAGACACTGACAGAAAATTTTAGCTCCAGGTCATGCATTTATGAAGAGATAATCAAAGACACATTTTTGTGAAAAGCAGGAATCATATTCAAAGCTGTGCATCTTTGGCCAATTGTCCGCTGCTTTCTCGTATTAAATCTCCAGAGTGAAAAAATATGAAACAATATATTTCTATTTTTGCCCATCAGAATCACTAAACCCTGATATGAAGCGAACTGCTCAGATTGTAAACATGGAATGAATAAATCTGCAGGGTAACAGTAAACTCAAGTAGCACAAATCACATCTAGTATTCTTGTAGACACTCCTTATCAGTATTTAAGCAGCAGAGACAGTTAGAACCAACAACCACAGATAAAGCACACCACACCATTTAAATTCTTCTGGTGCTCTGGTAGCCTAGTACTGTATTCTGTCCTACATAAACCTAGATGGCTTATTTTCAGACTCAACATACAGTCACCGTATTGACTTGTTGAATCTACTGTCAGAGATGATAGCCAAGGACCTGCTTTCACACTGGTTAATTGCAAGCATTATGGATATACACAGAAAAAAAAAACATAGATTTTGTACTCACAGTCTAAAAACTCAGGCAAGCAATAAGATGTGATCTGCTAGTAAAGTAGTAAGATTAGGTTGGAGGTGTAGCTCTGTGGTAGAGCACATGCTTAGCATGCTTGAGGCCCTGAGTTCAATCCCCAGCACCAAAGGGGGAAAAAAGTAAAATCAGAAAATGTTCAACACAATATTTTGACTTTTTTGAACTATTCAAATAATTACTGTTTAGACTGAATCATGTCAGCCACAGGGAATTCAATTTAATGAGTGCAGATGAGAAGAGGGAGTTTGTAGAACAATATAAAAAAGCATTTTCAGTGAATTTGAAGGCTTTTGAGATGACAACTTATTAAATATAAACAGATGCAAAAATAATTGAATATGTAAGTATGAATATGTTTATAGAAACATTAGAGAAGAGAATTTAGGAAAAATGTGGTCCAATTCCTATCTTTCTTTAACCAAGGGAAAACAGATTTCAACTCACTTGAAAACTGTCTGGCTAGAGACTACACAATTTCCCCCAGTAACTCATTAAACTGTTATATCACCTTGACAGTCAATTCCTGCAAAGTTAAATGCAAATCAAAACATTTTTAATTGAATCATGCATTACATGACTAAAGGAGCTCACTGTTTATAGGAAACTTGAGGTGAATCTTTACAAAGTAATTCATTACTGTGCTAAAATAACTATATCATCCCTGAGCAAAGTAACTCAGACTTTAACATATCAAGTCTTCTTCAAGCAGTGGACACCTGTAGTGAAAAGATGCTGCACTTATACTTGCTATATTATGGTATGGATCTGATTCTTGACCACCTGATTCAGAAACGGATAAGAAGAAATGTTGATGAATAGCTTTCTCTTTAGAGTGAGAAAAAGTCTGTTCTTCCTCTTCTCTGCCCTTCAAACATTAAAAAGTCTGTCTTCAGCAAAGATCTTACGAAGATCTTATGAAGAAAAAAACATCTGCCTTACCCATCCTGGAATGCAAAGGTCACTTGTGGCTCAATGGCTATGTTCTATGTACTTTGGGAATCCATAGAAGAAAATGGAATTTCTTTAATAGCATAGCCTGAGGGTCTTAGGGGAGTGACCACCCAAGTGGTTAAGATTACTATCTTTAACAGTCTACTCATCTACTGCTTCATGTGATCTATTTACAGTCAAGATGGTCATAAAAATCCTACAGAACATGAGAACTAAGAGAGAAATATCAAACTGCTACCCTTCCAGGCTTCCAAAAAGGCTATTAGCCTCAGGAAAGCACGAGCCATTGGGAGTTTGCTTCAGCTAAGATCCACAGCAGAATCAGAACGAAAAGCACTATTCCATATTAAACACTTTTTAAAAATTCCTGCTGCAAATTACAATAAAGGTAACACCTTAAACCATTCCATATTTGCGATCAAGGTTTTTACATATTAATGTCAAAGAGCCTATAACCCAGACCCTAACGTTTATCACTACCTGAAAAATCAAATCAAATATACCACGTGAAGGAACTAACCAAATTCTATCTCCATTAAACCCAAGCCAAGAGTGAGGCCTTGACAATAGGATTGAAAAGATTAGGGTTTAATTTAAACAGAGTGACTGCAATAAAACAATTCAAATGTGAGACTTCACGGGAGCAAGTACTTAAAGCACCTCAAGACAAATATTTATATAAACTATACAACATCATAATCTACTAAAGATAAAAGATTCAGGAACCCATTAAATCATAATTTGGAAAACAAATATTACAGAAGGGAAGAAAAGGAGACTGCACTGTTAGCTCAGTCTTGTAGATGAATGTACAATGAAGATTTTTTTTTTTAAGACAAGAGACAAGATCAATGAAGGGTGAAAATGTGAATAACAAAAAATAAAATAGGTCTTTAATTTTGTTATGGTGTGCTACTGACAGCATATTATACTTTGAAGGTTCTATACTTAAAATTTATGTGGGGTCAATGGAAACTTGCTTTTCTCTAGTTCCTAAGTAATTTCCAACCATTTGCCTCTTCCCTTATAGACTGCCCCTCTGCTTGGATCTCCTTCCCACTCGCTTCTCACAGTAATATTTAATCCCCCACACTCTGGAACACACAAATACCTTTAAACAACATTCCTACCTTTCCCCTTCTTTCTCCAATCCTAGTAGAAGGTAAGAAAGGTTTCTTGGGAAAAACTTTTGATGCTCTTCCTTTGCCTTTAAGAAGGATACCATCAAGAGACATTGAATTCTTAAGCCCTTGCTACACAAAATTATTTTATAAATTACAATCATCAGAGATTTCCAGTTTGCAAAAATCTCCCAGTTAATGAAAGCTATGTTTTCAGGTTCATAAAGCCAATACCCCATCTGGTCTTTTAAAGTAGGAAATTAACTAAATCCTCTAGAGAATTAAGAAATCCCTGACCATGAACCTGAAAATGAGCCCCTGAGATTCAATAATCTGATTAGTTAAACTGGGTGAACACGATGACAGAATGGATCTTAAATGGGAAGATCCAGAGCTGGGAACAGATGCTAGACTCAAGAAGTGGCGTAGGTCCAAACCCAAAGTCAGTCAGTTGGCTCTTATACAGAGATTCATCAAGGGAACACATTTTTGTCCTTAGCCACTTTCATCTCCACTAAGCCCAAGTCCTGAATGGTATTCATCTGCATAATGAATTGCATTCTTGATCACTGAATTCAGCTGGTGAACTTCACCCTCCTCGGTGTTACCTTGAGACACTTAGAATATTTCTCAAACCAGGTGCATAAACCCAGAATTATCTGGAGTACTACTTTTAAAACTGCACAAGTCCAGTGTCCTACACTACAACTGTTGAATTACTCTCCAGGTAGAATCCCCTGAGCAGGAATAGTTCTTAGGTTCTGAGGCTCTTCAGCCCCTTAAGCTCCTCTGAAACACACCCTCTGGTTAAGGACCAATGAGGTAGAATTTATAACAATGCACATAACATAACACAAAAAGGCACAGCCACACAGGAAATTGTCACACAAGCAAAGAGATGAGCTACAGCAGAAAACTTAGAACTGGTTTCCTTCTGATGACTGTGAGCTTCTTTCTGCTCCTCAGCTGGTTGAAAGCTGTCAGCCAAGCTCTGGCCCCATGGGCAAAGGAAGCATCCAATAGCACTGGCACTCTTTTGCAATATTCAACAGGTTGCTCCAGGGGGTATGGACTTTGAAAGTTGCCATTATACTACTAGAGCTGGCATCCTGGGGTGTCACAGGTGTATTGATAATTGACTCAGTCTGTTTTGTTTACAATTTCCTGCCCAACAAATTGCATGTTTCTGCAGATGTCTAACAAATTCAGGACATTTAATTCCTCAGCTGCCACCATCCTGCTGTTTCCACCCTCCTCATCCATTGGTTATGATGGTGTCCAAAGACACATTCACCAGCATTAGAAAAGGTCATTAAAAAGCTCTTACAACCATCTGTACCCAGATGGACAGGTCTCCAGCCAAAACGGGAGAGGTTCCTGCTCAAAGGGGCCCAGAGGACCTGACTCCACGCAGTGCCACAGTTGGTTTTTTAATTATTGTTTGTGGGTCCTGAATTATTTACATTTGAGCTATAAATCTTAATGACCCATGCCGTGTTCTTCTTGGCTTACTGATGATGAACAAAGCCAAAGCACTTTCATTTACCTGATTCAATGCTGCTGTAGGATAGGGGCCAAAGAAAAGTGCATCTTCCTAAATCGCCTTACACAGGTTCTTGGAACAAATCATTCTTGCTTGGATTCTTGTCTAGGTCATTTGCCATACAGTTATCAGGTAATTCCCTACTGCTTTCATAGTATCATCCAATGGTACATTTTCACTAGTGCAGGGGTTTTTATTTTGTTTGTGTGGTTTTAATTCCTTGTTCCTTGACCTCTGCCCTGCACACACAAAAAAATTTGGCTTTATGTTAATTGAAAGTAGGATGATTTTTTTTTAAAACAGTGGGCCTATAACATGCTACAGATTAATTTGGTGTACCAACTTCCAGAGCAAAGGGTTTAATGGCCATAATTCATCCTGGCAAAGTGTGGCATGATCTTCACAACTAATACCAAGGCATAGAACTTAAACAACCCCTCCAGGAGAAATCAACTCAATCCAGGGTTAACATGGTTCTTATCCAAATAAGTAAGGGAAGGAATGACCTTGATCCACTGGAGATCTTTGTCCTAAGAAATGAAATTCAAAGCACTAGGACAAATGAATTCTGAATTCCTAACCTGACACATGGAAGTAAAGCAGCTCAGTCACACCTTTTCAGAGTAGCTGTAGTGCTTCATGACACTGTTTCCTCCTGCCCTTCAGAACTCCAAGCAGACGCGCACACCAGCGGTGCCAAACTGTTAGACTCATCAAGTTTATGAACACTGCATACAAAATGCAAACATTTTCTTCCATTTGGGCAAACATTGGCAGGAGAAACTTTCTTTCCAATGTTAACAGCAGGGAGCTTAAATAAAAGTTCAGTTTCTCGAAGGGTGGGGGAAAGAAAAAGCTAATTCTAAAAATATGTCATCAGCAGCATGCCATTGCCAGAGAAAATTGTACATGCTTC
The DNA here is from genome assembly GCA_020662805.1 of Glaucomys volans. Taxonomy (NCBI): domain Eukaryota; kingdom Metazoa; phylum Chordata; class Mammalia; order Rodentia; family Sciuridae; genus Glaucomys; species Glaucomys volans. The sequence goes on from JAJEJO010002976.1 coordinate 417,914, forward strand.
CCTCAAGCACAGTTCGCTCAAATGAACTTGACAGCTTCAGAGATCACTTAAAAGAAAGAAAATTTGTTGCATGAGGCCTGCCAGATACAAAAGGGATCACATCTCAACAGAGAGGACTTGATAGAGCCCCATCTCAAATATTTCTGTAGGATGATTAGATGAACTCAAAATTAGTGCTTTGTCAAATACCCACACAAAGGCGTACGCCCTAAGGGTATTCTTCCAACCCATCCATGGGACTCCTTACTGGAATCTGGCAATTAACTTTAAAATCTTGCTACTGCTATTAGTTTCCTAGAAAATAAATTAAAGGACATCTTGGCATACAAGTAAAATTACACAGCTAAACTTAAAATAAGCTGCTTTCCCCCTGTCCACAGGTGTGTCCAGGCAAGGTAAACAATTTTAACTGCATTACAAATTATAGGTGTCAGTGCCTTCTCTCAAATCCACCAAATGCTGGAAAACACTGCTCTCAGGCAGACTATTTACTAAAAGGGGACTATTCAAGACAGTTTTCTGTTTAAACATAATACTCCTGTTACTGAAAACACTGTAAAAATCAGGTGTGAATATGTTCGTTTGACCCAAAGCCGCAGCTCTTGAACATCTGATTAAAAGGAAAAGCAGGCAGGCATTACAACTCCCCAGAAAGCAACAAAAATAAAAGGCTCCATCTTCAAGAAGATGATCTCCAATTACAACACTATGCTGGTTTGAAGAAATACCCAGTGCAGCAGTGAGCTGCACCATACCAATCAAAAAGCCTTCCCATCTCAACAGGGACAACATGGCAGCTAAGCTATCAAGTCAGCTGTAGAAGCTGAACACATCTATTTGTTTTCTCATCCTCTTGGCCATAACCTAGATTTCTGGATTCTGGTTTAAATTGAATACACTCTTTTACAAGTGCAACTTTTTCCGACAGTATGGTTAGTTCGTTCTGCTCTTCGAAAAGATGAGAGAAAAACTGTAAGTTGGTCTTTAATATTAAAAATTTAATGTATTTTTAACACATCAGTCCTTTAGATTTAATTCCAGACTTAATGCACCTGTCAGGAAACTGACTGCTGGCTATGGTTTTATTACAGCTATACATTTTTCTGACACTCTAAAACAGAAGATTTTCAAAAGAAAATCCCAGGCAAAGTTCAGTTGAGCTGTTGTTAAAACACATATTTGGAAAACATTTTCTTATATAGCAAAAAATGAGCACAGGTTACTAAATTCATGAAACCGAAAAATGCTGCAAGCTGGATGGGTTTTTTTAATGTTTGTGCATTTTTATTGGTGCATTGCAATCCTACATAATAGTGGGATTCATTATGCCAAATGCGTACATGCATGTTTGTGCTTGTTTTTGATAAAGACAAAAGCTAAGCCTTAGTAACAACTGGCTAAAACTAAATATGCTTCAATTTGTATAGCCATCGACTTGAACACCAGAGGACAATTGTGAAATTAGTTTGATGCTAGAACCCTACATTTCCAGGAAAACATGCATAAATGATGCTGACCATATTTAGAAGCCACAGTTAGTTTAGTTTGGTTGTTTTATTTTCCCCCAGCAAAAGAAAATTCTCAACCCCTGCTTTTTTTCTTAGTATTTCTTTAGTTGTAGATGGACACAATACCTTTATTTTATTTATTTACTTGTATGTAGTGCTGAGGATTGAACCCAGCACCTCATACATGCTAGGCAAGCACTCTACAACTGAACCACAACCCCAAACCCAACCGTGTGCTTTTAATTTTAATACTCTATGGATTATATTTGCACTGGGATAAACTTTAAATACTCATCACTAAGCAAGGGGCAAAAGAAAAGAACTTCCATTTAGACCTAACTAAACTCAAAACTTTTTTGTTCCTACACATGACAAAGAGAGTTATACATTATGAGCATTTTCAAAAGAGACAACAATTTTAAAAAATACACAGCTATCTACTCTCCTTTTTGTTTTTAAATTTTGAAGACAATACGATAGCTTTATCCTTGCATCACAGTTCTTATTGTATCAAGAGCATGACAGAAATCCCACTCTGAACATTATTAACTAATATTAATTTAAGTAGAGAAGAACTCTTAAAGTTTCATCTGAAATGCAGAACACACACATATTTTACCAAAAGGTTTACTATGCATATTAATCTTTTATGCATTTTATTCCTCCAAGCGTGAAAAGAAACAAGTTGAAGTAATAGAGGTTGCCAGGTGTTGGTGGCACCCATTCCACTGTAATGACAGCCATGACTTAAGGTTTTGTCTCGCTCTACTCTTCCTATGAATTGCAAATCTTCAGGTTGCCACAGCAACTCTATATACTGACAGGTAAGCTTCAGGAAGCATCCTGGTCATCGTTTCCATCTTGTTTGCTTTGCCTCATAGCACTCCAGAGTCCCTGTTTTATGGGAGCACCAGTATGTATGGGAGTTATTCTAGCACACTGTCCAGTCGCAGCGATTAATCATTCCTGCTTCTTGAACTGACATATCGAGGTGGGGAAACGACATCCTAAATGAGCAGAGCTGATTACCTGGGAAAGCAATTCTTCAAGATAGCACAGCTAACTAATAGCTCCATCTGCTACACATAAACACATTCCAAAGCCCCAGAAGTAATGTCAGGATACAACTAACAGAGTTGGGTCCTATACACCAGATTTCAGTGTGTCATCACAGGTGTTTGATGAGCACAGAAAGTACTTGAACTTTTCTTCATCTCCGGGATAACTGGTGCTTCTCATGCTCAGATCACAGATCACCAAACAAGGTATCCTGGTAGGATTCTCAGTCTGACTTACTGATTCTCACACTTAACATGAGTGAAATAAAACTTCAACGTGAAGCTACATGAACTATACATAAAGAAGTGTGGTAGGACAGGCCTGCAGTAAAAAACACACATTTCTAAAATAGACCAACGACAAAACCTAATGATACACTAAAGAGAAAAAGTTTTCTATTTCCATCAAAATATGTGAGCATATAGAAGAAAAGATTTGCAGTTTGTTTTACAGTGACTACATAAAAATAGAACCTTTAAGGATCTTGACAGACAAAGCATCACAGTTCTTTAAATTAAAAAGAATTTAAGAAGGCTGTGGTTGGAATTCATCGATAATCTCAGCAAAGTTAAATACAATTTAGCAACAACAAGCAAAACTGTACCCAAGCTATTATTATAGACAAACTATAAATGGCTCCCTGCATTTTTTTAAAAAAATCTAAATAATCAGAGGCTTCTTAAAGTCACCACTACAGACTGTCTGTTCTTTCATTATTAATCAATCTTTGATAATATAAAATCAAATTCTAACATCTCAGTGCTGAGTGTTTAAGGAGGTTGCAAGTTTCCATTCTCCTGATCAAAGCATTGGCATTTTACAGTAGCTGCATTTAACACTGCCTCTGTATCGAATGGGAACAGTCTCCAGTTCTTTCCACATTAGCTGTGATTTTAATAACATGCCAAGCAAAACAGGCTGGCGTAATAAGTTTCATTGCACCCACTTCAACAACAGATAAGCACCTCATTTTCATACAGTTTCCACTTGTTGCTAGGTAACCACACCAAACGAGACATCTCCAGGCATTATGCAGAATGCACACTCTTCACCCAAATTTGATGTGCTTTGGGCATTAAATACTGTTATTTTAACCACACCTGTCACTCAAACAGTTTCAGCTTTGGTCTAGATTGTGACACAGGTTTGTGGGATTGTTGCTTTTGAAGGGATTCTGATGTGTAGAGATTCTAAAAGATAAACTACAATAATATGTCCCTGTCTTCCCCAAAGCAAACTCACTGCATTATCCAATGAATTGATAGCTTGACATTTCACAAAAAGATGAAGTAAACCCTCTCAAAAGATGTCCACACTATGCCCTCTTAACAGTAGACAATGTCAATTAAAAACTTCCTTACTGCTTTACGTGACCACGAAGGGAACTTTGTAAGCAGGGGTCTGTGTGGAGTTGGGCATCACCTGCAGGCTTCAAACAGAAACCCTTTAACTAGGCGCATCTAGGCCAAAGCGGGAACCCCATCTGTCAGCCAAACAAACCAGCTTTCTGCTGGAGGAAGGGAAAGCTCTGCGGGAACAGATGCAGCCCGACCTAAGATACTGAAGGACTCAGGCGACAAGAAGGCAGGAGGGCTACCTGCAGGAAAGGCAACAGACACTGACATTTTAAAAAGAAAATAAATCTTAGCAAGCAACATTAGGCATCTCCCAAACAGGAATTTTTTCTTTTGAACTTCTGGAATATTTTATCCTACATAATTAGAGAATGCTACAAAAATGTTTTATCACTTCAACATGCCATGGGGCTATAGTGGTCCCTCTCGCAGATAATAAAAATGGAAGAAACAAATCACAAGTAGGAGTAGCATCAAGACACAGGACCAGATTCTGACCCTCAGACTTCTTGACTCAGACCTCTGTTTTCTTGAGTTCCAGTGTCACCTAGACTATGGCTACTGCTCTCTTCAGAGCCAGGGAGAGGCTTCACACTGCAGCTTTACTACCAGCCTTAACTACATCTTGGCTTGCTAAGCAATACTTTGCCTCTTATTTTTACCCCCATGCTCTGAGATGGAATTCCAAGGGCTTGGCCTCCAGGCCTTCCCTTAGATGTATCTGGTGAACCTGTGGCAAGGGAATCACCCCTTTTCTCTATTCAGTCGGGACAAGGTTTGGGCACCCTTTGCTGCAGTAGTTGGGTTTCAAGCCTGGTACCCTCTCCATCGGCCATCTTACCATCTTTTCTTTTGTCTTCTCTTGTCTCTCTCCACAGGTGGGATGGCTTAACCTACTTTAGTTCTTTTTGAAATTTGGGTAATTTTAGTTGAAATAACAGAACTCCATCTCTATAGCTCACAGGGATGGACTAATATGAAACAGGGAGAGAAATCTGATGGATAAGGCAAGAGCCAGGAAAATAACTGCTGTCTCAAGGCAAGTATGCTCACTAAGTTCATTTAATCTGTTCCAAAACGCCATGAGAGCTGCAGACAGGAATGCCACAGGTACAAAGAAGAATATAATGAAACCACCTTTCTATCTTTTCCATCTGAGAATATCACTTGACCCAACTTTGTTTACTTTGGGAAAAAAAAAAAGTATCTAAAGAAAGTTTAAAATTATCAGCAGCCATGCATGGATGTCAATCAAATTTTAAAATGTGTCTGGCCATGCCATTGCTAAGTCTGTATCCAAAAGGAACTCTCAGACATGTACATAGAAACATTTACAAGAATCTTCATTGAAGTTCTGTTTACAGTAGGAAGACTATGTAAGAAAAAAACATGAAAAAAGTGGAATAAAAGGGTAATGGATAAACAGAAGTGCATGTGTGTTATGGAATATAAGGTAGCATGTAAACAGAATAAGCATAAACTGTGTAACAACATGTAATAATATAAATGCAAGGACACTTGCAGGTCAAAGACAGTGAGGTGAGGAATGATGAGGACAGTATGCTATCAGGTATGCTCTCCCAGAAGGCTTCTATGGATTTTATGTTAACGTTTACTTCTGGAAAGATAGACAGGCAGGCAAGCAGGCAGGCAGATGGAGGGACAAAGAGGAGGGCAAAAGTTTGCTAGGATTAAAAAGGGGTCATCAGTGGGGACTTCAACATTATCTAAAACATTTTTAAAAGGGAACTATATTAATATATTAATTGACTAATTAGAAATTAAAAAGTGTATTTCTCATGAACTGGAATGTGATTAAAAGGAATAATGTCAAGAAATAAAAGAAACACATATGAGTCTTCCCAATGACCAGTAGATGAACATGTTCTGCCTCCTCTGAGAGAGGTAATTTTGAAAAGCATTCCAAGACAAAAATATAAATATTTAGGGGGGAAAAACTCATTCTCAGTGGATTCTGACCTTATATAAGTATAAATATCTAGACACCTATGGGCTCTTTTAGAAAAGAACAAACTTTACCAATGTAACTACCCTACTGTCACATGGCAGTACATTCATTAAATGAAAAAATAATAATAAAATAATAACTCTTTTAATGCCTTCAGGATAATTGGCCATAGGATAAAATGTATAAATGGGACTCATTTATATAGAAGTGAATACATTAAAAATGGCAAGAGTCCTTACATCTGGTGAAATTTTTTAAGAGTTTGGAATTATGCCTAGAAGTCATCAGATTTGTTGCTAGTGAACCCCCATCTGTCATAGCTTGAATCTGAACTATATATAGCTCTTATTCCCCAAATCAATATGTTGTATGTTCATGTAATCTAGTATCCAGTCTAGAAGCCTTGCAATTGTCTATAAGCTCCTCAATTCTTATTTTCACTATTCCTTGTTTGTCATAATGTTATAATTCTTAATATACAACTGACAGAATATAGAGATGTCACTTTAAAATCTTCACTCACTGAAGTTTAGCTGTAGAGGAAGGGGAAAAAACGAGGAGAGAGAGAGAGAATGTGTGTGGGGCGCACATGCACATGAGCATGCATATAAAATCCAGAAACGATAAAATGACAAAACATCATGCTGCACTGTAGTAAAGAGGTACTGCCTCAAAGGATTTCACAAGGACAAGTCCTGGATAAGACAATTTTAGAAATATCTATTTACAAGTCCAGGTACTGCCAAGCCCAACTCTCTTTTGAGTGTCAGGGACTCTAGAGAGGAACATCTAAGTCACATGTTGTCACAGACCTACTTGACTCCCACTGAAGTCATGGGAGAAGACGATGGCCTGTCACCATATATTGCATTAACATATTTTCATACATTTCTCACAATCTTCATTATCTTCATTTCCAGCCTACATGAGAATCAAAATCAATTTTTAAATGGGAATGAGAGCAAAGGAAAAGACAGGAATAACTATTTCTAAAATACTTTTGAGAACTCAAAAAAGCACAGCAATCCCTCTGAGTAGAATGGAGAAAACCAACAATCCATAATCATAGTCTCTAATCAAAATATATTAACTGATAATATTCTAAAAGATCCCAAGTCATTTATTTAAGTAAAACTGAACTAGACATATTTTTCTGGACACTACTATCCTAAGTACCTAAAAGCATGTTATCTATGTTTTTTGAAGGGTAACTTCATGGCACTAACTTAGAAGCACTCAACAGACAAACAGCCGATACAGTTCAAAGAAAATTGTTCTAAAATGTAATACACAGTTCTCTGCCTTTAAAACACAAAATGTTGCATTCAGTTCAGAGGGAAAACTCCTTCCTTCTGCAAGGGATGAATGTTTCAAAGGAGATGAAGATGGAAATGTTTGTAGAAAATCACAAATTAGCCAGATTGCAGGGGAAATGGACTCAAATTTTCTTCAAACCCTACAGTTCTTCAAATTCCATAATTCAACTTAAATATAAACATAAATATGCACACATACACCCCTAATAGGGTAACCTCTGGATAAACAACTTGTAAGACACACTATGAATGAAGTATTATGAAAAGAAGGCAACATCAAATAAATTTAGAAAAAGAAGGGAAAACAATAAGCTGATGTCTTTAGTCTCCTGGTTTATTCCTAAAATTCGAGAGCCCCCACACTTTCTCCATTTTCTTCCCCCTCTGTCATTTCCCTCCAGATAAAAAACAGAGCCAAGTATCCTATGCAGGTGGCTAACTCGGTGTTTAGAGACCCTGACTGTCTTTGTTTACTTAACATTTACCTCAAAACTTCTTTTTTTACTTTGAAAGGTGTTCTTCCTATAACAAGTTTCAAAAATAAATTCTGTCAACATTAAATCACATCTTCTTAAATTATAAACCTATCAAGCTTGGAGAATTAGCCTTAAGCTGTCAACATCAAAGCAAAGAAGTCCTGCCTTAAGTGAGAACCACCCACCTGATTTATGGCTCTGTCCTCCACATCCAGAGCCGTGCTAAGTAGAAAACAAAGGGGTTATCAAATTTCAGTAATTAATATGAGTAAACATGAGTTGAGCTAACAAAAGCAATTACTTGGAAGTTTAGTACTATTATCTCAACATTTCATGTTTTGCCTTTTTCAATGGAAAACAGAGATTAAAATGAATGCCTCAGGACAGGAGATTTGGTCATTTCATTCACAAGTTACCATCCACCTGTGTAGCACAGTTGACAGCTAATTTAATACTCTCTTCCAGATAAAATAAATTACTCTGACTTCAGTTTATGAATAAAACAATCACTTGTATTTTTACTCATTTTTGATATGAAAAAATTATTTGAACTTTGTGAACTAAAATTGGCAAGGAAGGTATAAGGCTGCAAATGTTTGTTTCTGATGGTATCTTTACATTTTGCTGATGTTGTTGGAAATATTCACTTTGATAGTCTGGCTTGGGCCTGCTTTTTCCTGAACTTCTTTTTGGAGTCATAAATGAGTACTTCTACTGTCTTAATTATATTAAAAGGAGCAGAAAGGGTAACAACTATAATTTCTTTTCTCAAAAGACAACAAAAAAGGGTTGGGGTTATGGCTCGGTGGTACAGCGATTGCCTGGCATGTCTGAGACACTGAGTTTGATTCTTGGCACAACATATAAATAAATAAATAAAACAAAGGTCCATCAACAACTAAAAAAATTTTTAAAAAAAAGCACCAGAGAAATTAGAAAGTGGATTAATAGCTACTATTGCTGGGAGCAGTGGCGCACAACTGTAATCCCAGTGGCTCGGGAGGCTGAGGCAAGAGGATGGTAAATTTCAAAGCCAGCCTCAGCAATTTAGCAAGGCCCTAAGCAACTTAGCGAGACCTTGTCTCAAAATAAAAAATAAAAAGGGCTGGGGATGTAGTTCAATGGTTAAGCACCCCTGGGTTCAATCTCTGGTCCAAAAAAAAAAAAAATTTTAAAAAGTGTGTATGTATGTATATACATACACACACACACACACACACACACACACAGATACACAAGCATATATGTGTATATACATATACACACAAAGTTTAATCTTGAAGAAGCAAAATAAAAATTATTTTACATTATTTGGTAAGTCAATGTAAATGTCACTGTACGGTCTCTGATTATATCATACTTGGGTCATTCTCTCTCACAGCCCACATCGACTCTATCACTAAGATTTTAGATTTAGCCTCCTAAGTACTTTGCAATTTCACTCACTTCTCTCCATGCCTACTCCCATCCCACACCCACCTCTTGTCAACAGTAGCCTCCTGACTATCTGTACCCATCTGTACTCATTCATGCCCCCCCCAAGATGAACACATGGCCTTCTATTCCAGAAAATAACTGGGTTCATGCTACCATTCATAAACTCCTTAAAATCCCTCACAGCCTTCCCATAACTATTGAATAAAACTCCTAGCCCTTCACACAGCCTGCAGGCCCCTGAGCAGACTGGTCTCCTCCCAACTCACACTCTTCTCTCTGGCCCCACGTTATTGACTTCCGCCAGTGGGTTTCTTCCAGCGCCTTCAACTGGCTCTGCCTGGAAAGCTCTTACACCTTTTTTAACCTGGCTAACCCTGGTCAGGTGTCCCCTTCAGATCACAGTTCAACCACCTCTTCCTGGGTGAAGCCCTCCCTGGCTTCCTTCACTGGGTCATATTCTCTGGGTGTGTGATTTCCTTGAACTACAGGTGTCTCCCCACTGGCATTTGTATTGCTTTATATTCTGTGCACTTGTGTGACCGATTAATAGATAATCATATTAAATATATCTAATAATAGCTCTTTGACTTTAAGAAGCATGAGAGCCAAGTCTGCTTCTACTCGACATTGTCCTCTTCTTCCCATTCCATAAGCCTCCCCATTGCCACTGCCCAGTACCCGGCACATGCTTACTAAATTGTCTTGAATTAATGAATATACAGTATGCATTATGATTAACTATTTGGGGTGCCTTCCTTAATGGATTATGAGGTCAGGGATTCTGCCTTTTTCCCTCTTGGCACCTCAACATATAGCCTAGAGCCTTACACATGGTGAATTGTCCATCAATAATTGTTTAATGAACACTTGAGAATAATAAACAGATTTTTATTAATATAAAAGAAGTAGCTCTGCTCATATCTTGGAATGATTAAGAATTCCAATATTTGTGTTGCTCAGGAGAGTCAATTACCTAAACTTCCTGCGATGCTGTTATATGTGAGGGATTTGTTGAAATGCATGGTGGTTCTGATGGCCTGCGGGCATTACATATCCACCTACCTGGAACTGCTCCCTTTAGACAAGTGTAACGTGCCCGGCTCACACATGACAAGAGAAAATCTGTCCACACAAATTTTTATTTAAACAGGAGCCTGTCTGTTTTGAAGGAGAAGGAAATTGACTCCTGTACACTTCGGAGAGTTTGATTTCCTATCTTATTCACACAGCACATGTATTCAAATGCTCAAAGCCTATTTTTCTGGTAAAAACCAGATGAACAAAAAGAAAGCTAGTACTTAAATAACATTCCAAATCACAGTTACCAACCTGAACTCATCAAATTCAAGGTCCCTTTAAAGGGGCTTTGTAAGCCAAATGGGTTTATCCAATCCAAATACTGCAGCCATCAATCTGTTTTGGTGTTTTGGGAGGACAGACACACAGACCCCAAACCATCACACACACTACAAGACATCTTCTGTAGACTGCTGTGCAGTGGCCTTTCTTCTTCTGCAAAGCCATGTAGATAATATTTCAACAATAACCACACATTTCTCCCTGTGGTATAGACACATACAAAATGCATTAGGAAAAATGCCAATAACTGAAATGCTTTTCTCAGTAGCTCTATTCAAGTGAGTGTCTCACAGGTGCCACAGAAGTGCACAGCTTTCTGAATTTGGTTCCAAAGGGAGCTCAAAGTCAATAAGCCTCCTCAGCTATCATCCAGCATGACTAAATCACTCCAAGGGCAAACCTTTCTGAGTTATGTGACCATTTCTTTTGCAGAGTTTTACCGAAAACGGCATGCCATAAACCAATTTAATTCAAGGTAACCCAAGCTGCTGGGTAAAAAGGAGCCCAAGAAATGAACAGAAGGAAGAAAACGCAAACGTTTCAAGTTACACAGGATCCTCAATCACACCAGAAATGAGCACAAATTGACAGACCAAGAAGGTTCCCAGGACCTATAAGGTATCATTCCAAATATAATCCCCATTTCCCATTATTAGGATAAACCTGCCGTTATGTTGGGCATCTCTCCTTTTAAAATGATATAGCTAAGGATATTCTTTGCCGAAGAGAATTATCATGTACAAATACGTCAGTTGGTTCAATGATGTTCAGAGGACATTCTAGGATGCCTTTTATGTTGTTCTCTTGTGAGCCATGGACAGGAGAACGAGGGAATTCTCCACTCAGAAAATACCAATTATTTTAATAGGATTACATTTTAGATTGACAATGTTTAAAATAGCCCCCTGAATTTATTAGCTTGCCAGCACTTCAAATAAGTAATTTTAATGCTAAGATCTTTTAAGTTTAAGTAAAGGACTGGCAGTGAGTCAAAATTTTTCCTCTTTTTAAAACATGACACTTGGCCATCAAATGGAAGTTCATGAGCTCAGTAGTAAGGACCTTCACACTGGGTTCTCCAGGTCTATGATTTGCCACATTTTTAAATACATGACTTTCTCTGAACCTTTTTTTTTAACTCCTCTCTGGTTTCCAAAAGCATATCTGGTTTGACCTGGATGCAGGCTGACAGCAAGGTTCTCATGAACCTCTGACAAAGGAATCCTACCCTTTAGTCCCTAAAGCTTTCATATTACTTGTCCCCAACCCTCCCCTTTGTCACAGATGAATCAATCAGATGGACACAGGACCTACCCTGAACAGAACACCAGGCCAAGTGCTGAAAATAGTCAAGAGATCTGTTTCCATATGCTAACTACCCACCTAGCAGCCTCAGAGAACCTGGCTGGACCCAGCTCAGTCATATCCTGTGTTACCTTTGACAGGTTTCTTCACCATTCAGGCTTGGTTTCTTCATCTACGAAACAGGGGACATTGGTTCTCCTCTTGTAGAAATCATGTGAGGATCAAGTGAGATAATCTGTGGTCAGCACCAACACAGTGTTGGTAGACAGTAAGCATGCAGCAAGGACTTGCTCAGTCACCACCAGTCCTGCTGCTTGTTTCCACCTCCCTTCCCACTCTCTTCAACCCACTGAATTCCTGTCCCCGCCCCAATTAAAACAGAATAACCTAAACTCCTTAAAAGAGTTGTTCTGGAAAGCTGCAAACTAATGACAGCATCAATATTCTAAGGATTATTACCAGTGTCTTACTTTCTCACCCAATTGCTACAAATTCAGCTAAACATGCTCAAGTCTCACCTTAATCACATGGCCTGGGAAACAAGCAGTAAAGGAACAAGGGTAGGCTAACTATGCCTAGGGGCCAAGTCCAGCCTAACACCTAGGTATGATTTTTACATTTTTAAATGGCTGACAAACATCAAAAGAATATTTCATGACACAAAAGTTAAATGAATTTAAATTTTTAATATCCATAATAAAGTTTTATTGGAACACAGCCATACTTTTTAGTGTACATATTTCCTGTGGCTGCTTCTGCATTACAACAACCAACCTGAATACTTTCTGACAGAGACTATATGGCCTGCAAGGCCAAAAACATTGACTATCTGGCCCTTTACAAAAGAAGTCTGCCACGCCCTGATCTGGAACAGTATTTTCTGATTTGGAAAAAGCTTAGCACGTGGTGGTAAATCTTTAAGAAACTCCCCCAAAAGTCTGGTAAAACCACACGTAATATTATTTGAGTAGTATTACAAAGATACTCAGCAAAAGGGCTTGAATTAACTTATTCCATGGTGACAGGGGATCTGAACTTGACAAAGATAATTCTACCATCTTCCTACATCTTACTACTGTCCCACTCCATGCCACCCTACTAAAAAAAATGAAAGAAAGATCCTCACATAAAGTAATGCTCGCGGGCCAAGGAAATGAACAGACACTTAACAGAGGAAGATCTACAAGCAATCAACAGATTTATGAAAAAATGTTCAACATCACTCGTTATAAGAGAAATGCAAATCAAAACCACCTTAAGATTTCATCTTACCCCAATTAGAATGTCTTTTATTAAGAATACAGGCAACAACAGGTGTTGGCGAGGATGTAGGGAAAAGGGTACACTCATGCATTGCTGGTGGGAGTGCAAGATGGTGCAGCCACTCTGGAAAGCAGTGTGGAGATTCCTTAGAAAACTTGGAATGGATCCACCATTTGACCCTGCTATCCCACTCCTTGGCCTATACCCAAAGGACTTAAAATCAGATTGCTACAGTGATGCAGCCACATCAATGTTCACAGCTGCTCAATTCACAATAGCTAGATTATGGAATCAACCTAGATGCCCTTCAGTAGATGAATGGATAAAGAAACTGTGGTATATATACACAATGGAATATTACTCAGCCATAAAGAAGAATAAAATTATGGCATTTGTAGGTAAATGGATGATGTTGGAGACTGTTATGCTAAGTGAGATCAGCCAATCCCCAAAATCCAAAAGCCGAATGGTCTCTCTGATAAATGAATGATGATGCATAATGCGGGGGGGAAGGGTGGCAAGAAGGGAGGAAGGATAGATAGCATAGAGGGAAGGGAGGGGTGGGGGCGGGTGGGGGGTAAAAATAATAACAGAATGTGTGACAGATACCATTGCCCTGTGTACATGCATGAACGCACAGATGGTGTGACTCTACTTTGTGTACAGCCAATGAAACAATAGCTGTACTCCATTTGTGTTCAATGAATCAATAAGTAAATTAAAAATAAATAAATAAATTTTTAAAAAATAAAATAAAAAAATAAAGTAATGCTCGCTTTATGTGCAATGGATGATGCAAGGGGGTAGGAGACTCCCAAATTCTCCATTCCTTTTTTTAAAACTCTGAAATTTTTTATGGCTTTAAATTTAGATAAATTTGTTAAGGTTTCTCCAAAAGTGTTCCTGGAAACATTATTCACCTTCTTGAGTTTCTTTGCTGTTTTCTTTTTACATAATATTTCCCCTCTCATATTCAACCGCCACCAGTTCACTGGATCTTGGTGTGAGGTCTTTTGCTTGTTGTTGCTGTTATTGTTGGGTTTAAGGGAAGGGGGGGGTTGCAGGGGTGGCATTCTCTTCTTAATTCTTTGCTCTACGTCTCAAGTTCCTTTGTCATGTCCTTTGACTCTAGAACCTAAATACAGTTGAGGTAACAGCAATGACAACAAATACAATTGCTTGGTTTGGTTCCCTGAGTCCAAATATTGAATTTAATTCTCAGTGGGCCAGTTAGCTTCTCTTTGCCATGATTTGGAAATCTGTGAACTTAGTTATCAGATCAACTAAGAGAATGAAGATAGATGTTTGCACATTTATCCTCTGTTGCAGCCCAAGGTATGGTGGGATTTTGGCTTATGAATGGTGGAAGCCCCTCCTCCTTCTAACATAGAGCCTGTAATGCAGCAGTAATGTACTTAACTTTTGTTGAAAAAAAAAAAAAAAGGCCCTTTCTCAGTGGTCAGCAGATAAATGGAAGAGCTGCTGCAAAGTTGCCTCAGTCAGATTTGAACTTTGTTCCCTTTACTCCTATCAGCTTCCATGCTGTGAACAGCACTGGCAAGAAAGATGTGAAAGAACAGTAGAATCCAAGTAGTAATTCTTGTGAGTTGACTATCTAATGAAGAAATCTGCTGAGAGCACCAAGAACTATTTACATTAATATACAACAAAATCCAGCAGAGTGGGAAGTTCTAAGAGAACTTATACCTTGGATCAAATGTTCCTCCCCACTTAGATATTGTTTCCACAACAAAAGAGGGTAATGGTAAGAAATGTGAGATGTGCCCCAGAAGTGGAACGGAAATCTCTATTATGTTATTGAATACTAAGTCTGAGCTTGTTCAATTCTTTCTCAGCCTGAAAAGGAAAGGCATTTTCTTTTTTCTTTATCCACATTTGAGGTGTAAGGGGAGAAAGAAGGTTGAGCCAGAGAGACAAGACAAGAAGCCCAAGGCCAATTCTCTCTGGACATCACTGCTAACACTATTTTGAACTGCACTTCCAAACCACATCAGCCAAAAACTGCAAGTCCTTTCCATCTGATTTAGACAAGATATTTCTACAAAAATCAGCACAGGAAGACATTTTCTTGACTAAAGAATGCTGTCTTGATTTTATCCAAAAGATGGTGGGTAACCAGCAGTTTCACAGAAGCAGAAGAGAAAGAAGAAAGATAGCAAAGCAATAGATAAGTCAACATCCCTTAAATTGCCTTTCATCACAAAAATGTTTAACTCCCAAATTCTAATCACACCAAATTAAAACTCCAAAGTCAGATTACAATGAAATTAAAAAGAGAACATTCAGGCTGGGGATGTAGCTCAGTGGTACAGTGCTTATCTAACCTTCGTGAGACCTTGGGCTTGATCCCCAGCACTGACAAAAATTAAATAAATAAATAATAAAATTAAAATAAGAAAAGAGCACGCTACTTGCTGGCTTGCTTTTCTTCAGAACCATTTCTTTTAAACCACAGGTTTCATTTACTATCATAAAAATGATACCTATAACCAGAAGTTGCAGGGTGGACGTCACACTCAACTCATTATCAGGGTGGAGAAAAGGGCAATTGGAGGAGATGCTACCATTCTCAATCTAAAGAAGAATGTAATGGAGAAAGGAAAACAAAACAGAAAAGCTCAGCTAACAACACATAGCTTTAATATTCCACATGAAAGCAGACAGAACTATAGGAGCATTGCAAAATGCCTGATCGCTGACTGAATGTATTTTAGCATACTAGTTGTCATAGCAAGTCAGTAGGATTTGAGAGCACATTTCTGTTTTGACATCTGGCCCATAACAAAATTACTATTGATCTGTTGTGAGCTTCCAGCAAAAGAGTATAACCTAGTCTCAGAACAAAGAATCATCCACTAAATAACAGGCAATAATCACCCTGTGTTTGTGCCTTTAGTTCAAAATCACATCTCTTCTGGTGTTCTGCTTGGTCCACTTTGGGATAAGCTTCCTATTCCTGAATAAGGGTGTCCAGACCCTTTTTTTTTTTTTTAAATGAATCTTACCAGTACAGGATTAATTCTGCCTTCTGCCTTTCAGTAGCCTTGTGGCAGCAGCAGTATAATGCTGACATCTACCTTGCACATACACTTCGGTTTGCTGCTGATTCTGGAAACTGACAGGACAAGCATTATTTTCCAACAGATGTTCTACAGGCAGGGGAAAGAAACGATGAAACAAACCAGACAGAGCTGTTCGTGGAGGTTTGAGAGGAGAAAAAAAAAGGAAAGGAATACCATCAGCCTTGTTTCTAATTTATTTTCATAGCTCTAGAAAAATTTATAGGCAAGTGCCACTCACAAATGACATAGCTTTCATTAAAATGATCAGTTAGAATTTTTAGTAGGCTATATTTTTCAATGATACTAATAAACTATTAGAGAACTTTTACATAATGTGATTTCTCCCAAAGAACCAAGTTCCTTTTGTAGCCTGGTTTAGCTGGATATTGACTATGTGTCCTCCAGGATGGTAAGTACCCACCACATTTCAGGCCTTGGCCATTTGCATCCCCAAATACATCACTGCCTCCTTTGCAGAACAAAGCTGTATTAACCAAGAAGCTATCTGATGGTTTCCTTTGCCTGCATCAGTCAAAAGAAGACAAACAATATAGATCAAGTGCATCTGTGCTCCAGACTGCATTGATTTGTTGCATGTGTGGTTAAATCCTGTCAAATAGTCTTAAAGGTGAAGCATTATCATCAGAGAACCCACTCTGGGCGGGTGGCACCGAGTCATCAGTGGATCTTCTAATGCCATGCACAGCAGCTGCAAAACTTGTCCCAAACCAAAAGAACATTTCATACGTGTGATCCATGAACACCCCTCCCCCCCGCCCATCTACTTCCAGCAAAGGACTTTTAGTAAGTGATTTTATAAATAGAAAGTAACCAGATATCTTACCACTAGAGAAAACCGGTCCTAAAGGTTAAAGGGTCAGGGAAGAGAAAGACAATTTTATGGAGATCAGGAAGAAATACTTGTTCCTGAAGGCTTCTGGCCACAATACTTTAACAAGCACTGAGGCAAGTGCCCACCTCTGATGGCTTTGGTACAGTCCTGACAGCACAGGAGAGGTAGACAACATAGCCTACTCTCTTCTAGGAACTGTTTTATCACTTCCAACATCTTTGCCTCTACAGCCCTGGTTGGCTCATACATCGCTGATTTGCATAGATTAATACACTGAACACAGCACATTTCTATTCATGGCCTCAAAGGATATGGTCTGTTGACAGACTGCACTTTAAAAGGACCAATTAGTTAACTAATGTTTTGCAGAAATGTCCACATGCTGACCTCAGCAATATTAAAGGCATACAATTAGTATGCAAAGTCATGAATGTACACCCGTTTCAGAGTTATCTATGAGAAACTGTCAGATCAACTTTAATGACAAAGCACAGCCAAGTGGTGTTTTGAGAGAGGGAATCCATAACACTCCAGTAGCACAGAAGGTCTTTTAATAATATCTGCACTGAGAACATGAACAATTGCTCATTTTCCTGCTTTATTTTTTCCCATCAAAACACTGGAGTAGGGCTCAGAATGTCTAAAGTAAATCAGACTTTTAATAAATTCTGTTATGCCGTTATTATGTGGTAATAAATTTTTTTTAAGTCTGTTCCCTATATTAACAGCTCCATAAATTCAGCTCTATAAGTGGCAGAAACCAGAAAGTACAGCAAACATTTATCCTGGATTTGCCAGGGCAGACCTGATTTCACATATTCTATCCCTTTGTACTCATAAATCACTGAAATGTCCCAGAAATTCATATATATTTAAATGTCCAAACTATATCTTTAAGAGTTCAATCTATACTTGGTCTGGGCAAAAAATTATTTGGCATAATCTTCTTATTTCTTTTGCATTACCTTTTGTGTTTTAATTTTGGTTCAGACTATATAGTCATTTTACCAATATGTGCAAAGCAAACATTTCATCTCCGGACAGAGACACTCTCCCTATACCCACCACAAGATACCCTAATGGTTTCTCTGCCTGTATTCCCATTAAACTCTCAGCTATTGGACAGGGATCCTATCTGTCCTGTTAACCATTATTTCCATTTACCCAGCACTGTGCCTGGCACACATTGTGTCCTCAATGAAAACTTGCTGAAATCTTGAATGAGAAAAACGAATCATATACATAGGAAGAATTATACCCTTACTGGGGAAAAAAAATCACAAAATAATTAAGATAAATGCAATGGGATGCCTCATTAATTCAGAGACATAAACCACTTCTCCACCTATGCAAGTATGTGTGTATTAATTACATGAAGAAAGCTAAAGGGGAGTTTGGAGGAAACACACTGAATCCATGAAGGGAGGCACTAGATCCAACGAGACCAGAAGGCCACCATTTGAATAATAAGCCAACTGACCGTGGTTCTTGATGCTTGCCTTCAGAGTCTGGGGAAGGGTGGTAAATAAGGATATTTGGCAGCCCACTGGCTTTCATTCTTCAAGTACAGAAACCGACCTCAAGTTTAGTTTAAGACCTTAGCAATGACAGGTCTTAGGAATAAGGAAATTGTTTCCTTTTTTCTTCTGGGATTAAAAAAAAAAAATGAAAACAGTAAAATAAATGTCTAGGGGCAAGGGAGTAAAGTCCTGCCTTCTCCATGCCTGTCCCTAGAGACTAAGAAGTCATGTGCATGCTGTGAAGGGTTTCTCCCATTGTATGAAAAGGGTAAGAACTTACAGGAAGCATGAAATACTCCAATGAAAAGAATGACTTGAACCTCCATGTCCTTGCAGATCTGACCATTCAAATAGGAAACAGATAAAACTTAGCTAGGCATGGTGGTGCACACCCAGAATCTCAGCATTTTGGTAGTCTGAGGAAAGAAGATCACAAGTTCAAGGATAGCCTCAGCAACTTAGTGAGACCCTGTCGCAAAATACAAAACAAAGAAGGCTGGGTAAAGAGCTCTGTGATAGAACACCCTTGGGTTCAATCCCTAATAGCACACACAAAAAAATTATTTTTAATTAATAAAACAAATACTGAATATGCCTACTATGGTTTGGATGAGTGTGTCCCAAAGGTAGATGTGCTAAAGGCTTGGTCTCTAGGCTTGTGCTTTTGTGAAGTGGTGGAATCCGTAGGAGATAGTCAAGTCATTGAAGGCATGCCCTCAAAGAGGACCATGGGACCCTGAGGTCTCTTCCTCTCTCTCTCTTCTGGTCCCTGGCTCATGATGTAAGCAGTGTTCTCTGCCATGTACTACAGTCATGATGTGGGAACCCTTAGGCCCTTGGTGGAGGCCCAAAGTAACGAAGTTGCCTAATCATGAACTGGAATCTCCAAAACCATGAACCAAAATAAACCTTTTCTCTTTGTATGTTAACTGCCCCAGGTATTTCATTGTAGTAATAGAAAACTGACTAATACAACATCATTAAACAAGCACAAGATTTTTTAAAATCTATAATGTTGTTTCATTTCTACCACGACACCTAATAATGAATTTTTAACTCCTACATGATACTGCAAATCACTGGAGAAAAGATTCGATTAAATTCACTACTTGGGAATAGTAGTTTCTATCATGACATAAAGATCAGGTGATTTTTGAGTAAAAATACTGCTTATTATGCTATTAAATATGTGAACATGATTAAACTTCATAGAAAATGAGCAAGGTACTGATTCTCGTTCACACCAATCACCTGGCTGCTGCAGGCTAATATTTTCAGAAAGAAATATGGACTGTGAAATCAATGACAAGTTGTTCTATGACACCATCAGCACCCCTCTCATTATTTTACAATCCCCCAAATCTGAAATCAGCCAACTCTGACAGCCCTGAGGGTTTCGATTGATCTTAAGTTCAATGAGCAATGTGTAATCAGGCATCCTAAAAGCTACACCTAGAGGGAAAAAGCAAGGATAGTTCTATTTTAAGCTGATTGGAACAGTAAACATCCAGCAATGTATACAGTATTGCTTAGGGCTAAGCACTGTACTAGGCACCCAAAATTCCATGATATATTAATATCTGATCTTGCTTTCACTGAATTAACTCCAATAGGAAGCCAAGTGAACATGAAAGCAATGTAATATGGTATATAAAAAGTACAGGCAGATAAGAAGCATGGCAAAGTCACAGGGCAGAGGTGAGTGGTACACCAAGTGAAGAGATTATTATTTTAAGTCTAGCTGGAGATTCAAGGGGTGAGGAAACAACGGCAAGAATAGTTGTTCAGAGGAACTAAATTATGAATTGAATGATTCAATGATTAGGATGACAAGGAAGGTTAAGGGCATAGCATATGCAAAGGCATAAAGCTAGAAAGCATTTGATGCATAAGGGAACTTAAAATAAGACTGCATAGTCAGAAATGTCACACTAATGGACAGTGACAAGCAACAATTAGACTCTGGGGACCAGGGCAAGAGACCAATGAATGGCTGTTGCATAGTAATAAATACATTCATAATATAGGAAAAAATATTCTAATATTATTGCTATCCAAAAATGAAAAGTGCAACCTCAAATTTTGGGGATATTGTACTATGCTGACTGCAATGTCTAAGGTAGGTCCCTTCCAAGTCTGAAATTCTATGACTGACCAACCCCAAATTCCAACACACCAACCCCACATAAAAGGCACAAGAAATGTTCTCATTTATAACACAAAGAGAATAGACAAAAAAATCACCATCTCTCCATCAGTGCAGGTACATTAGCCCAATCAGAGAGTTCTTCCTCCCATTGGAAGACCTAATGTAGCCTTAAAAATAGACACCTACCACCAGCAATGATTTATGACAGATCACCATCATTGAGTTTACTCCTCCCACAACTAGTAAAGAAGTTAGGAAAAATATACTGCTATGTTTTTTGCTGTTTGCCAAACCATGCTAATATATTAATATCCCCAGTAAAGAACATGACGAAAAGTAACACTTCATATTAGAGTAACTCTTACAAAGGGCCATTTGCTTCTGAAGCAGAAGTCTATAGGCATTAATAAGGCTAAGTGCAGCTGTTTAGTCCACCACCCCTAAGGACAAGATACACAATTTAACATCTTTTACTTAACAAGGTTCCAAGGCAAAAGAATCCTTTCATCAGCATATTTATAAGCTTACTTGCATATTCTAATGGTAATAGTACCAGATGACAGTTTTATAGGTGGATACAAGAGGGTATCATTTCTCCTCTAAGCATATGCCAAGGCATACATCTGAAGAAAATGTTGCCTTATTGTTTGTAATATACTCTAGTACCTCTTATTGAAAACTAAGTTTAACTATTCTGATGTGATAGTCAAGTAGATACAAACATTCTTTGGCTCTGAGTCAAAGGTTCCCATGAATTACTAATTAGGTGAATGAAAGGGAAAGGATTTGAACATCAAGAAAAAAAAATCCATATGTAGATATACAAAGCTAACAGGCCTCATCCATTAACCAGCTTCTTCAAAAGCCAAACAACCTGATCTTCTCATGTGGTCCCCACTACCACCTTATATATTAAGTGTGCATTAAAAATATATCAGTGGGGCTGGGGATACAGTTTAGATGGTTCAGTGCCTGCCTTGTAAGCACAAGGCCCTGGGTTCAATCCCCAGCACTGAAAAAAATAAGATAAAAATAAAAATAAATCAGTATTATCAGCTTTTGATAACAAAAGTAATGGCAGATGTTCTGATCTGTGCAGAAAGCCCAAAACAATATAACTCGGGGGGAAAGGTTTAGAAGGCAGAAGCTAATGGCTCCAATCATAGTAATGCCTCTGTGCAGTTATCAATATCAATACTAACATTTGATCTCAATTTCTCTCACTTGTAAAATTCAGACTAACTGACACATGTGAATTTTTTCTAGTGGAATAAAGGTAATTACACTCATGGTTATAAAGGGCCTTAGAGTCTTCATTACATCCTGGATTTCAATACTGTTGATGAATTTCTAATTATAAATAGTCCCAAATAAGAAAGTATTTCAGCAGTCATTCAAAAACATTTTTTGCATATCTCGTTTGCCAAGTATTCTGCTAAGTTTGTGGATGTAAAGTTGAAACAGGCAAATCAAAAATGACCCACAGGGCTGGGGTTGTAGCTCAGTGTTAGAGCACTTGCCTAGCAGGTATGAGGCACTGGGTTCAATTCTCAGTACCAAATATAAAATACAATACAATACAATACAATACAATACAATAAAGGTCCATCGACAACAAAAAAAATATTTTTTTAAAAAAAGTACCCACACTACCTCAAGATTTAAAATTACTGGGGGAGCTGGGGATATAGCTCAATTGATAGAGTATTTGCCTTGCAAACACAAGGCCCTGGGTTCAATTCCCAGTACTACAAAATATAAATTAATAATTAATTTAATTTAATTACTGGGGAACTGGACATGAAATCAGGTAAATTAATATATGACATATTAGAAGAATGGGCAGAATCCTGTGGGAATAGAGTTTTTGGAGATACTCAACTTTTTCAGTATCATGTGAAGACAGGAGATAGAGGTGGTTGGTTGGGTTTTACATATGTACCATACTTCCAATAAATTCCGATCTGCAATCCAAATGAACATCAACTATATCCAACACTAGGACCACTAACATAATTTCTGTTTAAATTAAATAAATATCACTTAATGCAATGTTAGTAATTAAACAACATATAAGATGAAAATGAATCAGTTAAAACCAAAGGTAACTCCCAACCCCAACACTCAGTGATAAAAAGAAATTCATTTGAAAGAATACATTCCAGAAGAAATCAGTAAAGAGTTAATAAAGCCTTCTGCAAATTTAAGAGAAAAATATCTCTATAAAAACGTACATGTAATAAGGCTACAGATCATTGGTTAGCTGCCAGAAAAATGATGGAATATGGTATAGTTTACTTATTTCTTTTTAATGGCTCCAACATTCCACCTGAAAAATTGGTCCCGGAGCTGTATAATTGGGGATAAAAATTAAATGACAGTTTCCATTTGTCATGATGAAAGCTGATCACTTGTGTTTTTTCATTTATCCACACTGACTAAAGTGGTTCCTAAAGTCTACCAAGCCAATCTTTTTCCTAACAGTGAAAATACTGCTGTTACTAAAATAAAGGAAGAAATGGAATAAGCTGTTGGCATCTGAACACACACTTCATTCAAGTTCCATAGGCTGAGGCCTCTACATTCATGTGAATTAGAGGTGGAGGCCAGATAATAACTTTTGGGATCTCATTAATGTAATCTAAAAATTCATCTTTGGTTCCATTGTCTTATTCATATTGTCAAACTAAATAACAAATACTTCATATTTGTAGAAAATCAATTACTCTTTCTTCCTCCGTGTTTAAAAGTCAGCTTAATAGTCAAGATAAAGTCAACAAATAGATTAGGGACACTAGAGAGAGAAACTAACTTTAGCTCCCACAAGAGGAAGAAGGACTACATGAAGCTCAAGTTCATTGCTGTTATTATATCTGAGGGAATGGGTTGTGGAGGGGTGAGCAGAGGCTGAGTGTGAAGCACAGAAGGGGACTAATGATAACTACAAGGGATTGTGTGTCTCAAAGACAGTTTTAATCTTAAAATACAAAAGGTATATGTGTTTGGCTTTTGTTCCTCCTAATCTCAGAAGTTATTTGTAAATGAGAAAGCAATTCCCCCCAAAATGTAGCTAGAGGTTTAAAAATAGATCTATGTCAAACTGCCTTGAAGCATATGCCTTCCCTTTCATTCCAGACTTGGGCTGATTTGGATTTGATTGAATTTTCATTGGTGACCTCTGGTAAAGAGCTTCAAAACTAGAGTTGAACCAAGCAATATAATATAGCAGGGAAGAGTAGCAGCCTTGAAGACAGACTGCTGTTACCCAACTCCACAGCTCATCAACTTAGGCAAGCTACTTAACCTGCTTGTTTCTCATCTAGACAATGAAGACATGAAATTAGTAAGTGTATATTGCCTGAAATAATGACTACTAAACTGTGGACCCTTACTACTACTACTACTATACCATTTAATATTTTTCTTTTAATAAAAAAGCAAAGAAACGTCATCAAAAAATCACTAGCTATATTTAATGAAGTTATAAAGTATACAGCTATAAGATGGAAGAATATGTGCAATCAGGGATTATAAGATAAATTTCAGTGTGATTAATTCATGTGCAAAGTATATACTGTATAAAGAGG
Source organism: Glaucomys volans (assembly GCA_020662805.1). Taxonomy (NCBI): domain Eukaryota; kingdom Metazoa; phylum Chordata; class Mammalia; order Rodentia; family Sciuridae; genus Glaucomys; species Glaucomys volans. Next base: position 442,153 of record JAJEJO010002976.1, read on the forward strand.
CTACACTTGGAAAAAGACTCCCCTAGTGGATATCAGAATTTCAGGTCAAAGGGGTGATATTACTGGGTACTCATTAGAAAGCAAGTACCACTGGCAAGTCAAGCATGACTAAGACAGGGACTCTGCCTTCAAGGAACTTACAATTTCATTGGCAATGATGATTACCGTTTACAGAGCACCTACTATGTGCCAGCAAATATGTAAAGTACTATACATCTATCCCTTACTCCTTATCAGAACACAGTAAAGCAGGCACTGATGTTCCCATTTCATAGAATAAAAAGACTGGAACACAAAAAACTGAATCAATCATCCAAGGTCTCATAATTACTGTGGCACTAAGAGTCCAAACCTCCTGTGTCTCAAAGTCACATTCTTACTAGTACATCACACTGCCTTCCACTTATTTATAATTCATCAACTATTTGCCAAGGACAGAATCAGGCAACTGAGAGTTCACCTGTTTGGAACTGCTTCCCCAAGATGTTAAACTAGAAATAGGCACTGAGTGTTTTTAAGATGAGAGGAGCTTTAGAAAGGCCATTCCCCTTTACAGATTAAAGAATGGATAAAAGAACTAAGTCCCAGAGAGGTTAAGTAACTCACCCAAAGTCAAACAATAAAGTAGTTCTTAAAATTACAGGGTAAATCAGCATGAAAAAGACACTTCTATTACAAAGATTTGAGGTGTGAATCTATTACCCAAAATGAAGTAAACATAGGTAGCCTAATAGGACCACAGAGATTCTCAAAACCCGAGGCTGCACACGTGGTGTCAAACAGGAGACAACCGAGAACAGGTGTCCTGGAGGGGCAGTCTGAGGGAAAGAAGGTAAAATTTCAAAAATAACCCAAAACCATCATCTTCTGTCTCTACCCTTCAGAGACCTTAGGTTGAGATCCTGGGGGCTCTCAAATGGGCAAACAGATATGGAGCCTGAACTTCAACTGATAAGAGCACAGTCAAGATGGAGGTAAAAAGAGACTCCAGGACTCTATTGAAATAGGTACAACTTATTCCTTTAAGATTCAAAATTTAATAATCTATGGTAAAAATACAGAGCTTCTCTCACCTGTAGGATCAAACTGGAACTAACTTGACTATTGATATCTCTATTTCAAAGAGAAAAGCACAAGGGCCTTAGAAAATGACAACTTTGGGTTTAAAATGTGAATGTGCTATTTTATTAGTTATAAGGTTGTGAATGAGTCACTTATCTCTCTGAGCTTAAATAAATTTCTTCACCTGTACAATGGAACAAATACTCCCCAATTTCACTATTTCTATTCTCTTTAGGATTAAAAAAGAAGCAGCGTAGACATCTATTATGCCAGTCAACAGTTCACTGCCTTCTCAGCTACAAATTCACCCTTTTTGCCTGCTCTGTGAAATGAATCTGGGCCCTTTAAATGTTCCTCTTCCCTCTGGCACAAGATTAAGCTTTGTCAGCAGAGGGTACCACAGGGACATTGCAGAAGGAATGAGGCCTCTCTAGCATCCAGCTCCTGCAGTACACACTGATTCCCCAAGTGCCTGGGTCCTACAAACCAGGGCAGCCAGGAGTATACACTGGCCAGCAGCTTCCCCAGCACCTTCTTCAAACAATTTTGATTCAGAGGCCTCCAAAGAAATACCTTCCAAGAACAATTCTCCCCAGCATTGGGCAGACTGCCAGGAAGTTCCACAGCACTGCAGTGACTTGTCTGCCACAGTGAGTCATGACAGTGTCCTCTCCAACATGCCTGGATCTCAGACTGGGAAGGGGGCTCTTCCTTGGGTGCTCTATCTCAACACCAGTGTGGTAGCTACTCCTTCTCTCTGCTGATCTTATATTCTTCAGAATTCTCTTCATTCCATGCTAGCCAATTCCTCAGTTGTTCCAATTCCTCATTTCAGTTTACGAGTCACTGTGGTAAATCTCCCCCATTCTGTGTGTTCTCTGTGTCCCCTGTTGTCTGGTACTGTGTGATTAAACACAGATTAATAGTTTCCTACGCTAGTGCTTTAAAGGTAGTTAGCATTCAATAAATAGCACATATCAATACAATAAATATAACTGACTTCTTATCTTTTCCCTCCCTCATTCTTTTTTGACCAGAATGTAAGCGTCTTCCTACTACAAAAATCCCTATAAGGGAATGAATAAGTTATGAAAAAGATGTCTCAACAGTTTCTGCCAAAAATCTGATTAGAAAAATGTGAGGACTGCCTCACAATTAATTGTCCACTCATTTAGCATGCAGCTTAGAAAATCCTTCCTACAACTTCCTTGGCTGACCTAAAGAGAATGCCACAAAGTGTGAAAATGTCTGCTTTTTCTTGCCAGAGATATTCCCAAAATGATCTAGAATAAAATTCATTAATATATAAAACATTTTTAAATGTTAGAGATCATTTTATTTTCTCATAAACTACAATATGTTGAAAAATCATAGAAAATATAGACAAGAATAATCAATGAATCCATGTTGAGAGACATGTGAAAGAAAGAGAATGAGATTAAGTAGCAATATTACAAAGTCAACATGTATTTCCTCATCTCCTAAATGTGCCAGCTTAATTCCTGGATAAAGAAGTATAAAAATACATCATTCAAGGTGTCATGTATCATTGACACACATTGTGAAATAACACTACTATAAAAATACAGAAGATCTCAAATGTATTAAAGCTTCTGTCTTCAAATTCTTTATTTCAAATCCTCTGAATCATTCTTTCTTGAAAAAGAAAGCTATCACCTTAGACACAATCTCATGTCACCTGTATTTTTACTTTTATCTAAAAACTTTCCTAATTATCAATTTTAAAGGGACCAGTGAACAAGGGTGGGGGAAGGGTTTCATCAACTTTTCTGCAATTTCAAAAGCTAACACCCATCTTAAAGCACCCCAAAATAGATACTGCAAGCCACCAGCAAGACCCCAACATAAAGCAAGGCTCCTCATTAAAAGTTGGAATGGAACCTGCCAGGTATGCCTGCAGGGATGCTCAACAATAGCAGTTTATACCCCATACCTTTTTCGACCTAGATTAAATTACTGACAAAATGGACAGACTATCCAAAAGTGTGAGCAATACATTTTGCCAATGAAAATAATGATTGTGCTTGGTACAGCACACATGCTTTCTGCTCAGCTTGTCAGCATTTTCAGTTAAGGGGCTCAATGGTCTTACCAGCCAACCTTTTCCCTGCCAAAACCAATAAGCTACCTTCATTTCTTAAGCCCCCTCAGGGCTTTGAATTACTATCCATTTTGCACTTAAGGTCAGTCCTGTAAAACTGTTTTTCTCCCTAGAAGAATCATAATCAGAAGCAGCCCCTTCCTACCACCAGCCTATTTAAAACTCAGAACGAGAAAATTCACGAATATGTAGGCTTCTTGTAATTTTCCATTGGCAGTTTTTCACATTTGCATTCTTAAAAGTTGCATCTACTGCTTAAGATGGCAAGGTGCATTTCCCAGCAATGCCATCATTTAATGCTCTCGGTGTTTTATGTGAAAACATGTATTCTGCTACGCCAATGTGTAACAGAGCAATATTTTAAAGCGGCTTAACTTTATAGTTCCAAACATTCTACTGAGTTTAACAATCTCATTATATATTACAGTGAAACACGCACATGCACACACACCCCTTAAAGTATGAATTTTGTTGGATTTTATTTTTATTTTATGCCAGGGAAAACAAGATTATGCCAAATCTCTTTATAGCAAATGAACCTTTTCCAGGAAAAACAAACCTTGTCATTTATATTTTTCACTCATTCATTCAATTCATTCCTTTATGGAATAACTCCCCACTCTAAAAAGCTGTGAAAAACCACAGATGGAAAGAAAGCACCTTTTACCTCACCCTATGTCTTTCCATGCAAGATGAGTACAGGACTTCATCATTCTGACCTAGCAAGTTCAACCACAAGAACTAGGGTCCTCTGCCCTAAGGAGGAGTCTGACAGATGTCAATTTCAAAAACTAAATAAGAGAACCATTCCTATAAAATACTGGAACACAAAGGCCCATCTTTCTGTCAATTTTCTTCCACCAGCACCCAAGCTTGGGTTTCCAGATACAGGCCCACCGACTTATCTATCTCCAGGCCTCCCACAATTCTTAACTTCATTCATAGCCTTTATTCCTAGTTCTAAACTATGCTTCTACCCTCATAATATGGTAGGAGGAAACCTTCTAAATGCATCCTTGATGCTGATGTGATCTTTCCAGTTATTGAATGTTTCATTGAATTTTACACTATACAACTTCAAATGCAAAAAGCAGCCAATTCATTTTGTTAACTGTTGTTCAGTATAGATAGCCAGCTCCATAACTATACACTTTGATTTGGTACATGAGAAAACGTATTTTTCATTACATCCCTTATCCTCCTAATGACATTTCCAAACAGGATTTTAAGAACTGTGAAGCAGAAATAAAATTATGCTCAAGTTCCAAATTGATCTCATGGAATGGAAAATGGCTATCATTGCCAGTGAGTATTAACGGGATCCAAAGCTAGCAAGTTTCTAGTTCAGAAACATTTCTCAAATAATGATCATCTTTCAAATGCCCCTCACATTACCAATCACAACAGAAATTCTTTGAAAGAACTTAAGAGACTATGGCGAGATCTTTCACGCCAGCCCCAATTCCTTTATCCTGTATGCAGACTTCATCAGCAGCTTGGGTGGAATTCTTTCCTTTTCAATCATCAATCAGGGCTAACATTTCAGTTATCTGGATTTACACAAAAACCTAAAGGAGCCATGAATGTTTCTGTAAAGCACGTTCTGTGGTGACTTTTAAATAGCTTCAAGAATAATTTGGAAATAAAAACACTGCTGTAGCAAGTTTTATGTCTTCTATACACATATGCTAGAGCAATTTCTTTCTCCCAGAGATGGAAGGGAGGAAAATGTCTGAACTTCATAATACCCAGCCAATTACAGCCCCCTGTCATCTGGCTGTATTAATTATCTGCCTTCCCTCAGTTATCAAGACCTGAGAGAAGCCTAACAGCCACTTATTTCACATTACGTTGTCCCACTATGGAAAGAGCTATAATTTACTTCGGGGTCCTTCTGCATTTACACAGGTATATAAAAATTCAGCACAATCCCAGAGCTTTCCTGCTTGGGGCCATTTGGAAAGGATAGTCACTCACAGCCACAAAGGCTAATCCCCCCACCCCCCACTATTATCCTGCATTTGCTGAGAGGTCACAATGCAGGAAGTGCAACACAAAAAACGATTTAGACGGCTATTGCAGCCAAGTTCTAAACTTCAGTCAGTTGTATGAAACAAAAACACTGTGGGATTATTAAAGCAGCAGAAGCAACTACCATTTTTTACTCAAATATCCCGACAGACTCCTTATAGGGATAGATCACTCAGTGGCTTCAGCCTAAGACATGAGCAGTCCCAACGAAGACCCTATGCTTAAAGTAGGAACTTTAAGAGTGGAAGTACAGGAAACACTTCTCCTTGCTAATTGAGCTGCAAGAGGAGGACTAACTTGGGTGGGGTTCTTTAGTAACTACAGGAAAATAATCAGGAGTCAATGTGTATCAAAGAGGCACCTGAGTTTGGATTAAAGTCTAGAAACTATGAAATGCCAGTTCCCAGAAGAGGGTCCTACAAACTGCCAAGAGGGGACATGGGGGGCGGGGGGGGGGGGCGGAAGAATGTTCTCAAAATCCCCTGCGACAAGAATAAGGGCCTGAAGCTGGCTATAACAGACAGGAAAATAAAGGAAGAATAATTTAACTAGAGAACTCTGTTAACTTTCTTAACCATGTTAATTTCTTATTTAAAATTTCAAGGATTTTTCAGGAAAAGCATCCCCAAAGATGAGCTGAATGACACAGGAAATAAAGCAAAAATCACTGGTTTTAAAGCCTACTCACCCAGGTGACCCAAGGTTTACCCTGATTATATGAACTAGACTTCTATTCTAGTCCCCTAGGCCAGAACCTACAAAATCCGTCTGAATTACAGCTCACCAACTGCACTTTAACCCAGGAACTAGAGGTGAAAGTCAAGTGCTTTATCTACTCAGACAAGAGACTTCTCCCCAGATCAAGCGTATTTTAATGAAATGAGACTTAAGTGAATTGTTGACACAGGCATTAAATGTTGTCATTTAATATCAACAGTATGTTTGATTTGTACACAGTTATGAAATGTCATTCGGACCAGAGAGTTATATTGAGGTTTACCACATTATAGGGATGGATTTCCAGAGGGAAGTGAACTGATCTGTCTCAAAATAAAATGTGTTTACATTAACACTTGGGGGAAACAGGCAGCCCTGCAAACATAGATGGAGAGATAAAAATAAGACGAGCACAAAACTCAACTTGGAAGAGGAGCAGAATAAAATACAATTTCTAGGCTCTCTGCATATATAGTAATTTACTATAGATCTTTCTTCATCTTTTAAAAAATACAAAGTTTACATTGTGAGAAATATCACTTTTGGAAGATGTTTATCATATTTCAGCCTCCAAAATAATTTTTAAAGGGAAATAATAGAAGGAATTTACAATGGGGAGGAACTATACCTACAGTCATCTAATGCTTTGCATCATAAAATTACAGTAGTTAGTTAGACCAGCTTTATCAAATTAATCAGTTAAAGATGTATTACTTATTAGTTAGCCTGGTTGTGATGGAAACACACTGGCCTCAAAAAAAGAGAAGTACTCACCATGGGGCGTGTGCCTTGAACTGTTTTCTTACAAAGGAAGCCAACAGTTACACCAAATAGCTTCCTTTCTTCTTATAAATTCAAGTCAAAGAGTCATAAAATTAGGTATTTACCCCCATATAATAGCATAAAAAATAAAATTTAAACACTGTAATTCCCTAGTACCAAGATTAACTGATTGAGCTAAACAAACACTGACTCAGAGGATATACCCTCCTAGACCTAGAAGGTACTTCAAGTTTATTTATTTTTATTCTTTATCATTTTGACATGCAAATAGGGGTGGAAGATGAGTAGAAATTTCTTCATTGCTCATTTCTTCTAGAACATTCTTTTAAAAAATAAATAAATAAATGGCCTTGCCTCTCCATGCATTTAAAAGCAAAATTGACAAAGGCCCCTCTCCTAGAGCGTCTAAGTCTTCCAGGTTCCAAGCAATTAAAGTTGACTCAAAGGAAAATTTGAAGGAAGAAAAAAAAATGCTGTGATGAGCCTTTGTTTACAACAGATCTTAATTCTTTATCCTTCACTTGAGGAAGCTGTAAGGTCTTTGGCACCTGGCTAAAAATAGCAGAAGTAAAGCAGGTGACAAAGATGAATGACTCCCAGAGACACAATTCAAAGCAGAGGAATTTAGGGAAAACTTTAGTAGTGTCTACTAAAGACACTTTTCTGCCAGGTAAATCAAGGTGGCACAATTTGCCAGGCAGACATTTCTCTTGCAGTGTTTGATGTTCACTCTGTGCTGCATTTTTTTAAAATATTTTCAAACCCAAGCTGGCTGTGGTGGCACTCACCTGTAGTCCCAGCAACTTGAGAGGCTGAGGCAGGAGGATTGCAACCTCAGGAACTTAGCAAAACCCTGTCTCAAAATAAAAGTGTAAGAAGTGCTGGGGATGTAGCTCAATGGTAAAGAGCCCCTAGGTTCAATCCCTGGTACCAAAACAAAACCAATCATCATCATCATCATCATCATCATCATCATATGCAATATTATTATGATTATTATTATTTCAAACCCTAAGAATAATATTTTCAAACTGTAGTTTTACCATAGGGTCAAGGAAAAGAATTTTACAGAAACCTCATAAAACGAAGAGACCCTACATTATACCATCTTTGAATTTCCTTGAAAGCTCCTGCAAGAAGACAAGCTAAAAGACACATTAAACTTGAGCAGGAGATGAGATTTAAGATGCATGCCCACCATCTTGATTAAGGGTTAGGTTCCACCCATCCACAGTCAAGGCCCCATGTCCTCTTTGGAAAACCAAGACGACTTTCTGTCTTCAAGAGTTCGTTTTAGGTCAAGCACCACAAGACATGGTCCACATCCATTCCCTCAGACAAATTTCATTTTAAAGGATGTGCCTCTTACCAGTTCTTATATTGTGTATCTGTACATCAATCTATATTAAGGGACAAATCCTGCATCCTATTATCTGGTATGTTACGAAGAAACCATTTCTCTGTCTCTCCCAGTTTTCTCACCAGCTCATAAGAGTCTCCACATTCTTGAGAGTGCTGAGAGGAAGAGACAGATCTTCCTTTCATTCCATGGTGGTAAAGAAACTTCTCTAATAAGTGAACAAGAAAAAAGCCTCAAAGGAGCAAATGTTAGTTCTTTCTGGATTCTCATTTTCAGATTATTTTTATTAAAATGACAAGCCTTCTTGGATCTCAGCTATTTGCACGAGGTTATCTTTACTCTTTTTCAACCAATTACAAAGTCAGAGTAGAAAATCAAAAGGTCTCATAAACAAAACAAAAAATTCATGGGCTATTCCCACTGCAAAGTTCAATGGGTATTTCTTTACAAATCTTCCATGTATTTTGCGGAAGGAAAAACTGTATAGAGAAGGGGTGGGAATGTCTCTAAGAACAGAAATAACTTTAAAGACAAAAGACTCAAAAATAAAATGTAGATAAATACAGCCCCTGGTAGAAAATTCCCATACACGTTTCTAAATAATAATGTACTAAGAATTCCAAACATGAAATCCCTGGAATGTTCAATGACAAGTGCATCTGTGAAAAAGGTCCAGTAGAGACAAGTCCTTTAGAAAAATCTCTTAACATTCAAGAAATCCACATATAAACTGTGACCAGAGTAGCCAACTCTCATATCTGAGCAGTCTTTCCCCTAACTAAATGGAACTTTAAAATACCTTCTCTGCAAAAATCAAGAGGACGGTCCTTCCAATCATTCTTCCTCAGGAGAGGAAAGAACCTGTTAATTTGTTGTGTGCCCAACATGGCAAAGTATTTCACAGATCTCTGGTACATTAGCATTTCTATCCATTCACAGTAACTTTGTATTCAAAGATCAAATTGCCAACACATATATGCTCTGCATTCTTATTTGGAAATGCCAATAACTGGCATAATCCAGAGTACAAGTGAGTACTCTCTAAGCAGTGGAGCCATGTTTCTTTCTGCATTTCGTGTTCAACATCCTACGAGTGGCATAGTGGCAGAGTTCTTAAAGAGCCAAAAGAATGGAAGTTGTTGCCTGGGGCTGGTTAGTTTGTTGTTTGTGCATTTGCTTGCTTAAAATTAAAAAAAAAAAAAAATCAATAGTTGATGGCCAAAGAGCCATACTCCATAACAATTAACAAAAATATAGTGAGTTTGAATCAAGTGTAGTGAAATTAATTTGGGGTCCTGAAGAGAATACCCCTAAAAATGTATTATTGTCATTAATGGAGAGGAACAGCAAAAACAGAGTGAAAGAGGCTATTTATTGCATACTCAGCAAATTGGAATGTGTATTAAAGTATGTAATTTCTCAATTCTGTAAGATTTATTAAAGACATTGATTTAAAAAAAATTCCACATGAAGTAAAATTAGTAGGTAACATTTTGACTCTAATTTTTTTTTAATTATGCAGTCACAAGTGACATACATAGAGGCTAAAGTATAGCCTCAATTTGATTTAATATAATTTTATCTCAAGTTTAAGTAAAAATGTTTAAGTAAAAAGAACATTATAAAAGTTTCATTAAATTATCATTAAAGGCTTAGCACTTGTGTATATACATAAGTCATAAAGACTAGTTGAACGATACAGTGCAAAGAGCACTGGACAGGAAATGCAAAAGCCTGGACTTTAATCCTGGCTCTTCCACTAGCTATGTGAGTGTGGGTAAATCACTCAAATCCCTTATAAAATAGAGACGGTAATCCCTGTCTGCCACATAGGGTTTTTGGAAAGATCAAATGAAATAATGTATGCCATGTGTATTATAAACCTCAAAAACACTGTTATCAATTTAATATTTCCAATTATATTAACGTTAAGATCAGGCATATCAGAACATTTAATGGCTTCCAAATAATTAGAGGACTTTGATGGTTTCAAATCTACCTCTGCTCATGATGTTCCCTCTACCTGAAATGCTTTGCCACTGCCAGATCATCAGCTCTGTAAGGACAAGAACCTATCTATACTTGGGAATTCCTAGTCATTAGCATACCACCAGCCACAGACTTCCAGTTACTACATAGGCAGTGTCTACTAAATGCCAGGTACTGTATCAAGGGTTCTACATACATTTCCTTAATCCCCTCCACAAGCCTATGGGGTGAGTTACAGATGAGGAAATTGATGCTCAGAGAGGTTAAGTAACTTTGCAAAGGTGAAAGAGCAAGACAAGTGGTAGAGTCAAAATCAAAACCCAGGACTTTCAGATGCCAAAACTATATTCTTTCCACTCTGAGATTTTCTCTTTCCCACTGTAGGTACATAACAAGTCGAATTTTGATACAATTGTGCATTTTAACCAAAATGTACATAAAAAGACGTTATTCAAAGTAAGCATTTGGATATAAACTAAAATTTCAAACTTGACTTTTAAAATCCACGGGCTTAGCCTAGGTAGTTGTTCCAAAAGATGTCCCTGGATTTGCAGATAGATCAAAGCACAGCCGAGAAATTCATTCTTAGTTGACCAGCGCCAAACAGTGCTGAAAATTCTGAGTGAGGGGCAGGAGAGAAATCTGGAACCTTTTGTCTTGCCAAAAATCCTTAAATAATTCAGCTCCCAGTTATTTAAATAATTAGGCAATTGCAACTTTATTTAAAGAGCACTTACATGAATCTAAATGTCTAGGCTGCCAAGAAAAGTGGAACAGACTTTCAAACCTCCCCTCAAACCTCCTTTCTGGGAGGAAAACCAGCCTAAGGAGTTTCAGCCCGATAGGTAATTGTTTTGTAAAATTAAAAGCCACAGAAAATTGGAGTTTAGAATGGAAAATGTCATCTCAACCGTAACACTAATAAAAACAGCTAATGAATAAGTGCATTCTGGCAAGAATATATAAAAATTGCAAAGCTCGATGTGGACAGTGCAGAATACAGAAGGAATCCATGTGAGTAAACATCAAATGAAGGATTATCCTTATTTGTGAAGAATCCATTCCAGCAAGAAATTGAACTAGAGACCTTTTGCATCCAAGAGCAGCAGGCCTACCTGTGGCTCACAGAAAATATTTATGGGTATGCTCTTCTTCTTCCCCTTGTCAGCTGCAGCTGTGGAAGCCATAAGTTGATGCTCTGGAGGTGCTGAAGTCTCTCTCAAGACAGTCTCCAACTACACTGAGCTCTGAATAATTTTCAAAAGTATAAATGCATATATATAGTGAGGAACAACATAACTAAAATTATAAAGGCTTTAAAACAATGAGTTATGCCTTCCCAGTATATTCTGTAGCAAAGAGCAAAAACATGTGAAAGGCAACTGGGATCGCAGCCTGGCTTTGTTAGCTATGGGATCATCAAACAAGAAAACAGCACAATCTATCCAAGGCCTGGATTCCTCATCAATGAAATGGGGATAATGGTAGGCCCTGGAAAAGTTGTGAGAACTAAGTGAAACAATGAATGTAAAATGCTTACTTGGCACAGTGGCTGGCAGGCCATGGGCACTCATAAATGTTAGTTGTAATTATTACTATTATTACCTTATACGTTGCCCTGTTCCATGTATGCATTTCATCTTGCAAGCTAGGAAAAAAATATCCTGGTATTCACTGCAAAGTCCTATATGAGGTCTCTTTTTTCCCCCCATCAACATTTAGCACTGCTTTCCTTTCTAGGGGTTCAGAAACCAGAAACTTCTTCAGGAATACCATACTTCTGAGGCTCAAATGTTATTTCACATACCAATAACATCCCACCAGACATATTCCTTCAACAGATCCTCTGAAATCAGATAAAAGACTAGCTCAGATCTCAAACTCAACTGATATTTTCATTTACATATTTCTAAGACATACATTTTCACAAAGATCTAATGGATTTTTTTAATTAATCAAAGCCCTTCAAAGTTAGAGCGGAGTTTTCGCTTCATCTTTGCATATGACGTACTGCAAGACTCCACAATTCAGTTAATCACTCATCATGTAAACAAAGAAACCTCTCGAGAGCCAAAGAGCAACATGTGCATGGATTCATGATGCATAAGGGTTTTTAAAACAGGAACAATGCAATCTATTCAGTAGAGAAGAGTACACCGTGCCAATTAAATATGTTGGGTTCCATAATTATAACTGCAATAATGAATGGAAAGGAGTGTTATTGCTGCACAATGCACTTCTGTATTCTAGTCAGTGAGTTGTCTCTGGTCTGATTCCTTTAGATTCTTCCTCTGATTAGATCTTAATGCAGATTACTTTCTGCTATCAACATATTACATTTATTCCCCCCACACCCAATAAAGCTAACTTTTTAAAGACCAAAACAAACTTGATATATTTTTTGTCCTATTTAAACATAAAATTTGTAACTATAATGTCAGTTTCCAAGAAGAAATCACAGAGTGAGGAAAATTTCATTCAGACCTGCCTTTCTCCCTGGAAGAGAAATGCAGAGATTTCTTCCCCTACGCTCTGTGTTTGGGAATGGGGTGGGGGAATGACAGGAAAGGAGCTAGTGGAGGCAGGGGGCTCTCAGAGAAAGGATGAGTGAAGAGGAGGATCTTACTTGCCTCCCCACAGTTCAGTCTAACAGGCCTTGACCAGCTGTCTACCAGTTGTCATTCTACCACTAGTGAACCTGAATGGACTAAACTGGAAAGACTGTCTCATAAAGTTAATTCAAAATGACTTAGTCACTAGTTGCAACCATCTCAGAAATCTGAAGAATTTCATTCTGGACCACAAGTCCCTTGCACTTATGCTTCACTGGACTCAATAAATTTTTTAAAAAATTACCTCCTAGGACTTCACCCATAACACTTGGATGTTCTGGGTCTTTCCATACTCAGGACAGACTATTACTATGTATTTATGAATAATTTTTTAAATCTATGAAACATTCTACTGCTTTCCCAAAACAGGATTTAAATTTTGGAACCGCAGGTGTACTTGGGGACTTAGATACCTGTGAAGCAGACCTGAACGCCCAGCACCTTTTTCCTCCATTTAGTAGGTAGGTTCAGAGAGAAGACTGTTTATAGAGAAGGCTCCTTCTGGCCCCAGGATCAGGACTTCTTAAGCTCCTCAGTCTCATCTCCTGGCAGCACGGGCAGCCTACACAGGGTTAAGAAAGTCACACACCTGTCCTTTTAATTTGACTCTTTAACACAAACCTTTTCCCTTTGGCCATAAGTATTGGTTTGCCAGAACTGTAAACAGCTCCTAAGATCAGTCCCAAAGGCCATGCTTTCCAGGTGCTGAAAGTGTGTCACACAATACAATATTTACAAGTACCCTGAACAATACAACTCAACTACACACAGCTTGACTGGCTTGAAAGAATCCTTTCCCACAAGTAACCAAGTATTCTGGACTATGGCTGAAGGCCTAAAGGCCCCACAATAACCTTTCGCTACTAGGTTTACATAATTCTCCCCCAAGGACCTCTAAGTACACTGTCGCCACAATTTTTTTCAAAGTGACAATAAACAGTGAAAGTAGAAATAACAGTAAAAGCCTTAATAATAATGAAATTATTTATTAACACGATCAGGCATCATACATTTTGTTTTGTTTTGTTTTGTTTTTTTGCTCATGTCTCTTATTCTCCCTTGTCTCAGCTCTTTGGAGGACACTGCCATGGCTCTGGCCGGGGTTACTGGAGGTAAAAGAAACCTTATATTGCCCATGTGCCTGAAAAAAGATAGGAGGGGAAGAAAAGCAAATCATTTATATTGACAACTGGTCACTGGCTCCATGTTTCCCATTTTTCTTGTACTAAAATCCTTATAGAGCCACATCTGGTTTCTTTCAAGTACAGATTAATTTATTTCAGGCTCTGGGCCTATGAACCCATGCTAATTTGAATGGGTAGGTAGAAATGCTCCAAACAATTAGACAAAAGATCTTTAGCAGGACAAGGTCTTTAGTAACTTTTTTAGATTAGCCTGCTAATCTAAGTAGAATTTCAGTGTAGGTATTTATTAATCTATTCAATATTTATTTGGCTTCTAGCGTGTACACGGCACTGTGGTACTACACTGGGTGGCTTACAAAATGGAAAAAAAAATGTATAGCCGTATTGGATGATAAAGCCTCTACTCTGTCAGTATTTATAGTCAGAGTGAGTGATAAATGGAGACACAAATAACTCTATACAAAAATAAATATGAATCTCATAAAGAATAGTAGTTCCAATAAAGCAAAGATGGTCAGCAAAGACTTCATCTTCATATAGGTATGTAAAGGGTGAATACTATTCTAAAGTGTGGATAGGGGAGAAGATAAATGCTGAGGGGGGGGGGGGGGATTCCAAGGGATAAAAAACTACAAACTGTGGATAATGATAAGTTGGGAAAGCAGACTCACACAGGTGAGCAGGTGGTAAACCCAGCAGGCCAACGAATCTTGATTTTAAAACACTGAGGTTTTGAAGCCAAGTAGTGATCAGAATAGTGTTTAAGGAAGATAAATCCTTCTCCAGCACATGGATGGACAGGGGGCTGTTATGAACAAAGCCATAAGGGAATGAATAGCTACCTGACCCTGAAGAAGTAATGGTAATGGGAAGTCCAGATGTAGGAAATGTTTCATTAGAAAGGTCAAGAGAACCTGGCAGCCATGCACACGTGAAGTATAGAAAGAAGATGGACATGGGGGCTGCCTAAGAAAATAAAGGTGGGCTATGAAAAGAAAAAGAAAATAGGACAAACTGGTTTATGGGTTTGCTTCTGGTAGTTGCTAAGGAGGCAATCTTTTTGTCTTTTTGCTGTGTTTGTACACTGGTTTGAGATGGGGATATATGTAGAGCTAAGTTTTGCTTTAAACATGAGGAATTTGAGGAGGAAGTGCAACTCCAAGAGGTAGCAAGAACAGCAAGTAGTTGACAATGCATTTAAGGAGTTAAAAAAAAAGAAAAAAAGGTCAGGCCAAAGAGAAAAGCAACACTGACTCCCTGGAGTGAATGAGATCTAAAAGACCAAAGAGAGCCAGTGTGAAAAAAAAAAAGAGAGAGAGAGAGAGAAAATGGCGAGGACACAACATCGGGAAACATTTAGCTAGTAGGAGAAGGAAAAAGAGCCAGCCCAAGTGCCATCAAATAAAGCTATCCAAAAAGGAACAGGCAGTGCTGCAGAACAAATGGAGGACTCCGTAAAAGGAAACAGGAGTTAATGGTGCCAAATGCTGTGGGGCAGGCAAGGAAGATAATGCTTAACTGAGGGCCACTGATGCTTGGTGACCTTCAAAAGTATCATTTTGCAAGACCGATCTCGGAGAACTGACTGCTTCAGCTGGACAAATGAAGAGCCAGAGCGCAGCCCAGGACAAGGCAATAGTTAAACCAGAAAGGAACAGCCTTGCGTATCATCTGCATAACATCCAGCAGCTAACTGTGAGCGCTAGGGTTATCCGTTAGTCCTCCCACTCAACAGCAGGACGCTCCCTCTGCTGAACCACCCAATTGAGGTTTGCAGGCCACCGTGACCTGTGCTCAGCAAGGTGTACCGACATCATCAGCCGCCTCTGCTGACAAGTGCTGCATCTCATCTCATATGGAATTAAAACAGATAACACCACAGCACAGCCCCATGAACCTATTAAATATTCTACAAGTAATTTATTTTTGATGTGGAGGAGAAGGAGGGAGGAAAGAAAGGGAAGTTAGCAAACCATCATTATGTTGAAAAGTATCCGAGTATCAACAAGGTAAGGGTTAGCATCACAAGAAGACTTAATGTTTCAGTTCTGGCAGAGCCTGGGAGTCTATTTTCCTGACTTTGAAGCAAAGAAGTCCCTTCCAGTTTGTGCTGCAGTGAATATGGGTAGCAACTAAAACAACTTTTTTTAAAGGAGTTCCACCTAAGACAGACAGTGGGGTAAAGGATATAAAGGAGAGAGGAAGGGAAATAAAAAAGGGGTGTGCGCTGGGAAAGTGTGACTTGAAGATAGCTGCTAGGAGTGGTTTTGTCTCAGAGTGGTCTCTACCCTTTTATCAACCAGTTAAAACACAGGTACTCCCAGCAAAATGAACATGAAATATTGCATGTAATTTCCAGGGACATACAGTCCTACCTGAAGCCTATCCATGAATCCCATGGACCCTAACTGGGAGCTCTCTGCTTTAGCTAATCAAACATTTTTTTTTCAGCACTTACATACCTCTGACCACAATCCTTTAAACATTAACTTTATTCCTCAGTTTACTAACATCTCTTCTCCAGAAAAAAGAACATGCATGACTAACTTCCAATGTCAACATTAGCTAAAAAATATATTTATATTTTTTTCGTCTAAGTAACTTAAATCATTAGCCTCCTTTGGTATTAAAAAAAAAAATTCAAAGCAAAATATGATGTCAGGCTTAGAATTACTTTTCACCTTCACATGGCAGCCAACAAAGCAAGTTCAAAAGAGAATAAGGTAGATATGTACATTCTTGGTTCAGAATAGTATTATACAAAACAATATAGATCTGCTTTCCTTTTCAAAAATCTAGGTATCTGACATTTCACTGCCATTGGGCACTCTATGAAAGGTTATGTTTTCATAATGGAAAATTCTCACTGACCCAGTGGGGTTTCCACTTCCTCTCTCATCAATTAAAATCACGGGCAAATTTCAGCCTGCTTTAGTGAAGTACAGGTAAGTGTGTTAACAATCCCAACATGCAAACGAGATGAGACCACTGAAATACCACATCCATCTGGTCATCCCTCAATCTACACCTGAAGCTGGAAAATAAAAAGCTTTGTGAGGAAAAAAATAGAGCCAAATTTTCTATAGAAATAGATGTTAAATTTTCCAGCTCCCAGGTGCAACTTAACCCCACCCCACCCCCCATTTTGGCCCAATCACCACTTGCAAGAAATGCTGTATTTATCCATAGAACAGATAAGACTCTGAGATGAATCATCTTCAATTCAAACTTTCTACAGTCTTGTTTGCTCAAGTCTGCTGACAGGGACTCAAGCAATCTGCATCTATCCCTTTTTCTTTACATTGAATCAATTAGCAATGTTAAATATTTAACACATTAGTCTTATTTCAGTGAACAAAACAATTCACAAGCAGCCTAGGTAATGGCAATGCAAGATAGGGAATGGACTGGACGTGGAGAAAATTGAATGAAGGGAAAAGTATGTTTTAGGTGAATGCGTATTTTTTAAAATATAAAAATCTATTCACAATTCACTGAAGATGGATTGCTTGTTTCTTTCCTTCTACTGACAGGTCCTGAATCTTTATGGAGAACATTAAATTAAAGCGCATAATGGGTTTATGTAGCGTAGTGCACATTGGAGACATTAGTCACGTCCCTTAAGCATTTTTCTCATTTTCTAAGCCTGACTTAAGCCCCATTTCCCCATTGATGAGGGAAGTCCATACTAACCCACAAACCACATCTGCAGTCCAGTGTGCCATTTTTTACATTTGTCAACAGAAGCTATGTCCCGCACTCAAAGCTACCACAGATTATTACATTTCCAGCACGGTTTACAGGAAACAGGGAAAAGCTAATAGGGTCATTCAAGTGGGAAGTTTCTGTTTTTCTCTCTCCTCTCTTCAAAACACACTGTGGCATGGACAGGCGTTGGTGGGAGAAAGAGCAGGACAGAGGGAATGGGGATGCACAGCTGTCTTGCCCAACTCTGACTGAATAATGAGTAGGACAATTTCTGCTCCAGCACCCAGGCAAATTCACGTGTAATACAGCCAGAAGCTCTGAACCAAGAATACTAGTTACTTAAGGATGTTGTCTGGGTGTTCCAGAACATCCTACATCAGTATCAGCATACTTTATCAATCTCCTAATCTGGCACCAGGCATTCAAGTGACTTTGAAGAGACACTCCTATCTGCCGAGCATCCAGCTTAGAAGGCTAGTGTCAGGGTGACCTACACCAGCATTATTTAAAAGATACACAAACTGTACAACCACTTATCAGGGCATCTAGGCAAATGTGATGCTAATGAGAACCCTGAAAGAACAGGTTGCTTGGACATAGCCAGATTTCATTAGCATTGCACAAACTCCTGCATCGTATTATTTTTACTGTGAAATAATTATGAGTCCTTGATCTCTAACTGGTAGTGCTACTACCTCAGCATACTGCATCAGGGCTTGAAGGAAAATGATATTTTGACGGTAGTTAAAGAGAAAAGTAAGATTACTGCAGCAAGCTTGTAATATCCTATGGCATGAATTTCAGGTAGTTCCATCACATCTAATATCCAAAAGTTCCTCTCACAAACTTTTTAATAATTTTAGACAGTTATGTTCTGAGTGACATGAGAGGTTTTTATAGTACTTAAAAATCAGTAGAAATAGATGGCTGGTTAATGTGTTAGCACATGACACCCATGGCCTTTCCATGGGTATCTGAGAGAAGGAAACAAATTTTGTTCACTTAGGTTATAATAACTAACACTAGTGAAACCCTTACCAAGTGCCTTATATAATGACAAGCATTTTGTTGTTAGATTCATAGATATCCCCAGACCTCATGAGGTACATATTATCTCTCTTTTATAGATTTTTAAAAAGTAAAGCAAACCTAGGGCTCAGATAAGGTATAAGTCACAACCTGTCACAGGTTACACAGTTGGTATGGGAAAAAGTGAGATTTGAATCCTGAGAAGGCTTACTCACAGTGTCTTCTTCACACTATGTTTACCTCTTTGCTACCCTAAGACCATTTCTTCCAAATGCTTACTTTTGATCAAATAGCCTCTATAATTTCTTACAGCAATTAAAACATAGAAACAGTGTTTTACACTTTAATGTGGGAATTTACAATGCATTTGCTTGGGTTTTCTTATTATGGCTATTTGTTTTGGTTTTTGTTTTTTGGTGGTAATGGAGAATCAACCCAGGGCCTATGGCATGCTAAGCAAGTTCTCTACCTTGGAGCTATACCCATTCCTTTTTAATTTTTTTTTAATGTTTTTTGAGACAGGGTCTCACTATATTGCCCATCCTGGCTTCATCCTCCTGCCTCAGCCTCCTAAGTACCTGGGACTACAGGGTTGCTCCACCATGCCCAGCTTCTTGGATGTTTTGATGAGCAAATCAGTTGTTTTGGTTTTTTTTAATAATTCTAGGATAGACTTTCACTCGAATGGGTACTACATAATTTACTGCCTTCCAATCCAGAGTAAGCAAGAAATACAATTTCCATGTATCTAATCTATAATGGATTATGGGACTCCAGCAATACAGTTTGCTATGATTTTCAAAGAATGTTCATTTAGCCATAGTTAATTAATAATTTATGTTATTTACTTTTTGGTAAAGACATTAAGAGCTATAAAAGTATGAAAAGGCCTACACATTTTCCCCCATTCTGCGGCACCCCAAAACCAAAACAGCAATGACTGGTAGCATCCTAAGTCTGCAATTGTCCATCAGAGGGAAAGCAGAACTAGTTTGACATTTCCTCTATGATTAGAGAATCTTTTAATGAAGCTCACTTCAAATCATTTTAAATCCATTTGCTCATGTCAACATCAATGTACTCAGCATTATCTACCAATTAGTAAACTGGAAAATATTCTTTAGATAATCTGAAATCTCAGTAAAATATTCAGCATGCCATTCATTTACTACAAACTGCCCTGTAAAAACAAATTATCAAAACCAGCTGTCACAGGACAACATAAACATCCATTAAAACAACCCAACTACTTCAGTCTCTGGTAAGGTTTCCTAGGAGAGGGAAAATGCTGTGTAAATGCAAATCAACAAAAATTTCATATATTCAGACCAACATACTTGCGCCAATATTAAAGTATATATTTACTTCCCCTTTGTGTGAAATCAAATCTGACTCAAAGAAAGGGGTTAAATGAAACTCTTCTTCACAATTCTTTCAGTGAGGATCTCAAGTCTTTGTGCTGCAAAAGTCTGAAAGGCCAAAAGAGTTCTAAAAGACGTCATGCTTCATAAAGATCAGAAATGTCAAAGAGCATGAGAGCTGACCAAATACAAATATGATTATGAATATGCAAGGGAGCAATCAATTCAATTGCAAGACCCAGACTATGCACAACCCACTTACACACTGCAGAAAGCACCTCCCAAACTTACAGGAAGCCTGTGAGTACATCACTTACCAGCCAACATTGACTCGTCCTTTCCACAAATCAGCCCGACAAAATTCTATAATTTAAATACGGCAATATTTCAATAGCCGCCTTCCACTTAGGACCCTTTCAATATTTTTCATTTTAATGCATTGGTTATAAATAAACCACGGCAGCACCTGTTAAGAGGGATTAAAAAACGCTTTTATATTATGAGAGACTGGGTGAGAGCTTGTTCTCTGATGAACACACTCATGATATGCAGAAGACGTCTGTAGTGGAGGAGCAGTATTCTTCAACAATGATTTCGATTTAAGAATCTAAATTAGGCTTCAGTCACTGATGACTACTTCGACCTTCTAAACGATATGGAACACTTCAGAGTGGGTACCTAACACAAAAGCTGCCAATCACAGAATGGAAAACGCTGGAATATGCAAACCCAACTGACTATAGGTAGAAAGGCTAGAGGGTACACGGTTGCTCTTTTCCTTAGAAAGCTCATGATACCCAAATGATGGATGCAACCCCAGAACCAGTACAAAAGGTGCCCACAAACCGGTTCATAGTGTTTGCTAAAGGCTCACAGGGCCACCCAACTATGAAGCAGCTCAATTTCTAAGACCTTTTCATTTTGCAATGTGCTGAGCATAACAAAGCATAAAGAAATACACACACTCTAAAAAAGGTGTTTGTCACCAAACCTTCCTCTGAGGCTAGGTTGAGCATAGGGAGGAGTCATACACGGACCACTTGGACCAAGACCAGTGTAATTTAAATTGTTTTCCCACAGGAGAAAGAAATATAAAATAATCTCATCCTTTTAAGACTAAAAAAACTTATAGGCACACTGGGGTTTTCTCCTTACTCTACAGCAAACCAAGACAGAAAAAATATAAGGACTTTCAAACAAAAGAAAAACAATTAAAGGAACCTAAAAATATTTTCAAAATCACAAATCTAGTCACATCTATACATCCTCTAAAGAAATCATAAACTTACGCTTACACTTCTCTTAACATTAATTATTAAGAAAAGCTTTTCATCTTGATTATAGCCATCAATAAATTAAGTGAATATATTCCTATAAGTATTTAATTTCAAAACCAGGTACTACACTCAGCTTGTGGCTTTCAAAGAGAAGGAAACTTAATATAAAACCATTCTGAGGCTGAGGTTGTGGCTCAGTGGTATAGTGCTTGCCTGCCATGTACGAGGCACTGGGTTCGAATCTCAGCACTACATATAAATAAATAAAATAAAATAAAGGTCTATTGACAACTGCAAAAATGTTTTTTAAAAAGTGCATTTTGTATATGTTATCCATAGGAAGTATAAACTTCAAAGATAATTCGTAATTTTGCAAGTTTTAATCCCCTACTCAAAATATTTACCAAAATTTTATTTAATACTTTTCCTGTATTTTGTGAAATAAAAAGCAATTATTCAAGTCATACAGATAATTACAGGGAAGAAAGACCATAAGCACCATAATGTAAGTCTTGTATTCCTGGAATTTACATTATGAGGGATGAGATGATGGGAACATTGGGAAGAAAATGACTCAAAGACAGTCAGATATGGAAATTTCTCTACAATAATCAAAGCTCTCCTAGAACAGGTGATTTGCCAAAGTCACAAGAAAAGAACAAACAAAACTTCATAAATTTGTTTCACTTGTGAAAATTCTAAAAGAAAAACTAGTTTCTAAAAGAAAGCAATTAACAACTTAGTTATGGAAATGTAATGTGCCTCCACTTCCTAGGGTGTGTGTCTGTGTGCCTGCAGGAGTTGCCTGCACTTCCTTCAGAAAGGCAGAAGGGGCTGCAGGACTCGGGGATTGGGAGGTGTGCATTAATGCAGTTCTGATGTGGGGTTGTTTTTGTTTTCTGGTTTTTGTTCATTTGTTGGCTGGTACCATGGATTGAACCCAGGAGTGCTTAAACACCGAACCACATGCCCAGCCCTTTTTTATTTTATTTAGAGACAGGGTCTTGCTCAGTTGCTTAGGGCCTCACTAAATTGCTGAAGTTGGCTTTGAGCTCACAATCCTCCTGCCTCAGCCTCCCAAGCAGCTGGGATTATAGGTATACCCCACCATGCCTGGAGCTGATGTAGGTTTTGAGTTTTTAGAAAGAGAAATCATACAGGAGCTCCAAATTTTCATTTATCCCAGGGTCACTAAATGAGCCTAAGCCTATAGGAAAACCCATGCTAGGGCATAACATATAAGATGCAAAATATACATTCCACCCTATTAGAGGCCCGCTTAAGAATTATACTCCTCTGCCAAGTGCAGTGGCACACTCCAGTAATCCCAGCAACTTGGGAGGCTGAGACTGCCAGTCTCAGAAACTTAGAAAGGCCCTAGGCAACTTAGGGAGACCCTGTCTCAAAATAAAAAAAAAAGGGGGCTAGGCATATAGGGATGTGGCTCTGTGGTCAAGTGCCTCAGGTCCAATTCCCAGTACCCAAGGGGAAAAAAAAAAAAGGATTATACTGTTCTGTCAATATAAACTCTTAAGTACAATCACTTACCTTTCCTATTAGGCACTTCATCCACTTCTCTATACAATAATAAGAGCTAACACTTACATAGTGCTTATGGTGTCCCAAGCATTGCTTTAATAATTTTATACAGATTAACTCATTTTTATACAACAACTCTTCAAAGTAGATACTGTTTTCCTCCATCCATTTATAAATGAGGAGACTGAGGCTCAGGAAGGTGGCATGATGGCTTAAGATCACCCAGAAAGGAAGTAGCAGAGCCAGGATTTGAACACAAGTATACCGTCTCCTGTGTCACATAAACTGTAGGAGACAGTGCTTTTAGGTCCCATGAAGAAGAACTTCTATGTAACTGCACTCTCCTCAATTTCAGGGGCCTTTTTCTTAACCTTCTGGTTCTGTGACCTTGTACAATCAAACTGAGCATCAATTTTCTAATCAGCAGAATAATAATAATACCTACTGCACATGATACTGTGAAATATAGGATTGAACTTAAAGTACTTTGTAAACTCTAACATGCCAGACAAATATCCGTTGCTATTATAATGATTAAACTTTCATAATGTCCTCTTCTCTCCTTCATGTTAGACCACTGGACAGTTCCATTAATTAGATGTGTTAGGAAAAGAATAAAAACTAAATAACGAACCAAGTACGAGAGTAGTTTGAAACTGTCTTCAGATAATACTGATTAAACTAGCCATTGATGATGAAACAACATTCTTGGTAGGGCATTGTGTCAAAGAGCCCATTTAGCTAGCCTAATTTATTCTACTGGAAAAAACCATAAAAACCTTTCAGATACTATTAGAAAGTAAGCTATCATCCATTAAAACTAAGATGAATTAATAAATTTTAAGAAATGCAATAGATTTGTCAAAAAGTCAAGTAATATTTCTTACAATTCATTAACAATTATAAAGCACTAAAACTTGAAGCCCTGAACAAAATAAAATGTCTATACAGAACAAAACCATGAAATGCCTTATATATGGGTCAA
Source organism: Glaucomys volans (assembly GCA_020662805.1). Taxonomy (NCBI): domain Eukaryota; kingdom Metazoa; phylum Chordata; class Mammalia; order Rodentia; family Sciuridae; genus Glaucomys; species Glaucomys volans. The sequence continues at coordinate 465,873 of JAJEJO010002976.1, forward strand.
TACATTTAGTAAATGCCTGCTATGCAGTGGACTAGACTGTTGCTTTGGAACGATACCTTTTTTCCTAAAACTGCGCTGTTGGGCCAGGAGTGTAGCTCAGCAGTAGCACACTTGCCAAGCATGCACACACAAATCCATGGATTCTATTACCAGCATGGCAAAAAATAATAAATAAATGTGCAATTCTAGTGGAGTTAATAATACAAAGTACCATTTATAGAGCACCTAATGTAGGACAGGGATTGCACGAGGACATTGCCTACCAAATCTTACTTAATCCTTGCAATAGAACCATCATATGAAGTAGGCTGCATTATCCTAAGTTTTGAGATGAAAGCCAAACAAGGTGAGTCAATCACTAAAAATTGAAAAACCAAGAAGTCAAAAACACCCCACTGTCTGTAGTGAATGCTCCTTTTCCTCATATCATCAGGGGTGTTCCCACTTTTTAACTAGGACACCCTCTAACATCAGAGGAGAAGAGATTAAAGAATACCCTGGGTGTCTGAAACACAGCCCAAAATGGCCCAAGCACAGATATGTCTATCTTGAATACTTTTGCACATTTTTCATTCCACTCAATAACACATTTACTGATTTGACATTGAGAAAAATATTTCCCTCCAACCTATTAATTAAATTGACACACCAAAAATCTGTACCAAACATATCGTCTATGCCTGTATGGGAAATACAATACACCACCCTACCTACCTATTACAAAGAGAACATACATATAGCAGTCAACAAAAGCCCTTAAAGAACAAGATGATCAAAAAGGAAAAATGAGCACAATATAGACAAACTAAACACCTGTTACTCACAGGGAAAATGAGACATTCTTAAGAAAGTGAATTTTGAGTATGGTATTTCAAAAGAGCAGTTACAAATGGCTGAGAAAGGGAGAAGTGGGTATTCAAAATGAAAAACTGACATACTAAAAAACAGAAGTGGCCTACAGAGTAGAGGTAAGACCAATTGGCATTTGGGACTAAGTATGAAGGACATGGGTTTCATAGTATTCTGCTTCTCAAATATTAGTATGCATCAGAATAACCTAAAGGACTTGTTCAACAGATTTCTAGACTCTACCCCCAGAGGTTCAGATTCAGCAGGTCTGGGGTGGGGCATTTCTAACAAGCTCCCAGGGGATGTGATGCTGCTGGCCTTGGATACCATGCAGGCTGTTTCAGGAGACTAGAAGAGAGAGGACGTGCTCTCAATGCAGTGAGTTGAAGGGTTTCAAAGATGAGACTGGAGGTGATGCCCTAGTTTTCAATCTGCAGAGATACTAGTGGAGAAGAGACATGTTCTATGTGGAATGAGTAGTAAAAACAATGATCATAAAACAAGAAATAGTTGGTTTGGCATGCCAGAGGTTTACGAACAGGAGCTAATAAGGCATTGAACTAAGTTGATGGTCATAAATCAAGGAAGGAGAAAGAAGAAAAGAGCCATGAGAGGCACTGAAAGGGGGAAGAGGAGTCAGGTCCAAACCAACTACTTAGAAACAATCAGCAGAAATTGGCTATTAAGTATGATCATATCATGACCAAAAAGAAGTCAAAAATGACTGAGGTTCAGAAGAGCAAGTTTATCTTGTAGAAAATAGAAAGAGGAAACCAAGCCAGTCTCTTATTTGTGAAAATGAGGAGAAACAGAACTGCGTTATATATTAGTTTTCAGTATCACAAAGTCACCCGCTGTGTCGTTAAAGTGGAATGTATGACTGAAGTGGAATCTACATAAATAAACGGATTCTGAGAATGAAAAGCATACATAAGAACAGAGTGCTTAGCCTGAAGGCATTAGAGAAGCCTCTCAAAAAACATATACAGGTATATATGTACATGCATAGAGCATAGGGGTGTGTGGGTGCCTAATTATTAACAAAGCGATGTAGGCTAAAGCTGCAATAATCAAAAGTTAACTAAATATGGCATTCTTCAAAATTCCCCAGTTTGCCAATACTGAAATGCTAATTTATTATTCACTGCCACATTAGTGTCACTCTCTCACCTCTTACCAAGTTCTTTGCATAAGCCATCTGGATGCAAGTCAATCTTAGCCCATCTGTGTTCTCACATTCACAAATCCTAAACATCCTTTCCTTGCTATACCAGGAACATATATTTCTACTGCTCTCTTTAAAATAAAGGAAAATGACACAGAGCTATCCTAGATTTAAAAAAGACTGTTATACCTTTTTAAAGATACTGAAAAAATAATTATCTGGTAGTTAATGGTCTGGCAAGAAGAAAAAACTTCAATTTCACATATCAGATAATTCAGAGAGATCTACTCATCACATCTACTCTTCCAAAAACAAAAGTAACGAACAGTATGAGGTGTCTCCCAAAAGCTCCTGTTACTGCAGAAATACTCAGAGTGAAATGACTGAATTATGAGAGCTGTGACTTAATCAGTCCATCCGAGTTTGAATGAACTGACTGGGTGGCAATTGTAGGCAGGTGGGGAGTTCCTGGAGAAGGTAGGTCCTGAGGTCATGCCCTGAAAGGGTTCATGTTCCCTGTGGCCCCTTCCCTTTGCCTTCTTTGCTTCCCAACTATTAGAAGCTGAGCAGTGCTCCTCTACCCTGCCCTTCTGCCATGATGTTCTGCCTCACCTCAGGCCTAGAGCAATGTAGTCAGGCCACCATGGACTCAACCTCTAAAACCATGAGTTAAAATACTTTTTTCCTCCTCTGGGTGTTCAGGTCAGGCATTTGGTCACAGCGAAAAAAAGCTGACTAACCCATTTCCTTAAAACTAAACATTTCAACTAGAAGAGAAATATCAGGTTATTTCAGGTGCTATCGTAACTTCTCAGGATGGCACAGGTATCAGAGTCAGAGAACCTACCTATGTGAGAGCACGTTCAATCATTTGCTAGTTAAATTACCTTAGATAAGATACTGATTTCACTAAGGCTCAGCATCCTTCTCAGTAATCTGAGGTTTAAAAAGTAACTACCTAGGGCTGGGGATATAGCTCAGTTGGTAGCAAGCACAAGGCCCTGGGTTTGATCCCCAGCACCGCCAAAAAAAAAAAAAAAAAAACTTGTAACAACCTAAAGTGGCGAAAAGACAGGCTCATTGATTAAACAGAAAGAGTCCAAAAATAGAACCACAAAAATACTGTTTTGTTTTGTTTTGTTTTGTTTTTGGTGTGCTGGGGATTGAACCCAGGGCCTTGTGCATGCGAGGCAAGCACTCTACCAACTAAGCTATATCTCCAGCCCCAAAATAGTGATTTTTGACAAAGGTACAAACTCACTTGAAAAGAAGAAGATGGTCTTTTTAACTGATGCTTCTGAAACAACTAACCATTCATACGCAAAGATAAACTTCAATCTATACCTACTACCTTATATAAAAACTATCAGGACAAAATCTTCATGACCTTGGATTAGTCAAGAAGTTCTTAGTTATCTTGTGGAAAGTGTAATCCATGAAATATAAAACTAATAAACAACCTCATAAAAATTAAAAAATCTTGCTCAGCAGAAGATACTATTAAGAAAATGAAAAGACAAGCTACAGACTCAGTAAAAATATATGCAAATCATACATCTGACAGAAGGCTTATGCCTAGTACTTTTTTTTTTTTTTTTTTTTTTTTTTCTTTGGGAACTGGGGATTGACCTCAGGGGCACTCCACCACTGAGCCACATCTCCAGCCCTATTTTGTATTTTATTTAGAGACAGGGTTTTACTGAGTTGCTTAGGGCCTCACTAAGTTGCTGAGGCTGGCTTTGAACTCGTGATCCTTCTGCCTCAGCCTCCGCCTAGTACTTTCAATACTTAACAGTAAGAAAACAAGCCGATTTTTCTGGCTGGGAGTGTAGCTCAATGGTAGTGTACTTGCCTACCATGACTGAGGACTAGGTTTAATTCCCAGCAGGAAAAAAGGAAAGAAAGAAAACCCCCATCTTAAAAAAATGGACAAAATATTTGAATAGACACTTCGAATGTATTAAGATAGCAAATAAGCACATGAAAAGATGCTCAACATCAGGAGTCACTAGGAAAACACAACCCAAGACCATAAAGAGATACTACTATATATCTATTAGAATGGCTAAAATTAAACAAACACATTGACAATAATAAGTGCTCATAAGGATGCAGAGTAACTGGAAAAATGGAATGTAAAATGGTACAGCCACTCTGGAAAATAGTTTGCGGTTTCTTAAAAAGTTAAACATATAATTATTGTATGACCTAGAAATCTATTGTTAAGCATTTGACCAAAAGAAAGCAAAACTATGTCCACAAAAAAACCTATACATAAGTATTTACAGCCACATTACTCATAATGCCCAAAACATAAACAGCTTCCATATCCCTGGATGGAAAGAATGGATAAACTGAGGTACATCCAAACAATGGATTTCTGCTGAGCAATAAAAAATAATGAACTATTGATATATGCAATGATATTGATGAACTTCAGACTGCAACATATTGAGCGAAAGAAGCTAGATTCAAAAGACTGCATCCAGTATGATTCCATTTGTATGATGTTGTGGAAAAAATAAAACCGTAAGAATAATAAACATATCAATAGCTCTCAGAGGTTAGAAGTGTGAAGCAGGTTTGACTACAAAGGGACAGCATGAGGGGATTCCAGCAAAGGAGAAACCTGCATATTTATTATGGTAGTCATGGTACCACGACATAGTTACACAATTCTACACATATGTCAAAACTCTCAGAAACTTATTCCCTGAAAAAGAGAATTTTACTTTATGTAAGTTCAAAAACACAATATTTAAAGTGTCAACTAAACACATTTTTCACTAGAAGAAAGTTAACTCTATTAGAACAATTGTTAGAACGCAATGAGATGATGAATGTAATTTGTCTGTGGTGAGCACTCAGTATTTAATTATTGAATGTGTTCACAGCCTCTAGTTCAACCAGATCCAACTAAAGAAGGGGATAAGTAAGAAGGTCTCCATACTATGCCTCTTTAGAAAGCCAACAGTCCATACATAGACAGAGGAAGCAACTAGCTATGGACTCTACATGCAAAAGCACCTCCAGTGGAGGGGCAAAGAAACACATTGTTACAGGCCTGGCACTGTGGCACTACATGAAGTCAGATGTTAAAAGAAGCCCACTGAACTTTTAATTGGCAACTCCTTTCCAGTGTGTACTGCAAGAAACTGCTCAGGACTTCAAAACAGATCTGTGCTTCCAGAGTGCAGTTACTGATGCTTTGCAAGAATCAGGTCAAGCCTATTTGGTTGGTCTGCACTCCAACCTGTGTGCTATTCATGCCATCCATGCAAAATTATGTGAGAAGGCATCCAGACAGCACACTGCAAATGTGGAGAACATGCGGAAGAGAATCTGTGGAGATATATTTCATTCTTAAAAAAAAAAAATTCTTCCTGTTATTGGTAATTCTGAAAGTTAGGTATTTTTTTCCAGGGGGTTGAAAGGTAACTAAGTATATGACTGCAAGAAAAATAGGGTACAGAAATCAGGTATTGGCAATTTTTCCATTTTCGTTTTTGGAGTTTTTTTTTTTAATATAAATGCATGGACATAAAGCATTAATGCAAATCAAATGTTTCAGTGAATACATTTCAACAATTCAACTTCATAACAATTATAAATAAACTTGTTATGTCTTTGTGGACAATACCAGCATTTGAACTTTTTTAAAAAAGTAAGTTTCTTATTAACAGCAACTAAATGGTGTAACATTTTTATCATATAGTAAATTCTATCTATTAGTTATACTATTCTGAATTTCCTACATGCAAGTACACGTTTTTAATGTTGTTTTGTGCTATTCCTACAAATGTGCTATTAAAATACATCAAACCTAAAAAAAGTTCTAAGTTATTATGGTATTATCAATGCCTCAATATTTTGTGGGGTTTTTTGTTGTTTTTTTATTTTTATTTTTTATTTTTTGTGGTGCCGGGGATTGAACCCAGGGCCTTGTGCTTACAAGGTTAAGCACCCTACCAACTGAGCTATATCCCCCGCCCCCTCAATATTTTAATATGTAATTCACATTCAAATCAAATCAATACATTAATCAAGGACTAATTGCATCCTGGCTAGAGAAACCAAACTAACTGGCTTCTATAGCAAATATTAGTTATATATACTATGTGTATTGTCAAGAGTTTTAAGAATATAACTTGTGTTCTGGTTGTATAATTTTATAACTAAGGTTAAAATTCAGTTCTGAAATTATTCAGCAGCAAAGTCAACACTAGCTTAGCAAAACTAAGAGAGAACAGAGGCCAGATGATACAAGATCATTTTCATGTGGTTTTTCAGTATACTATAGTGAGGGGTAATTTGTTTGCCTTTTGTTTTTTTCCAAAGAGTCAGGTTTGCTTCACCTTGGGGGCTTAAGTCCAGTATTACAATGGATTTGCATCCCCTATGCATACATCAGTAGATGGCAGCAGGAGGGGGCCAGGAGTCTGCTGTGGAGTTGAAGAAAGTGATCCGGGAATTAAGCATTCTATAGTTCATAATCCACACTGAGAAAATGCAAACTTTATTAGCATTGTTAGATATTCAGACTACTCTACATTTACACAATGAGAAGGTGTTAAAGACTTCCTAGTTAAAAACCAAAAGACAGATAGCTTAGAAATCAACTGTATATATCTTATAAAGAGGTAGCTTAAGCCCTGGCATTCATCATGCAAGGCAGGCAAGCCATGCAGGACATACCTTAACTGAAAGTTAACTATACACTGACTTCTACAGAAAACAAAAGGCAACATTCAAATAAATATTACATCCAAAACCTTTGGTAATTTTATTTATTACATCTCTCATCCTTCATATCAATGATTTTCAAAAGGTGAGTCTTGAAATAAACATAATAGTTCCCACTGAGCATTTTTTAATGAACTAGATGAGACAGAATACAGTAGGCTAGGGGAGGGTAGAGCAGCATATGGGGAAGGATAGGACAGGAGAGTGGATAGGTTAGGATTGATAAGAAAAGGAAAGAAAATTTCAGAACATACTGAAGAAAAAAAATCAATGTACACTAAACCCAGTAAAGGAAAAGTACAACACATAAATTTATTGTGCATACAGTTCCACAGGTCATGTCAAAAAAATTGAAAAACACTGCCTTAAATCTTGTCGTGTGTACTAACCTCTTGCCCAAAGCTTCCTTAAAAGCATGTTCCCAAGGGGTATAGTGGCACACACCTATGATCCCAGTGACTCAGACGCTGAGGCAGGATGGTAAATTCAAAGCCAACCTCAGCAACTCTGTGAGACCCTGTCTCAAAATAAAAAGTAAAAAGGGGCTGGAGAAAAAGGGCTCATTAGTAGAACACCCTGTTCAATATGCCGTCACACACACACACACACACACACACACAAAAGGCATGTTTCCACACTTCTCCCAACATAGGAAAAAAAATAAAAAGTGCAAGGCTGTATTCTAAATTTGCATTAAATCAACAGACCCATAAAATACATCCACCACGTCAACACTGTGACCTAAGGTCCACCTCGCCATGCAGCTTTACCATGCAGTATATAACAGCACAGCTCACAGCAAGCCTCTGAAATAGTGATGTCTGCTCCACTCCGCGTGCTAACAAACTAAGCTTAGACATTGAAAATGGCAATAAAGGGTCAGCCCATGTGCATTTTCTTCCTAATCCTATTTGCATTGATGACTCCTCTACAAAAAGACATACTGGCTGCACTAGAGAAGTCTCTTCTCCAGACTGCTGCTGCCGCTGGGGTCCAGACATGCACAAACAGAAAAAAAGAAACCCATACATTCAGTACAATAGAGTCAGGATCTAGGGAAATCACATCAGATGAAATCTGATGACCACAAATTCCATTCCTAAATGCCCTGGCACACAAAGTTTATAATACTTTAAAATAAATGAAATCCAATATTCAGAACAATAACATTGCTTAAACAAAAAGAAGAGCCGATTTCGGTAGCAACTAAATAATATAAACATAAGAGGTTGCTTGGCAAAGAAATAATCTAAAGAAAAAGATAGACTTGGAAAATAACTGAAACATGAGAAAACAAAACAGCAGATGCCTAAGGAGTTAAAAATCATTATGATAGTTCAAGAGACATAAACACCCCTCCGAACTCCGAAGCACCTAGACAAAAACAAATAATAAACAAAAGCCTACTGTTTGTACACACGGCACCCATTTCAACTGACTTTTAGAGCCTTTTTTTGTGTCTTTTTCTCTTATTACAAAGGTAACCATATTCATTATTGAAATTTCAAATAATTTGCAAATATGACTTTGAAAAGTCCTTCAAAATCCTGCTCTCCAGGAATAACTGCTAAAAGCTTGTATTTATTCAAGCCAAATGTATATGCCAATTAGACAGTAGGCATTATAGATTAATTATAATAAAATACTTCATATTATCTCTATATACAGTATTCAGCAATGCGGTTTTTTTTTCCACCAATGATACATCTGGAAATCTTCTGTCAGTACACATAAATCTACATCACTCTTTTTAACACAATCGCTCTTTTTAATGTAATACAAAGTATTCCATTATGTGGACAGATCATAATTTATTTAACCAGTCCCATACTGACAGACATTTGGATTGTCCACAGTTATTTCTTATTAATAACAATTCAGCAGTTACATCCTTCTAAATCTGTACATTTAAAAAACTATTTTTATAGTATGAAGGAGGTTTTTGTTTAAAGTCAAAGAATATATTAAACTTTTTTCTTAATCATTCACTTAATTTTAATTCATACTACCATAAATCTTCAAGAAGATGGCAATTGCTCTAATTGCTTAATTATTTTTATTTTCATCTTTAACACTTTCTTAAGAATAATTTATTCTACTCAAAAGTAATTGCATAGGGATTAAGTCAAAAAGGTATGCGTTAATGCATTCCTGATTTCTTACCAGAAAATATGCTTTGTTTAAAATGCTATATAAAAAATTTCCAGTTCTAAGAAGTCCCACGTATCACAGAAATCATTCAACTATAGCCATGTGTCACTTAACAGAGAGATGTTCCAAGACATTTGTCACTATCCAATTCATCACTGTGCAAACTTCAAAGAGTGTACTTACACAACCCTAGATGGTACAGCCTATTATACATCCAGGTTATGTGGGGTGTGTGTGTGTGTGTGTGTGTGTGTGTGTGTGTGTCTTATATCTTTTGCTCCTGGGGCCATGATACACAAAACAACAAGAGATTAAATCAAGCAAGAGAAAAAATGATGTAAAGAAGAGATGGCAGTAAACACAAGATGCATGATGTTGCTGTTGGCATAACACAGCATATTATTTTATGGAACACCTTTTTTGAACTCTAAAATAACAATAAATGTACAGTACAGTGAATCCATACTATTCATTTATTATCATTACCAAGTATTATGCACTCTACATAATTGTATGTGCTATTCTTTTTTATAATACATAATGTGACTGGCAGCACAGTAGGTGCATTCACACCAGCATCATAAACGCTTGAGTAATGCATCGCACTGACATTAAGACAGCTACAATGTCCCTAGGCAATAGGAATATTTTCAGTTCCATTGTAATCTTATGGAATCACCATTATATACACACAGTCCATCATTGACCAAAATGTCATTATGTGGTACATAACTGTACTCTTAAATTCCACTTTAGACTTATATGTTCTTCTCAAACTTAAACAAATTCATTGTAACCACAGTTTGCTGCTTGTCTTCCAAAAAAAGAGAAAAACACAAGGATCCCCATTACATATACAGCTTCAGAACCCAACCCCCAAAACATAAAACTGTCATTCCTAAATGAGAGCATAAAAAATTTAAATACAAAAAAGTCATGACATTCAGAGTGTGATTTCCAGTAAATCACTCAGGACACATTTCACAGCAAACAAAATACATACTGAGAAATATAGTTACCAGGGCAACTATAACTGCCCTTTTATGTTTTATTTATCAATTGTGTTGCTGAATTATTCTCATTCTTGGAAACAAAAACGAAAAATGTATTATAAACAACGATAATTAATTAAGGGTCCCCTGTTCCACAACAAATCACTCTCGCCAAATCTGTGTGTATTCGAAAGACATACCATTATCTGCCTCTTAGTTCTTATCATGGACAGTAGATTCTAAAGAGGCATAAACAAGTTACCTATATGAAACTTTTTTGGGGGGAGGGTGGGCAGGGAGAACGGGGGATTGAACCCAGGGGCACTTAACCACTGGGTCACTTCCCCAGTCCTTTTTATTTTTATGTAGAGACAGGGTCTCACTAAGTTGCTGAGAGCCTCACTAACTGAGGCTAGCTTTGAACTTGTGATCCTCCTGCATCGGCCTGCTAGGTGGAGGGAGTATTAATGAGTATCAATTTTCAGCAAACAGGACAAATATGAGAATTTTTTGCTACTACATCACCATAACCCTTTGAAATACAGAATAAATAAAGAATTAATAAACATATAAATGAATAAATCTACTTGTTAAAAAAATTATAAAGGTTATAAGAAAAATTCCAAACACTTCAATATTTAAATTCTACCTTTTTATAACTATAATATTCTTATCTAATTAAATATCATCTCCACTTAGGAAAAAAATATATAAGCTTACTTAGTTTTAGCATCCCAGAATACCATTATAGCCTGCTGGAAACTTGCAGAGAATGGGGGAGGGGGAGGATGGAAGAGAAAGAAAATGGTATAGATTTCCCAGTATCCAAAACAAGAAAGTAAGAGCATTTATAACGGATGGGATTTACTCATAATCCTTACCAAGGTGGTGGCAAGGGAACAGAGAGCCCTGAGCTGCAAATCAGAGGTCTGGGGCTTAACCCTGGCTTTGGATTTACTTGAATAAGTCACTTCATTCTTCCGGAGTTCATATCCTTGTTTACAAAATGAGAAGGTTCATCTCCAGATTCTCTCAGGACACCTTCAGCTCTGTTATACTAACCTGATATTAAGGACACCTCAGTACCACAGTTATCTACCTGGGAAAGTGGGGGACATTCAGCTTATTACTCAGGTAAAGACAAATAGCAACCAAAATAAAGGACACTCTAACATGAGGTTTCCAACCTCAGCTGGGTGCTCTGCAATCTTCTGACTTCGCAAGGAGGGTATTTCAAACCTTCCCAGCTGTCACTTCAGCTTGCCTGCACCCCCAGATCCACCTTCATTGTCAGCAGCTACATGGGCTCCTGCATTCCCACAGAGGGTCCTCAGCTCTGCAAAGCACAATCTTACTAGATCCACCCTGCTTCTGAAGGGTTTTCCATGACCTGCAGGTCAAAAGAAAAGAACTGGTCTCCCTCCTCAAGCAAATACCTCCTCCTGAGCCTCTTTGTGGCCCTTATGAGTCAGTGATATACTCTCACTTCTTTCTTCCATCTCCCTCTTATTTCATGACATATGTAACCTTCTCATTTCCCTAATTTAAAATACACCTAAAATGTCCCTTAACCCGTATTGTCACTTCCTCTCCCTCACCTTGCCTTCACCAGCCAAGCCTTTTACCACACTGTCCACACCCCCACACCTGTTCTGCACTTCCCTTTTGCTCATGCCCTGCCATCTGGTTTCCACACTCCCTGCTGCTCCCCTAGAAATGCCTAAGTGCTACAGCCTTTCCCTACCTGACCTGCCTATGGCATCTGACACTGCTCCTCACCTCCCCCCTTCTTGGAACCAAGACAAAGAAGCCTTTTCTGGTTGTCCTCCTTCTTCATTCCTTCTACTAATTCATCTTCTTCTGCCTACCTTTAATCGTTAGAGCTCCCAGAGGCTCTGTCCTTAGCACTTCTTTCCCTTCTATCCAGTATACATTCTTCTTAGGAAATCTCACTCATGACCGTGGCTCCAAATGAGTGCCACTGGATATCTCCTCCTGGACATGTGTACAACTCAGCAGCTCCAGTCACACACATTATCCTTAACTCCCAGCTCTGTTCACTTTCCAAACTCCTTACCTTTGTTTGTGGACCCATTACCCACCTAGATGGTCAAGTCACAACCTGACCAGACACCTACATTCCTCTTTCTCTTCTCACTTCCTCCAGCAGTAAAGAAATTCTATCTTCTTAAACATATCCTGAAACTTTCTCCCAAACTGCATTGTAAGTACCTCAACCTCAGCCAATCTTCCACAGCTTCTCCCTGACTATTCTCCTACCTTTGGTCTCGAATCCTCTAAATTCATTCTACACCCTCCCCAGGACTCCAAGGAAACTGAGAGGAGACCTATAGAATAAGGCCTAAATCTCCCATTATTATCAAATTGGTCTTTTTTTTTTTTTTAACGGTGCTGGGGATTGAACCCAGGGCCTTGTGCACATGAGGCAAGCACTTTACCAACTGAGCTATACCCCCAGCCCCTGTCTTTTATTTTGCTGACTCCTTCCTACCCTCTCCAGCTTCATATCCTGCTGCTCCCTGAAAGGGTTTTTCTGCCACCTATACTTAACTACTTGTAGTTCTCAGAATCCCCCATGCTTTTCGTGTTTCCATATATTTCCACATATTCTCTCTCTACCCGGAAAAACTACTCACACCACCTATCTGGATCTTTCCTATCTTTCAAGACCCAACTCCAAAGGACCTCCTGAAAATCTTTCCTGACTCTAAATCTCTATCTTGTGTTAGCACTCCTCTTCTGTGCTTCCACATACTGAAACTGTCTTTCATGGTTCCCGGCACTGAATATTATTATCTTTACTGTCTCCTGCAGAGGAGTCTAAAATAAAAGTCCCTTGAAGGAAAGATTCTACTTAACTAATGTTTGTAAAACTAGTACTTACCACAGTGTACAACACACAGTAGGTCACATACACACACACAGCATTTACTCAAAAGGCATTAAAGGCAGAAGGCAAAATTTACAGTCACATTTGTTTTGATTCTTGGATAAACAATACACTCTGAAGTTTCTCTATTTTCCCTGTAGCCCAGAGACTTCTTGAGTTGAGTCCCCAGGTGATTTCATGTATCACTGGGAACAGGGGTGAAAGATCTTATGCTGTTATGTTTCTTAAAAAACAGTTAATTTCATTAATTTCTGCTGTGCACTAGATACCATGGAATCCCCTGAAGAGTGAGTTCACAGAATCTGTGAGATGTTAAAAAAAAAAAAAGGTTGTATGGAGGTTTGGGTACATACACACTTCTGTACATTAATATAATATTTTTAGCTGGGCGCAGTGGCGCACGCCTGTAATCCCAGCACTTGGGAGGCTGAGGCAGGAGGATTGCGAGTTCAAAGCCAGCCTCAGCAACTTAGCGAGGCCCTAAGCAACTCACTGAGACCCTGTCTCTAAATAAAATACAAAATAGGGTTGGGGATGTGGCTCAGTGGTCAAGTGACCCAGTACCAAAAAAAAATAATAATAATAATATTTTTAAATGTAATAAAACAAATGGGACTACAGGAAAATTTTGTTTTCAATTGGAATTTTCATTCCTTATATTAAGATTTGAAAGTTAACTCAAATGTCTTCTGCCATATCGCAGTTTTCTTAGTTATTAGGTTTCAAATTCCTGTCATTGTGCAAGCAGTGAACATGCAATAATTATTTTATATTTTCCTCCACCCTTCTCTATCATCTTTAAATCCATAATATCTCAATCCAACTGATGTCAGTAAATCCAGTCTGTCCCAACTTTTCTCTAAAACTCTTAAAACTATTTGAATGAGGTGTTGAGCAGCTGTCAGTTATGGATTTGAAAATAAAAAAGAGCCTGAAAATTGTACGTTCAGTATAAAAAGATTAGGTGAGGCAATTCAGAATGTTTAAGAACTTTAAATCAAGTTAAAAGCAGTTACTATGGCCAGACCTCATGAAGCTCCGCTTAAGAGTCGCATTAACCTGGCAGTCAAAACTATTTAAAATGAATAATGTTTTTTTCACATTTCACTCACTTTCAGCATCACCAAGAAAAAAAAAAAAATACCACATGAATTGGCATATGGCAATAGAGTCATGTAACAGTAACCTTCAAGATTTAGCTTCCTAAGGACAAAACTTGAGCTATTAATCTATGCGCCAGATGAGCTATACTTCTCCTAAAGCCAAAAGGAATACTTTTCAAATGAAAAAAGGACAATTAAGATATTCTAGAGGCTTTCAGACACACGAAAGCAAAAGAAAAGTACAGAAAAATGTTCAGATGCCCACAACAGCTGAGTTCAATACTGAGTATAACCGACTGAATATCAATATGACCCAACCCTTCTTCCAACCTCTTCTCTCCAGTTCATGCCATTAATGAGCATGAAAATTTGGCTTAATTTTTTTTATTGGATATATCATCCAATATGGTAACCAACAGTCATGGATGTGGCTATTTAAATCTAAATTGAAAGTGAAAATTCAGAACCTCAGCCACACTAGGCACACATTTCAAGTGCCAATGGACAAATGTCACTAGTGGTTATTAAATTGTACAGAACAGATATGGAATATTTCCATCCTTATTATTCCACCCAGGTTCCAGAGCTCTACTGCTAAATTAAGCAACCTTCTGACCATTCTAACTATAGAAGACCAATCATTTCCTAAAGGTAATAGATGAAATGTCCACAAAATTGTATCTTTACATGGAAGTGTTGAGAAGATGACAACCACACCTCAGTGTGTTGCTATGCTCTCTCTATCCAATTGTAGATCAAAATGCTCCCACATATAAATTTAATTTGTGATCCCCTAGTGACGAATATGTGCTAAGGAATTGCTATAGTTTAAATGTGGTTGTCCTGGCCAAAACTTGGGTCAAAATTAGGTTGCCAACGTAATGGTGATGGGAGATAGGGCCTTTAAGAGAGATTAGTCTTTTTCACCAGACTGGATTAGTTCTTCCAAGAATGGATTAATTCCAGAGAGTGAGCTGTTATAAAAGGTTAGCCCAAAAGTTTTGCCTTGACATCATATGTCTACTTGCCACAAGGTCTTCAGAAGCTAAGCAAATGTGGGCACCATGCTCTTGGTCCTAAAGAATCATGAGTCAAGTGCTGGGGATGTGGCTCAGTGGTAAAGCAAGTACTTACCAGGCATGCACAAGGCTCTAGGATTGATCACCAGCACCACAAAAAAACAAAAACAAAAACAAAAACTATGAGTCAATATAAATGTCTTTGATGCATAAATTACCCAGTCTCAGGTATTCTGTTATAGCATCAGCCAACAGACTAAAATAGGAACCACTCAGTCTTTCCAGACTTTGCAGAGCATGTTGAAAACCAGGGTGGCAAACATTAATCTACCTAAAGAATAGGAATTGCTGCTAAGCTGACCTAGATTCTTCCTGCCATCCTTGAAAGACCTCCCTGTGCTACGCTAGGATTTGTTTTTGTTCTTCAGTGGTGGTTGTTAAAGCAGCACACTTCCCCCAAAAAAAAAAACCGCTTCCATCTATCTTCCCTCCATGCTTAACCTGCCAAAGCTGTCATTCATTGAGTGAAATACAAGGACAGTTGTGAGGATCACTAATTTGCTCTTTACTCAACACCACAACCTCAAGAATCTTAATTTTAAAACATTTTAAATGAAACAGACAGGCTGAATAGGATCTCCATAATTCTTTATACCACTCCAAGACACAATTTAGTATACTGCACTTCAGTAAGAAAAGGACTTGAATCAAAAAAACCTGAAATCTGGTTCTGGCATTGCTATATCATTGTAGCTGTGACTGGCTAAATCCCTCAAGTCTAATTTCATTTGCTTACACAACCTCCTCCCCATAGCTCATTCACTTCCAAGACGATATTCTTCCTTCAATGACCTTTCAGCACCATAATTAGAAAATTCCATCCCACATCAACCCTACCCATCTTCCTCCTTCTTCCTCAACACTGATCTCCCAGTTCTCCAACTAGTTCTTCCTAGTATTCACCAGTGTTCTTCATCCTGTCCCCAACACACCTGGCCTTAAGGCTCTACCTCTATGCACCGACCCTCAGGATCTGTCATATAATCCTGCCCTGTCTTCAGCACCTAACATGATGTTTGACATATTGGGAAATTCAATAAATGAGCATCAAATAAGTAAGTGAATAAAAGCATAAGGAAAGCTTTAGCTCTCACCTCTTTGCTGATGACTCAATTCTGCATTTCTATCTCTACTCTCAAATTCTCTCTAAACTCTAGTACATTTCAAACTGTCTTTTTAACATTTCACCTGTGTGTTCCTATGATAATTTAAGTATAATATATCCCAAACCAAGTTCATTGTCTTCCCTTAATGAACTCACCATATAACATTTTCTTTTATGTTAATTAGAACAGCCATTCTTGTCTGGGCACAGTGGCACGTACCTATAAACCAAGCTACTCGGGAGGCTGAGGCAGGAGAATTCTAAGTTCAAGGTCAGTCTTTGTCTCAAAATTTAAAAAAATTTTTTTGAAGGGATAGGGGCTAGGGATGTAACTCAGTGGTAGACATCCCCTAGCTTCACTCCTCAATGCTGCAAAAAAAAAAAAAAAAAACCTGAGTGACTAGTCTTCCTGTCACTCAAGTTTAAAACCAAAGAACACATCCATTTCTATTCTATATTTGCCCTCAATCCCAATTTTCCATCAACCCACTCAATCCAGTCAATTCCACCTCTATTCTTCCTTCACTGTCAGTTCAAGCATTCAGTACTACCTGAACTATTACACTTCTAACATATCTCTCCATTTCTGATATAATCTCTAAAATTTCTAATCACTGACAAATATTTTTTAGTTGTAAATGGACACAGTGCCTTTATTTTATTTATTTGTTTTTATGTGGTGCGGAGGATGGAATCCCGTGCCTCACACATGCTAACACTCAACCACTGAGCTACAACACTAGCCCCAGATTTCCATTCTTGAAGCATGAAACTGAACTTACTTCCCTGTTCAAAAAAACCCTTAAAAGTTCCCAATGACTGCCTGAATTTAATTTAAACCTGCCATTGCAAGTTTTTCCACCGACTGGCCCCAAGCTACCTTTTGCTAATTCCATCTCTCACTGACCACTTGTTTTCCTATCTGTAAACGTCGTATCACGTCATGTCGTTCTCCTCAATTTGCACTGTCCTTCTTTCTCATCTCTTTCTTGGTAGAAATCTCCTCCATGTTTGTTTGTTTGTTACTAGGGATTAAACCCCAGGTGCTCTATCACTAAGCTACATCCTCAGTAGCTAAGTTGTTGTGACGGGCTTTGAACCTATGATTCTCCTGTCTCAGCTTCCCGAGTTGCTGGGATTACAGGTGTATGCCACCACACCCGACCTTCCCCATGTTTTTACGACTTCATTTAAAGGGAAAGCCTTTGAGACTCCAAGTTCAAGCTAGTTCCCCTCTTTATATGCTTCTGATTGGAAGACAGATGCCAAAGATCCCAAATCCCAGTTTCTTCTCCAGGTCTCTGCTGTGACCACAACCACATCTTCCAGGACCCCAAAGAGAATATGAAGAGATGAAAGGTCAGGCAAGTGAGTGTTCTTTTTCACTGCCTATGGCTACAGCCTCACCCCTAAAGTGCTCCCAGGAAACCGAGCTTCACTGTCTCTAGCCTTGTTATTTTGAATTTGGAGGAATCATTTGGTTTAAGCCACTCATTCAAACCTTAGAAAAACAAAACAAAACAAAACACTTTTTTTGAAGGGAATCTTATGGGGAAATCCAATATGGAAATGTTGAGCTTCTCTTGTTGAAATGGTAGAGAGCTTTAGGAACCAGCACCAGATAAATGTTATAAAATGAATTTAACTTTGATCAGTTATTCCATTATAAGTGCATTATATATTCATTCCCTACCCTCGCCCCCCCCACACAC
The DNA here is from genome assembly GCA_020662805.1 of Glaucomys volans. Classification (NCBI taxonomy): domain Eukaryota; kingdom Metazoa; phylum Chordata; class Mammalia; order Rodentia; family Sciuridae; genus Glaucomys; species Glaucomys volans. Next base: position 483,683 of record JAJEJO010002976.1, read on the forward strand.
ACACACCCAATCTATCCTTTTCTTGCTCCTTTAGTTCATGAAAAGTTCAGGTCAAAATCTTGAAGGTGATGACCTCATTTTTAAAAATCCTAAAACCTTGAAAAATATTCTATTAAAATATAACTCTGTATGCACTTACCTTATGAAATCAGGATAAAGAGATATAATCATAGGTAAATGAATATGAAAATCAGAGATCATTTTTGGTTAAAAGGGTGAAGGAAAATTCTGCTACTACCTTAGCCTGAAATCTTTCTTTATAGACCTGATTCATGCTACTGCATGAATGGAATATAATGCTTGAGGAATAACAATTCAGGAAGAAAAGATAACTGAACAGACAGGTTATTTAAAGAATCATCAACTTGTTTTCATGCAAATGACCAGAATAATAAAATAAGCAATCCTGCAGACAGGATCTAAATGTAATTGTTTTTAAATAGGATACTTGACGCATTAGCCACCCTAATTCTAGAAGAAATTGATTAACTCATCTTTTCTCCTCCTCGGATAAAACCAATCATACTATAACACATTGACAAAATTTGTGTTTCAAAGAAACAATTTTTCTTGAACATTGCCATCGTATCATTATTTACTTGACATTAGGTCACAATAATAAGGAAATATCTGCCAAGAGTTAGGATGGAAAGAAAGGGTTTAATGCCTACAATGTAAAGGATTTCATATAAAGGCAATCCCTGAAAACATGTCGACCAAGAAGGGGAATATGGCACACAATAGAAGTAAGATCTGTCATTCTCAAAATCTCAACTAATTACAATAATGCACTCACAATGCCCAAGAAATGCAAGCTGCATAACCCAAGACAATATAGAACTATAGAGCTACAAGGGAAGCATCGATAAAATACTACGATTCTCTATAATTCAAAGCATTTAAAGCACCAAACGCAGGCGAAGCTGGATGCATGCCTTAGGCAGGGAGAAGAGAAGTCTAAACAGATGAATGTGACTACAAGAAGAACTCGGTAGAAATAAGCTATAAAAAACAAGTTACGATAGACACTCCTCCCCCTCCCGGCACTGTCAGGAAGTTAGAGTTATTGAGTAGGCATCACTTATGACAGTGAGAAAAAGGGCTGACCACCCCCTCCTCTCAAAAACGCCTTCACAAGGTCACAGATACATCAGTGTTACAAATGCATTTAAAAAATATTACAGCAATAAACTCTAGTTAGAGTGGTTCCACCTCTATATTCACGGGAAGAACAAACTCCAAACTTATCCTAGATTAAAAGGTAATGTGAGCAAACACATTCTCCTCTCTGCTTGCACAAAATCTCTCCCTTCTTCCACATAAGGTCAAAAGGAAATCTTTGTGTTCAAAACTAGATTGGTTGTAAGCAATTAATTCTATAAACTTCGTTTTGTCAGTTTTAACCTTGCACCAACTACATAGTCACACAAAGAGAGGAAGCATTTCCACAAAACAGACTGCCTTACCCACCTCATTTTTTTAAATACAGCAACAAGCCATTTCTCATGTTTGATCCGATTACTGTGATCTATTTTTTGATTCTGTAGTCACTGACTCCACATACATCTTTATTACTGTACAAGGAAAACTGTTACCCTGAGGTTTAAATTTCCCTATGTTCACCACCTCTTCTGAGAATATATCTCAGTTTTAAGACAAGACTGTCAAGGAAGGTAAGGTGAAGAGGAGCAGATGGCCTCAGAGATAAGTTTCTTGGTTTGCTGCTTCAACTCTAAAAAGCTGATATGGCCTCAGCAATGACTCAAAGTCCAGCTATCCCAAGACTGTGAAGTGATTAAATAAATGGAAAGAGATTCTCTTATCTGGGCTGGTAGTTTAAATCTCTCCAGTGATTGCCCAAGTACCAAGTATGAACAAACACTAGAAGTCAGTCCTTCAAGCTATGAAAAGAGACACACTGACAGCTCTTCATCCATTATAAGAAAATAACTTCCACAAAGAATTTTAATCCTAAAGGTTGATAACAGGACAAACCAAGTTAAATTCATAAATAGTAAGCTGTAGTGCAAATTATGTATCCCAATTACCAATATTTCCAAGTGAAAAACATAGGATATATACATATTGGAAATCAAATTCCATAACACAAAGATCAACACAAAATCAACCCTTCTGTACAGGATATATAGATGCAATTCATGTCCATCAGTGGACACATGTCAACATACACTAAGGAAAAATGTTAAATGCCATGGTCAGAGAAACTAAAAGAAGTTAAAACAAAAACATTATATTGAGCCTGGGAAACTATGCAGGTCTTGGAGAACAATCACTGGACTAAAGTCTTTATGTAGATATGAGACTTAAACATGCTGACTTGGAAGGGAGAAGGATATTTCTTTTGTTGGAAACAAGGTGGACAAATACAAAATGTATAGCAGGTACACAGAGGAGACGTGGGTGATTCAGAGAAGGATGTCTGACAGGAAGGAAGAAAAGAAGTCAGGAAAAGGCCTTAGGAAAGTATAAAGAAGGGCACAACAAAATGCAACTAAACCAGCCTGAGTGGTCATGGAAGTTTCCTTGAAGAATCAGTGCTTGAACTGGGTTCTCAAAAGATACATAGGAATCATCCACAGAGATAAGGGTGCTTCAGGTGGGGAGGCACAAGAGAACTTGGTGCATCGGGACTTTGGTAGTCCTAAGTGTGGAGGGTAGACGAGATGGGCTTGAGGAAAACAAGCTAGGTGATGTAGGCTACCCTGAAAGAGAATAAGCATCATCTTTCAGGTACCAAGAATTCAAATTTAAGAATCTTTATGCTAGAAAGTGACAATCTAGTGTGTGTTTAGAAAGATCTATCTAGAAGCAATATGAAGGATGCATTACAGGGATGAGGGTAGAGGGAAATGGATCAGATAAGGGGCTGTTATGCCAGCTTAAATCTATTTTCCTCAGCAGCAAAATGAATATGGGTGGGACTCAGTAGCTATTAGAGGGCGAGAAGACAACAAAGAAGGGAGGGTTCTAAAATGACTCCCAGACTTAATTCATGGATGGATAGTAGTACCCTTCATTAGGAAAGGAAATGCAAGAGAGAAGAAAAAGTGGGGAGAACAGATGCTAAGTTCAGTTTTAGACATCCTGATTTTCAGAAAATATAGTTAAGTGTTTAAAATTACGGGTTTTGAAGATAGATCTGATTTCTGATCCTGGTTCTGACAATTAACTATTTGTCTCTTAGACAAGAAGCTCATCATCCTCTCAATTTCTTCATCTGTAAAATGAATCAACAGTGGTAGCTACTTATAGGGTGACAAAATTAATGAAATCAAGAGCAAAAATACCAAATAAATTATAGTTGCTATTTTGTCATCCACATTTGAGACAACTATGGAACATCCTAACAGGTCCAATAGGCAGTTTTAGAACATGGTCCGAGGTTTATATGCAAAAGGTAGCGTAGCTGTGCACTTTAGAGTAAATGTATAATGCAATGAGGAAAGGAAAGGAAAGGAAAGGAAAGGAAAGGAAAGGAAAGGAAAGGAAAGGAAAGGAAAGGAAAGGAAAAAAAAGAAAAGGGCTTTGTTTTGCCAACTTACTGGATGGAGAGAAGGGTAAAAGATGACTGATTAGAAGCAACGTAAGGGCTGGTAATTAAACATCAGAGACACTTTATATTAACACTGAAAGGAACAGTCCGTTCTTTCTTGCAAGTAATTGGTGAATTAAAAGAAAAAATGTATACAGAGTTCTCCCCGCCACCCAAATAAAACTATTGCCTTAGAAGAAAGAAATGGAAGAGAACACAGAGAGTAGAAAAATTGGTTTCTGAAATAAAATAAAATGAAATGACAGTGGGAAAATTGTCAATATAAGTATAAAAATATAGTATTTGTCAAATACAAAGAGAGGATATAGACAGATGTTAACACTGGTTTGTTTAGAAGTGTAAAAAACTGAACACTGCCCATTACTTTTTAACAGGAAAAATAGACTGGATATACCAAAAAAAAAAATTAAGAATGGAATTACTACTAGGAAGGTTGGCAGGAATGGAGCAGAAAGTACAGGGCATTTCTGAGCCATGTTTTTGATTTCTGTGTTCAAAAATAAATCAGCAATAGAAAAAATAAAAACATAAAACTGAATACATGCTAATGTATATTTAATTGATTTTACACACACACATATACACATACACACACAGTCTATGAAGTTGTGAACAAAACACTATCTACTTTTACTGGGATCTATTTTAAAACAAAAAGGATGGAAAAAATCCAAGCCTAACATTGCTATGTTTTTTGTCTTCAGGGTTCTTAGTGGAATAATTCCAAATCTATCTCATATTAACTATAAGATACATGTGACTGAGAACCAGGGTTTTTACCATGTGAGACAGAGAGAAACAAACACCCTGGGATGTTAGACTGGAACTGAAGGCACCAGTATGAACTCTTGATTTAAGTAAATTAATTACATAATACTTTATTGCCACTTGCTTTCCTGTCAGTCAGGGGGTAAAGGTATTTAAGTTTGTGTGTATACATTATTTAGCAAATGAGCAAAATGTCATCAGTTGATTAATCTAGGTAAGGTAAAGGTAAGTATTCACGGTCATGCTCTTCTTTCAACTCTCCTGTGATTTAGAAATTTTTTTTAAATAAAAGAAAAAAATAGCCTTCCAGAAGAGAGAAATGGACCTAACACAAAGCCTAGTATAAAAGTAGATACACAATTTTAAAGTCATTTTTAAGTACTCATTTTTCTACTAAATGTGTACAGGTTAACTATAAAAATACCATTTCTTTATTAAATATGGTACTAAACTAGAGAAGTCTAAGTAAAATAATAAAGAATTCTCTGTGATTTAAAAAAAAAAAAAAAAAAAAAAAAAAAACCCCAACAGCTAGATTTACAATCACTGTAAATTTCTCCAAGGTCACTAGATTATTCCACACACTTTCAAAGATACTCAACTCCAGCGGGATCTCTGCTACTTTATTCTTCCATTTCACCTTAGAGCTGATTGAGTATATCCTAAATTAATCCTCTCGATATAGTAATTTTGTGTATTCTCTAACATGTGAGGGATTTGTAAATGTGATTATGTAGAGAGATATAACCCCCACCACTAGGTAGTGACTGCTTTAATATAAGTGATAGATAGATAATGCTTCCTACTTAAGACAATGCACATGTATGGTTTTATTTTTTGATCCATAGGAAGGTTGTTTTCGCTGTTCTTTATTCATGAGTAAAGCATGCTTTACTACTCTGTATAAACTGTATTCCACTTGCCAACCTGGCTTAGTGATGGAGAGATTTGCTTCAGGAAAGGAAAATGAAACAGCAACTAACATTCCCCCGATTACTAACAAAACTAAAGAAAAGGGACAGAGGCCTCTTCACAAGGATATGTGTTCACAAGATAGGCACGAGGAAAAGTGAAATTCAGTGTCATTTAAGCTAATCTCTACTTGAACCTTTTAAGAGATAAAACCATTTGAGCAGTAATTTAGTACTAAATTAACTTGTTTTTTTTTTCTCCCTATCTTTGAAGTTTCCATTGTTTAAATAACCGTTTCTGCAAGAGAAATGAGGCAATGTTCCTTTTATTCCAAAAAGAGAGAAGAAAGCTGAGGACTTGTGAAGTCTGGGTGGCTTGGTTTATCACAGGTGTAATATTTGATTCGGCAAAAAGTCAAATACATAACCACGTTCTGACATAGAACCCACTCCCCAAATACTCTAAAACCATCAGATTCTTATATCACTATACTATCATGCTATATATTCTTATTTTACTAGCAAGAACTGAACTCTGAAGGGAAAGGACTCCAAAGAAGAAAAGAAAAGAATTATGGCAGATAGTAACGCCAGATAAAGGCTTTGAAATGATTCTTAAAATAATAAGTTTAGCAGTCAGAGGAGAAACAAAGATTGCATCTTTTTATTTCCCGTTTCTTGTGTTTTTTGTTTTGGTACTAGATTCAGGCTTCACACAAGCAAGGCAAGATCTACATCCCCAGTCCTCTTTATATTATCTTGAGAAAGCGTCTAAGTTGCTGAGGCTGGCCTCAAACTCATGATCCTCTTATAGCAGGCTCCCGAACAGCTGGGATGACAGGCAGGTGCCTCAGCATTCAGCCTCATTCTTTTGTTTCTTAGGCCAATGACAAGTCACTCTCTGTTATCTACCAAAATACAACCAAGTTCACAGACCTGCCCCAATGCTGGTGTGACTATTTACTTAGGCAATACTGATCCCAAAGCCAAATTTGTTGAAAATACTAGCTAATAAAGGCCTGCCATTTCTTCATGTAGGTTTTCTTAGTACCTACAACATCCCAAACATGAGGACCAATATACCACATTAGGTGGCATCTCCAGGGTCATTCTCAGAGGAGCTGATCTCATGCCAAGTGAGCAGCACCCTATGAGTTCCTCTGATTTCGAATTTAAGCTTAAAAAGTCTTCCTGTTTCTGAACAACTTCACTTTTGTCTGAAAATCTTCCTTTTTCAGCTTGTAATTCATTAAGTTAATTACACCAGTTTCAGGTGGTAATAAATCCCCACATTCAAACAGGTTCTACCAGATTGACCCTCTACATTTTCAACATTCTGAAATTTAAAATTTCCATTAAAAACATGGTAATTATGTTGACAAATTTGAACTCAGCATAAAGAAATATCCTGTCAAGCAGAAAAAGAAATATCTACATAGAAGTATATTTTAGATTAAGCATGTGTTAGTTAAAATGGAAGATTCAACAGGAAGGTATTTATTCCCAAAGTAGGCAAGGAGAATCAGCTGTCATTCACCTATGAACCAAGACAGACAGTTAAAGAAAAAGCAGTAGTTTTATGCAACGGCAACCAGCTGAAGGCTGATGGGTAGACCACTTTCTTCCTCAGTTTCACTGGAGAATCATCAGTCTTCCAGTCCCATCAGGATTGGGCTGAAAAGTAATAAGAAATGAGGGCAATTAGAGAGGAAATTCTAGAGCAATTGAAGAAGGAACCACCTAAAGACAAAACAGTGCAGAGTTTGAAGCTGAGGCAAGAAGAATTTGATATTGTTTCTGAAAGGCAAGCACCACGAACCTGTATTGAAAAGAAACAACACTGCCGTGGGTAGACCTGAGTTCTTTTTGGCTGGTAGTGAAAGGCTGGGTGGGGGATTTGGCTAGGAAGCTTCTGCCATAAACGTGGTTCATAAAGGGCACTGAGGATTCCAGAGAATGTAGTGGAGAAAGGATCAGAAAGCTAAAGAGAAAAAAAAAAAAAAAGACTCCAAATTTAGGGACCTTGGAGACTAGGATGGTGATGGTGTCATTCACAACAATGAAGACTTTAAGGAAAGTTGATACCTATGGCAGAAAGATAAAAGATTCCATTTTTGACATGTTAACTTTCAGGTTAATCCTAGCCAGGTGAAGATAGGGTAGAGACAATGGAGAGATGGAGCTGGTAGCCCCTTTGTTCTCCAGCAGAGTCTCCCCACCCCTCCAGGGATGGTATAAATTCCAATTTGACACTGCCCTCCAGTGCTGGGCAGCTGAAGAGAGTTACAGTCTACCTTCCCAAGGAAGCCAGCCGAGAGGAAGATACTTATTCTAGGCATTTTTAAAAGTCCATATGTCACTGGAATATCAACTTCAAACACGGAGTAGCATTTAAATATATATCACAGCACTTTCATTTCAAGTCTATTTAACATTTCTGAAATATATAGACCAAAATGTTGGGTCAAATGATTATATTCCAGTAAAACATGCACTGAAAGATAAAAAGTTTTCCTGCTCCACCTCTCAGATAATCATCTCACTCAAGACACCTGTCAGTCAAAACAGGTTTTTGTCAGTGCTTGCTTTCTCTCAGACTTAAAAGGCCACACACATATCTTTTTGGCCATGCATATATATAAATACCTACATCTCTTTTTTTTGGTACTGGCGATTGAACCTAGGGGTGCTTAACTACTGAGCCACATCCCAATCCCTTTTTATTTTTCATTTTGAGACAGAGTCTCACTAAGTTGTTTAGGTCATCACTACGTCGCTGAGGCTGGCCTCGAACTTGGGATCCTCCTGCCTCAGCCTCTGGAGCTACTGGGATTACAGGCATGAGCCACCATGCCCGGCCATCTCCCTTTTTTCTAACCCTAGATCATGGGCAACTGCACCAAAGCTTCTGAGGACCAGCACTGGAAGATCTTCAAAGAGAAACTGCCCATTAACCACAACAGCAGCTGCTGGCTTGAGCCTGCAATTTAAATCTCTGAAAAAGAAACTGTGGCTTCTGAAATTTAAACAAGGAGGTGCCACTTGTAATTACAAACATTCCAGTGGGTTCCTTCCTTCATTGATGGTTTCCAAACAAAGGCTTCTTATTCCATTTTGGTAGTGCTCCCCAAACCGTGAATGTACGAATTCCTTTGTGCATTTCTTGTGCGGTGGCCAGCTCAGGAGGCGGGTTTTCACCTGGCCAGGGCCACTAAGACCCCTCAAAAACATCTTGTGTATAATTACCTGTTTGACTGGAAACCAAAAAACAAATACTTTAGATTTATAGCCTGCATTAAATAAAACATTTGAGAAAGCGCCTCTTTAAAAAAATTAAGATAAAAAATCCCTCACATTTCACGAACCTTGGAAAATGGAACCAATCTATTTTCGGAAAAACCAAAAAAATTTAGAAATTAACACTGAAATATTCCAATATTTCTAACTGAAATTTAAAATTTGTATTTTAAATCAATGGGGCAAATATTTAGAAGATGGTAACCTTTTCTCTCCCTATCACCCCTCACCCTCACCCCACAAAAATAAGGTCCAAATACTTACAGCTTCATGTAAGGGTTCCCCACGCCAAAGAAGTCATTTTTGATCACTTCAGTTACAGAAAATAGGCTGAAATTAGCACTTAGCCAGTTAGAAATGGGAAGACATTTTTTTCTTTTAAGCAATATATTCACAAAATGCAAAGACTTTTATATCATGGAGGCTTATAAAGATAAATAAATGAACAGGGTTTCTCGCAGCCATCTAACTAAAATAAACCTTCCCTACATAAGTTCTCAGATGGAGGGTACTCATTATGGGAACAACTGGAAATGGCCAATCTCGTCAAAGGTGCAAGCCGCAGTTGGGGTAGCTACAATTACTGCATATTTACACAAGCATATTTACACAACAATAAAACTCATCTCATGGGTTCCAAACAAAACCTTGCTCAAAATAAACTAAAGCAAAGGAAAGATCTCGCAACAAGCAGTAATCACGCTCTGGTTTCTGCCTTGCCGTTACCCACTGTGACAACCCTTCATTCTGCCTTTCTCAGAAAAGCTAAGGTAGGGCAAAAATTCTGTACATCCAGTTGAGAATATGTGTATTCAGATAATGATACTATAATTATGAGGTGGGGGGAGCTGTGTCTTAAAGAATCAGTCTGAAGTAATTGTGGAAGAAATTATAGGATGTCCAGCATTTATTTGGAATAATCTAAGAAGAGGAGGAAGCACAGAAGGGATAAATTAACCAGAAGTGGGATAACTATTGAAATTGGGTGATACGCACATAGGGATAAATATGGCATTCTTTCCACTTTTAAATATATTTGAAATTTTCCATAATAAAATGGGAAAAAGAGAAAATATCACCAGTGTATAAAGGTCATCTTGCAAAAACAATGTTTTATAAAAATCAAAAATTTATTTTCAGCTTTTCCTCTGATAATGACAAAGGAAGAACCCCTGCTAAGAAAATCAACTATGTTCTTGTTTTTAAGTTTAAGAACAATTCCTTTTTCCCTTAGTTATGTGGAACAAGTTCTACTATTAATATTAATCCTTGAAAAGACAAATCAAAATCTTAAAAATGGAAACCTGAGTCTTCTGAAGGCTACCTTTCAGGTATCTGACTTATACCGATACAAGCCTGGCATTCTCCCCTACGAAGGTGGTTGAACGACATCTGTGTGGTGGCTGCCAAATAAAGTCCAGAGGTTTCAGAATCATTTGTCAACACCAAAGACAACATTACCAAGATCTGGTCCATTTTTCCTAGAGGTCATTCCTTCTGATCCATGGGTTTATTACCTAGAGCAACAATTAATCTTGCTGCCTTTGGAACACAAAACATTTTTAGCCAAGGTAGCATCCTCCCACGATCCATATTTCTAACTGGGCATCCCTGCTAGGAGGTTTAACAAAAGGTCCTCTGGCTGGACATCAAGGGATCTATCTCCATCCAGAATCTGTAGCTAAGCCAGCTTCAGCTCAGCTGTGAGCAAGGTCCTTCGTTCTCTGGGCTTTGGCTGTCTCATTTTGAAACCACAGATGATTTCTAAAACCTTTCAAAAACTCCAGAATTACAAGAATCTCTAATATTTTTGAAAAGGGCATATATAATAGAAAACGTTATATTTTCTATTCAGTACTTTTCAATATGAATATGAATATTGTATGTGGGTTTTGTACAATGTGTCTATATGCATATATAAGTATGTGCATACACATATTTATATTAGTACACATATACACTGATACCATGAGGTGCTTATACAAGGACTAATTGCTTCCAACTCAAAGCAGCAAATTTTCAATTCTGCAACAGATGTCGCTGTGTGATTTCTCCTTTCTATGCTGGATTTTCTGTTAAAAATGCCCAGCGTTAATGGTCAGCTATTCTTCCCAAGAAAGATAGACAGCATTTTAATCCTTTGAATTTATTTCTTACAAATTTTCTTCGTATGCTGGTCACTTTCCATTCAAATCACAGCATCAATTAGTCGGGCCTCATTTAAGAAATTCCCCCAAATGAAAATAGGACTTCTGTTAATAGCATAGACACACACACAATTTTTAAATGTAAATTCTAAATGACCAATTAAGCATTAAAATATAACATACAGAAACCCAAAGAGAATGAGACTGTGTATATTCCTAGTATTATTATCAATTTTCAAAACCTAAAAACTAATTTAGCAATGTAGGCTAACGAGTAATAAAAATTCATTTACATATGAGGTTAAAATGTACCAGGTATAGAGGAAAGTCACAAAAACTCCAAAACACCATTAATGACAATAAAAATTCTGGATTTTAGCTTTCACAGCATTTCTTCAAAAATAAATATAGTACAACTAATGTTATAATTGCAAGACATCTTACCAATCTGACATTCATTATCAACCTCCTCTTGACACATGTCATAGAAAAGTGACATCTCTTTCCCTTCAACCAATATATCTTCCAATGATCATCGATCTCAACAGGTAGCTAGCACTTTCTTCTGATGAAATTTAGTGCTGGGAAAAAGGGTTTAAGATTTTCCCTTTGAAACCCAGAAACCGGTTACCTTCTAGGATTTTAGAGGGAGTGGAAAGAGAAGCAGGCAGGGAGTCAGGCACCAACTCCGATAAGAATATAAAGTCAGGAAGCCAGAGAGGAAGCGAAAGTGTCCTGCCTATTGGCATCTTCCCTGTCCCACTCCCCTTTACCAGGAGGGCCATTGGGGAAAACTGGATAAAGCATGTACAACATCCATATGAATAAAGCTCTTTGTTCCAGAGAACTGCCTGCTCTTTTATTCCCCCCTTTTTCGTATTTGTTCATTTCAAAAGATTGCTCAATGGGTCTCTTGTTCCTCCAAAATGTCCCAGGCAAATAATGCAAGCTTGTCTCGTCACACAAGTCACTAAATGAAGCCTTGTGCGTCTCCAGTGACACACTGTAAATATAAAGTGGCATTAATGAGGGATATTTTATCAAAGCTATCACAGGCAAGTGCAAGTCCCTCCTGCGGCTATTCAATTTGATGCAGGGAAAGGCAACAATAGCAGGGCGGCACTTTTGCAAAGTCCCTGTCCCTGGGATGCAAGCCCCAACAGGCTGCGGCAAGCAAAACTCAGCCCCTGACTTCCTGTCACCACCACAAATCTCCCACCCATCAGCCATCTTCTCTAATCCCGAAAAAGGTAAGAGGGGAGTGATCTACCACTGCTTCATTCAGGATCCAAAACATCATGCATGCACTTTAATGTAACAGGCATAATTAACACTGCTTAGGCAATACCATTTGGCTGCATTTCATGAACATCCATTTCATCCAAACACCACAGGAGGGATGGGAGATTTTCTCTAGGGGAATGGATGGCTTCACTAACGGGAACAAGAACCAGGACTCGGTGCACAATGGCTGGAGTTCTCTTTCCTAGCAAGGATGTAAATGAAACAAGCCTAATGAAGTTCAAAGACAGCACCAACAGGTTTCTATAATCCTGGGAATGGGAAGCAGGGGCCTCTCAGAAAGCTTTAACTAACAAGTCTAAGGAAGAAAAGTCCCTAGGTGTCTCCTGAAATTTGCCACCAGAGTATGGGATGTAGGGTTGGGCAAATACCCCCTCTCAAACTCAGTACACATGCATACATACACACATACACATACACATACACACACACACACACACAAAACGCAAGCATTAAAAAATTAAAGAAAGTAGTCTCATCCCCTCAATACAAATCAAACCCAATTACTTTCTAATTTGAACACAATCTGATAAACACAGTACAAACAGAGATGTACACAAGAGCAAGAAGCTGCTTCCATGGTAACTGGCAACAGAATTTTCATGTAGCTTTGACATGCACAGTTGAGTATCAGACCGCTCCTTTCTAAGTCAGCACACATCCCTCCCTGGGAAGGCAACTTCTCACCGCGAGATAGTTACAAATATAGTACTGTTGTTACTACCCGGTGCCTTCAATGAGAGGGCTTGACATGGGAAGCCTAATGTAATCCAGCTCTGCTGCCAAGAGGCATTGCATGGCTCCCGTTTTCAGGCAATATCCAAGACCAGCGCTTCCCCCCCTTTTTTTGCAGCTAATACAAGTCTATTGTTGCCTCTATTATGCGCCAGTTACCGAGCCTTTACTCACGCTCACGTTTAACTGACACTGGCGCTTTTTACAATGCAGCAGCACGAGGGATCTTTTTCAGGAACATTTTATCGAACCCCTCCAGTCAGTGGTATCATCCGAAATGAAGTTGTAACCACATCGGCATCAGCTGAACCCAATTATCTTGTAACTCATAAATTAAGAATTCACAGAGGAAAAACATATAAACAACATCCAAAGACAGCGGCATGGAAGAAAAAAATCCCCAAAACCGGGAATGAAACCGGCCGCCAGACTCTCACACCTACGGCCCCGATATACTCTCCAAGCAGAGATCCTCTGTAAGCCTGTTTTGGGGGAAAGCAACCAACCCGGCATCCCCCAAATACAAAGCCAGCACCCCCAGATATCCCCATTTCCTACAGCGTGTCTCCTGCGGTGTTTACATAACTGTGTGTCCTCTAGCGTGTAAACAAAAGGCACAGCCCAAGCAAAAAGGCGCTGCGCCCGCCCGGGCCAGGGGCTCCGCAGGTGGGGGTTGAGCTCTCGGCGTCCTCCGCCACTTGTTGCTCCCGGGTCCTGCAGCACTCGAGCTGCAAGGAGGGGCTTTGCAGGCGCAGATCCGTACTGCAACCCCTCCTGCACCGCCGCCCGCGGCCGGGTGCCACTCGGTCCCGGCGCCCACAGGCTGCCCACAGCAGGCGGCCAGGGGCGCGGGGACGCCGCGCGGCTGCCGAGCGCGACGAGGTGGCGGGAAGGGAGGCAGGGTGCAGCACCACCAGCCTCTCCGCTGGGGAAGAGCTCCGGCTCCCTTTTGTTAGCAAATGCAAACACTGCCCTCTTCTTTCCCGACCGCGCCAACGCGCCCGGCACACGGGCAGCCACACATGGAGCTCCTGCCGAGCGCACGGCGTCTTCAGAGAAGGCGCCGGGCGTGCAGAGCCGCCCATGGGCAAATTCCCAAGACGGCCCTCCACGAGGAGGGTTCCCGGAGGCCCAAAGGGAGCTCGCCTGGACGCAGAGGCCGCGAACGCACCATCCACCACCCTCTGGCCGCCTAAAGGACGAGCAGCCGGGAAATCCGGTGTCCCCACTCCTGGAGGAGGACGCCGCGGGGCGGGCAGGCTGCGGGTTCCCCGCGCCTTCCCGCAGAGGCGGCGACAGCAACCGCCCCCCCGTGGGGCCGGGCCGGGGGAACTTTCCCTGCCTGGAGATCGGCCAAGAAGACCCGCAGCCCAGCCAAGGGGGCGGAGGGGCTGCGATGGGCCAGAGGGAAACACCAGAGGCTTACAGTTCGGGGACCTGAGAGAGGCAGAGCGCGGGGAGAGGAGAAGAACAGACAAGTCTGGGGTGTCCTGGGGACCCTCAAGGAATCACGCCGGAGGCGGCGGGTAGCCAGCCGTAGGGAGGCTTGGGGGATGGAGAAGTCAGGGGGGTGCTCAATGGAGAGGTGGGGGCGAACCGGCTGCCCTGGGAGACCAGAAGACCTGCAAGTTGCGGGGACAACAGCGAGTTTAAGAGGGTCCGGAAGATTTGGGGGCGCCTTCGATCCTTCCCCTTCCCCCATACTCTCTAGACCCCGAGCCCCCATTCTCACTCCACTCCGCACCCCGCGCCAAGCCAGGGAGAAAAGGTGTGGGTGCAGCCATCCCTGAGGGCTCTCATTCATAACCAGCCGGGCAGGGAAGGGGAGCAGCGATCCCCACAGCCCCTTCCACCTCAGCCGTGGAGTTTTCTCTCCACACTCCCTCCGCTTCGCATTTAGGAAGTGGGGGGAGGTTGTCATGGAAACGGTTCCCCCCTCCATAGTTACGGCTACTGGGGTGCCTGGGGAGGTTTCGGGGCCAACCGGCCGGTACCAACACCTACCTGTGGGGATCAGTGCCGCTGCGGAGAGGAGCAACAGCAGAAGCCGGAGCCGAAGCCCTGGAGGCGCCGCCGCCGCCGCCACAGCCGCTGCCGCCGCACACTGGGATCCGCTCGGCAGCACAGCACTCGCCATGTCGGGCACCTGCCTCAGACTGGCGGCAGTGGCTGCCTCCGGAGCCCGAGCGGACAGCTAATGAGATGCTAATTACATGCACTGAAGGCGGAGTCCAAACAGACCAATCAGAGCGACGTGAGCCCAGCTCGGCTCTCGAAGGACTCGCCCCCTCCCCCACCCCGCCCCCTGGCGCTGGCGTTCGGCGGCGCGCCCGCGCCACCTAGGGGCGGGGCCAAGGGGAGGGGCGTATGCAAATATGTTTATGTTAAAATCAGTCTTCGCTTTCCCTAGATCAAGGAAAAAGTGTTCTCCAGGGCGCTTGGAGTGTGGGAGTTCAGGCTCCAGGGGGCGGGTCTAGTTTCCCGTACACCTTTATTAGGAATGTTTACAGCAATCTCTGTCTCAGACCGTCGACTGGAGAATCTCCCTAGGAGGTTCCTCGGCCCGGTACACCGTGTGCATCTGGCCTGGAAACCAGACATTGCAAATTTCCGTCACTCACCTTGCACGAAGGAATAGATCTTTGGGAAACCGGGCTGTGCGGGAGTGGAGAGTGAGAATGCAGGTCCCCGGATTGACAAAACAATCTGGGAGAAGTGCATGCGTGCTTTGCACGTCCGGTGGAGCGGGAGAGCCCGTTCAACAACCTAGCGGCAGACTTGGGGATAGTTGGAAGACTGGAACCGTGGAGTCGGGTTCTGGGATTTTCTGGTCGGTGTCATTACAGTAGATTCTCGCGAAAGGTAGAGGAGGGTACACTCAGGTTCCCCAGCTTGTCAAGGATCTCCTTCCTGGTTTTAATATGTATATGGATGTGTTTAATATATTTGTGGCATATGCAAAATGTATTTAAGATTACACGCACACAACAAAAATTACCCCGTCAAGGCTTCAGGGGGTGAGCGAGGTGTGGGAAAGGGGGAAATGCTGAGAAGGAAGGGTCTTCTATTTCCTTCCTCAAGGATAGAACCCACTCCCTCCTTCTAAAGCGACTGGACACCAACAGGTTTCAGCTTCCTGGGAGTCTCTGGAAGAGGTTCTCCTGCTGAAGCGACTTGCATCTTCGGGCTCACTCTCCCTCCCTCAAATCACCTTTGCTTTCTTTTCAACCAGGCAGCCTGCTCTTGTTTGTCTGCTTTTTAATTACTTATTTTCTTCCCCTCTAGAAGATCGTGTGCGCTCTGACCCTCTGTTGCTCAAGCATCAAATTGAAGGACGAGCCATATTAAGTGTAAAGGTTTATAATAATTTAAGTATTCATAGAATGCAGAACAATAAGATGTAGGAAATACAATTTGCATAATAAATATCAATATCACAACAGCTAAAACAAACCATGACAAATTATCTGTGGCTAAATGACCAAGAGATTACTGAATGTAAATTGCTAAATCTACGCTATCATCTAGAAAAGCTGCACCCAGTGACTTCTCTAGCCCTCTGGCCTCCTCTTGCTAAAAAAAGAATAAATAAATAAATAAATCATATAAAAAAAGAAGTCAGGATCTGCCAACCCACCAAATGAGTTATACTTTCAAACAGTCTCCTATTATCCATTATGCATAAACTAATTTTGATACTTCCCTGTCCTCCCAGTCCTGGATATTTTGCTCTGTAATTACAGGCCCGGATGCAGGAACTGCAGGCAGTCCTCCCGAAATGGGGAGAGTTCCAGCAGGCAAATCGTAGCACATGAGGCAGGAAACCAATACCACATGTTCACCCTGTCTGCAAATGCCCTGTGCAAGTGCCCAGACTGCAAATCTTACCTATGGTTTATCACCTCTGGATATGAAGCCACCTGGATCAGAAATGCTGCAAAGCAGAGTCTGATCAAAATCAAAATTAAAAATTTGAAGGCATATGTAGGTATGCTGAAAGCGATGTGGAAACTATAAAATCAGGTCTTATGTGCCAGAAGCACTAGCACATGTGCCTGGAACACAGTAATAGTAATATTTGCTGTTATTACTACTACTACTCTTGTATTTATTGAGTTCTTTTTAGTATTTTGCATGTATGATCTCATTTAATCCTTGGAACAATCTCCAAGGTGCATACTATTATTATCTCCTATTTTATGTTTTGTAAACATGGTTAGAAAGACTAAGAAACAGCCCTGAGCTCACAGTTCTGAAGTTGCAGATAGAGCCCATGAAATTAACCAATATGCTGTACTGGGCCTCAATAAGTATCTGTTAAGTGAATGAATAAATTTCACATTACAATATATGAATAATAAGCAAAGGATAGCTTTATTTTTAACATAAGGTGAAAATATGCCAGCAACCCAGAAACATTTTTTAAAATAACAGAATTGCAATATCCTCCTAAGGAAAAGCATTCCTTGTGAGACTGAATCTCCAAGAGAATCTAGCCAGGCCCCAGTCCTCCCACACTCAGAACACAGTATGGGGACATTGGAAGATGTGGAGTGTTTTCATCTCCCTTCATTCTCTTGGCACATCAAATGAACACCTACTCAAATTTCCAGTTGGCAAAGAACAACATAGGACATTTCTATAGGAAATGCTAATGCTGTATGACTTACCTCACTAAAGAAATGCAAATAGCTTTAGAAATTTCTGCAGAAATGCCACCTGTGCCATGAGATTAAGGAACTTACACATCCAGTTTCTCAGGTACAGAAACTGAGTCCTGGCACACTTTTAGCACTGGGGTCTCCATAGAAATAATCAGAGGTGAGAATTTAGGATTAAGCTGTTGCTACTCTATCCACTAGCCATGCTCCTCTCCCACCCCCAGCTCTTTCACACTAACGATGTCGCCAAGTGATTTAACATATGGAACATGTGAGGAACGTATCAAATTCCCACAGCCGCTAAGTACAAGTTATGACTACTCTGGCTTTCTCATAGTAAAGCTCGTCATTTTCTGCTCCATGGACTAGAACTCCTCGCCAACTACAAGTTCCAACAATTTTTCCCCTTGCTGCATGGATTTAACCAATTTTGAAAACCAGATGGTGTTTTTGCCATTTATAACTGATAATCAATTGTTTTGTGAATTTAATTTTTCAAGAAAGAACTGAAATACTTATCAGAATTACAATCTGGGTGCTACTTGTGTTAGAACAAAATTGCCAAAAGCACCAAAAGCCCAGCTTTTCTTTTTTTTTTTTTTTTTAACTTTAAAGAGAGAGAGAGACCTTATATTGTTTGCCTTTACTAAAACAGTTGAGAAATGAGGATAAACATATAGGAAAATAAGCATTAAAGGGATATTCATGTTTGGGGGAATACATCAGAGATAATAAAAGCTAGTAAACATCTTGCTTGTTAAAATGCTAATTATTTTAATACCCATGTATAAAAAGCTACAGAGACAAATTATTAGGAGAACATTATTTGGAGTCAGCATTTGCCCTACTGCTGGATTTTTTAAGTACCAATAGAAAAGTGTTTTAATCCATATCATGGATTGTTTGTGCCCCTCTCCCCCAGAATTCATATGGTGCAGCACTAACCTTTGGTGAGATGGGACTTGAAGGTGAGAACTTTAGGTGATTAGATTTAGATGAGGTCATGAGTTTGAGACCCCTGTGATGATATCAATGCCCTGATAAGTAGAGGAAGAGACATAAGAGTTCTCTTTCCATTAACGTTCAGTAAGGAAGTTCAGATGAGTGGATAATCAAAAAGCAGCCCTCTACAAGCCAGGAAGAGGGCCTTCACCAGAACCTAGCCTTGCTGGCACCTGATCTTCAACCTAAAGCCTCCAGAATTGAGGGAAACTAAATTTCTGCTGTATGGCATTTTGTTATAGCAGCCCAAGTGAACTAAAACAATCTGTAAACTGCATTTGGGTATATTTTTTAAAATCATGTCAGCTTTTTATAGAGAAGTATGCCACAAATTAAAGGAAGTTAGCAGTGTATTAGAATATTGGGCTGAACAGACTCTCAGTCTTATGTAGTAGATTGCACTTGTATTCTTAGATTAAGACTAAACAGCTCATCTTTGGGGGAAATTCATCTATGAATCTTTATGAAATTCAAAGCCAGCTAAATCCATATTCCTAAATGAGTAATTTAACACTTTACCCAAAGGTTTATTCTTCTAGAATCACAGAGTTGACAATAAACTCTTGAATAACAAAAGGTGAATACCAGTTTGAAAGAAAGAAAAGTACTGAAGTAGGTTGCAGAAAACTACAACATAAACTGGGTCAAGGAGCAGCCCCAATTCCCATGAAAGGGAAATTTACCATAGGGACCCAAGTCATAGTTTGTGCCAATCAACTATCTTGGAATGTATCCAGGTAAACGTGGCTGATCCAAATATGCACTCCACAGAAGAAAATACTGTATAGAGCATCTCCATGGAACAGTCACTGTTAAATTCTGGAACTATGAAGGTGAATGAGCAAATGCATCTACTGTCCAAGAACTAAAAGTAAAGCAGGGGAGACAGACATATACCACAATTGTTATACACAATGAATGTTTTAAAATATGTGAACAGAAAAGGGAGGCACCTAACTATTCTAAGAGGGCAAGCATCCACCATATCAGTATATGGGAGAAACATCACATGGGAGAATGTTCTTCAGCTGAGTCTTGGAAGCTGAGGAAGCTTCCACAGGGCAGATAGGAATACTGCTAGTATAAAGGGAAGGTGTGAAGAGAGAGGAAGGTCATTTATAAGGTGCTAAAGCTTATATTACAAATATCATGCCTGGAATTACAGATAGAATGAGTGGATCGCAGATCGCTAGACAGTGGCAAGAAAGGAAACTAGAAAATATACACAGGGACCAGGGAATGCTTAGATTGACACACAAGAAGTTTTGACAGTTTAGGTAATGGGAATCCATGGAACTGGTAGAATTGCATGACCAGGTTTATATTCAAGAAAGAATGAATCCTAGATTTGTACTTTTAGTAATGCGGAACGTGTTGGTGTCACTTCAGGTAAGGACACAGGTATGAAGGTTGGTTTGTTTGATCGTTTATTGTTTGTTTGGGGATGGACACTGGGAAGAAGGTGGTAATTTCATTTGGGGACAAGTTGGTTTTGAAATGTCTGTGAAATATTTAGCTAAGCAATAAGTTATCTAAAATGGTAGCTAGAACTCAGGAAAGTGAGCTGGCATCAAGTGTACATGGGCACGAATGAAAGCCATGGACTTGAAGGACAGAGGGGGAAGGGAACTCAACAAGAAAGGGCATTATGAAGGACTTTTTAAAAAACAAGCCAGGAGTACCTCTATGATGGACACCAATTCTTTAAGGAGTGGACGGAGCTCTAGATGGAGCAACACAAGCATAGGGAAAGAATAAAAAGAGCGAGAAAGCTAAAGAAGTAAGGGTCAGTAATTAACCATACCAATTGCTACAAAGAGGTCAAAGATAATTGGATGTTGGCATTAGAGATTAAATAAAAAACCTTATGCTGAGGTCCAGTATGTGACCAGTCTGACATCCGTGTAAACAGTTTGACAAAACAAGGAGAGGGTTATGTGCTAATTTTGCTTATCTTGCCAGTAGGGCAGCATGATGTGATTTACTAGTGATTTTCTAATATGGAGAAATAGCTTTAGAGTTTTTCCATTTGACATTCAATTTCACCGACACTGACAGACAGCCTTGGGTGGGATAGAGGGATTGTTGCAACTCAGGTAACTCAACTAATTATCACATATAGACCTCAGTTTTTATTTTCAAACTAAAATATGATTGGTCATGATGCTGCAAAAGTTTTCTACTGTATTTTAAAAGTCATATTTTCCTGATATGATATCATAATTGTCAGATGAGGCTCTGTGATAATTCCATAATAGTACAGCACAACTTCCCAGGCAGCAGGATTTCAGCAAGATCCATTAAAAGCAGACATTGATATCTATAGATTTTCATAAAGCTGCAATATAAAATAGCCATATTATGAATATGAGATTGTATCGCTCACGCTGCTAAGAGATGACAATGGTAATATAACTTTTTGTAATATGGGTTGTAAACAGGACAAGTACTGAATAGAAATTGTCTTGGTAATGTATCATGCAGTACCAAACAGGAAAAGTTTTTAGGAGAATGTTCTCAAAAACCCATCCTTAGGGTGTCATGATGACTCTGTCCAAGTTTTCACGTTTGTCCTTACGGTTTCAAACAACACTCAAATTTCCCAACTCCATTTTGAATAGGATGTTTATTTTTTCTTCTTTCTGGCTATCCCTGCCTGAGTAGTATACTACTTAGAGATTGTAATTTTGCACCAAAGTGCCCATGTTTGTTCACTCTTCGAACTCTGTCAACTTAAATCAAATTGTTGTCTGACTTATGACAAACACCAAACCCTAAATTTCCAAAAGACTACGTGTAGTTTAGTAATGCAGCTCACATTAAAGTCAATGTCTGGCTAAATCCCATGTAACTCTTTGAAAATGTAGGGGTTTGTCAAAAGGGTTCTAGAAGAGGAATAATCATCTTACTCTTTTGCAGATTTAAATAGGGTTTTTTTTTTCCATCTTTTAAAAGTTATTTCAACTCTCCAAGGATGCCTTTCTGTCAGCCAGCAGGAACTCCACGTGGTACTTTGAATATCTTTTTTACCTGTCCCCAGACTGTGAAGAACTGAAGTTCAGTTTGTTTAAAGATCGTGTTTTGAAGAAAAGCAAGGCTTAATTTCAGTCTTTCATGTTCTCTGACAGCATTGTCACTTGCTAAGCTATTTCTCTAAGACTTTTATTACAGTACTAATATTTCCCTATATATTTTATTTATGTGGCTTGGTCTGTGATGAATAACACATTTATGCAAAAATCTCAATATATCTACAAGATGCCAATACTCCGAAGGGGCATATGCTCTACAATGCAGTTAATAAAATGCAGTAAATAGCATATAGTTTCAGAAGCAATTAGTATAGTTCGTGACTTCAATTACAAAAAAAGCCCTTATGATTTCTAGTAATTGTTATTTATCTTTCATCTGAAGTGTTCCTCTTGTCTGAATCAGCTTTGGCCTAGAAATAGCATTGTCAGTGGGGAAAGTATACAGTTCTGCTCACTACACCAGGATGAGAAGCAGAAATTGAGGATCAGGACCCTAGAGCTAACTACTCTTCTTAGAGAGCTACTCCATGGGACTTTGGATTGATCTTATTCTGCTATGCCATCCACTCATGTCCACCCACCAGAGTCAATTACCTGGTATCTCAGTTCATACAGCCAACGTGAGCAGTGCGTTTTGCTTGCTAATGTGAAGGAGGAGAAAATTTCATGAAGTCAATTCAAACTTGGAAAAGGTTAGCAAATCCAAGTTTGGTAAGGTCTCTGGCATATTAGTCTCCTAGAGAAGTACTTTGTGAAGCTCTACATCTTAACACCAGATACCACCTGTTTACTCTGCTTCCATACCTGTCTATTGGTGGAACAAGCCCAAGGGGGACTCTCAGGTCATTTGTCCAGTCCTCCATATCCAGGCAGTGACAATGAATCAATATCCTTCTCCTAAAATATCTCCCAAGGAAGCTAACATTTGATATCCTGGGAGATATCCTGGGAGAGAACCTGGGAACATTGTACTGGATATTTAAATGACTCTGTCCCCTCTTCTCAAACTTACAAGGCATCCATCACACTTATATTCAGGGAAACAATGTTATACTGCTAAATTACATGTGTTCAGCATCTACCGCAAATAGAATTTCTGATTTACAATTTGCAAAATTATCTCTTCTACCCTCTGGGTTTGCATTGTGGCTCATCCAGGGGCTTTTATTCAATATGTGTTTTGTTATGAAGATAAAAAAAAGAAAAAGCCCCTCCTTTCCCCCTCCTCCACCGAATGCACTAATAAAACAAAGTCTTTTGATTTAGAAGAAATCCTATTGAGGACCTGAAGGCGTGTCATCACGGCGCATCACTTCTTCATTATCTGATTCTTTTCCCAATTGGCAGTGCTTTACAGAGAGCTGCATTCTTTCAAAACCAATGATAAAGGGGTGTTTGGAATAAACAGAAGAGCCCCTAGTCAGTGAACTCCTCAAATTGCCATGGATTGTGACTTTTAAAGCCAGTTCCAAGGAACTCAGCCTTTTTATCTTCAAATGTTCAAAATTAATTTGCCGAGCCACATAGATGGGTTTTTTTCCCCTCACTAAAATTGACTTTAAAATCACTGAAGTTTAGACTCTGTTTTCCATACAGAAACAGAACGGTGGTTATTTTTGGTGTTTTCTCCCCCCCACCCCTTTTATGATATCATTGACTTATTTTGAATAATTGAGAAAAGAGATAGGCTTTGCACAGGGCAAGAGGGCTACAGTTAATGCACAACCATCGCGTACACAACACTAGCTCAACTCAATTATCTGGGGTTGGGGAGACTCCAACCTGCCCATTTCTGTTTCTCAGAGGCAGACTAAAAACCACCCAAATGGAACTGGTTTGCTGAATCAGGTTACAATGGCCAATTCCATATTCTCATCATTTTCAAAAGATTGCTCCTCTACTGTGAAAGGCATTACAAATAAACACACAGAAAAAGACAAAACTCACTCTCTTCTTGGAAAGACACTAGCTTGGGATATTCACCACAAAGTCCCCAAAGGCAAAATCACTGAAAGGACACTCAGAGAACACCCAGAAGTCACAGTGAGAAGACTATTACCATAGCCCTCTACTCACTAATAAGCAGCCTTTTTATTTCAGGGGTTTTATAGGATGTCTTTTTTAAGTCTCTAAACCCCCATATCATACATAATTTACAAACACTTTGCATTTCAGTTAAACCCTCTGCTCTTGAAGGAGTTATCATTTTTCTGGATGTTACTTGCTCATTCTGTTGACTATTAAGTTTGTTTATTAAGGGGGAAAAAAAGAAGAACAGGAAGAAATTAGTATTTGCAAAACACTATGTGCCAGGAAACATGCTAACTTGCCTTAAATGCATAATCTATTTTTTTGGAAGCACTTTCTTTTATTTCTTCATTGACAGGCATATCATACAAAGGGCCCTTTCTGGCAGAGAAATTTGAAGTCGGCTTATTTTGATCCTAAAAAAGGTTAAGGGGATGTTATTTGAATTTTTGCTGAGGGGATCCAGATTGTGAAATACATAATTCACTGGATAAAATAAATAATATAGATAGGATCTGTATTCAAATACTATATTACTTTTTTTTTTTTGTTAGGTTGAGATGCATCTTGACAAGGATGTACACATTTTAATCAGAGCTGAGAAGTATGGAATAAGAAAGCAAAGCATCAATACTTTCCCCCAAGGTTTGAGGTATATTTTTCCTAATATCACTCTCCATGAAGCTCAAGTTGAATGGACCCGCCTTCATCTTTCTTCACAATTTCTTTCTTGAGTATTTTAAAATTAATCAGTCAAGCAAATATTTATTGACCAATATACTATGGTAGGTGCTAAGAAAAATAAAAGCTATGCAAGACATGATCTCGTCTCTCAAAGAATATGTAATTGAGGTAAAGAGGCAAGACCTACAAAAACTTAGCTAGTGTCTGAAACCCAGCATAGGAGAAGCATCTAGTATGTAGAGAAGAAAATCTAGGCAAATATAGTAAAATCCTATTAAATAATTCCTTATTGTGCCAACATAATTACACCAAAAACCAACTTAGATTCCTTATACTAATAAAATCAAAAGATCTTATAGAATATACTTCACTGTAGATAAAACCAAATTTCAAAATAATGACACATATATACAAACAATATCTTTATACCTATTATTGTTGCTGCCTTATTATTCTGAGTTGTAAACTTGAAAAAAAAATCTAAATGTTAAATTTGCAAATGACTTCAGTTCAGGTGAAAAGGTGCCTTCCTACTCTTTTCCTTCCTTCTTTCTCCCATTCAAAACCCTGAAGGGCACTGTGGTAGGCTAAATAATGGCCTCCCAAAGTATTCAGGTCCTAATCTCTTGAACCAGTGACTGTTGCTGATATGAAAAAAGAAGTTTTCACAAATGTGATTAAGGTAAGGATCTTCTGATGGGGAGATTACCCAGTTGGGCCCAAAACGCAATCACAATCATCTTTATGAGAGGGAGGTAGAGGGAAACGTGACACACACACAGAGGAGAAGGTGATATGAAGACAGCACAGAGATTTAAAGATGTGGGCTTCGAAGATTGGAATGATAAGACCACAAACCAAGAAATACCAGCAGCTATCAGAAGCTGGAAGAGGCCAGGAACGAATTCTTCCCTGGAGCCTCCAGAGACAGTATAGCCTAGCTGACACCTGGATTTTGGCCCAGAGATACTGATTTTGGACTTTTGGCTTACCAAACTGTGAGAGAATAAATCTCTCTCATTTTAAACCACCAAGTCTCTGATGATGTGACATTGTAGCCTTGAGAAACAAATATGGGCATTTATGTTTATTGAGTGTTTGCTGTGAGCCAGTTATTCTACACAAGATGCTACATTTAACTCTTGCAATAACTGTCATCATCATTATTATTAGGATAAAGAAATTGCAGCTCAGAAAGGTGAAGTAACTTCCAAAGGTCTCTTCTGCCTGATTCCCATGCTCTTGGCCTGATGCCATATTTTCTAAATGCCTTTCTTTTTCCTTGATTGTCTGTCATTCTTGTACCAGGTTGGGACAACCCAGGTGGATGCAAGATGTAACCAGCTTCAACACGTACACATTAGGATTTCTTTGGACTCCAAAGGTTCCATTCTAATCCAGCATATACTCAGATTCTGACTTAGTTGAAAACAAAACAAAACTCAACACCACTGCCTTCCTGTGAAACCTGGCAGTCAGAGTCACCCTATGGAACAGGCCCATGTGGCTTGGCCCCTACCTGCCTGGGGAAGACATATCCCAGATTAAAAATTTCCTCCTGGCTGCTGCTACACACGTTGTTGGATGACAGTGTGAGTTGCTAGTTAAGGAAGGAGCTTGGCAAAGGAGACCTGATGTGAGGAGGGGGGACATTAATCTTGTCTCTGTTTCCTCTTCCTCTCTTTGATGGCTGCCCTGACTTTGAAGTTAGGTAAATATACACAGCATGGTGGGAGGGGATGCCAGCTGCCCAGACACCACTGGCAGAAGACTGAAGAGCTGTTGCTTTCCCTTCCCAGCCTGGGAGGTGTGCCCTATTGCAAAGCTTCTTCCCTGGGGTGCTCCACATCAAGAGTTGCCAAATAACAAATCCTAACTGGTATCCTGGTTGTGAGACCTTAAACAAGATCAGCTTGGGAAAAGGATGTTCTGACTCTAGAATTGTCTCCTCAACTGATATTCCCCTCTTCAGGTCATCTGTGATAGAAAACATTGTGGGAAAAGCCCTCTCCCTCCTTCTTTTCACTTCTTTATTTCTTCTTCTCTGCAGTATATCTTTTCTGAATCTTTTGCAATTTCAGAGGCTGATCCCCCCCCCCCACTTCTTTCTTCTCTATTAAATGGTAACTTCTACATGACATGTTCAAGTTACAAGCATTCATTAAGTACCCACAGTATACAATGCAATGCACTAGAATTGTGTTGTAATAAGCCTTAGCTTGGTGCCTTTTACAAAGAAGGCAAGTATCAGCCTTGAACAAGCTCAGGAGAAGACTTCCAGGGTCTGTTACTGGATTCTATTAGGTACTACCCTCTTCTCCAGGGGAGGACTCAAGTGAAAACTCATTTTTTCAAAGAAACCTTCTTAGTTTAAGGAAACAATACCAGTATTTCCATTGTGTCTATTGATGATAATCAAAAGGTATTGAACAATTACTATATTCATGTCAGGATTTATGCTAAGTGTCATTTGAAATCTAATACTCTTCTGTGATAGGGAGATACTATTCTTATTCACCCTTCCCAGATAAGGAAAGTACTTAAATATTAAGTAGTTTCCCCAAGGTAACCATTAACCATTAGCAAGTGGTAGAAACCAGTTAGGAACTTGGACTAATTCCCCACTCCATGTTATATGCTAATTAAATGGTAAATAATAGGGGTACAACTCTCACTCTCTCTCTCTCTTTCTCATCATTCTTATGGAGAGTTCTCTTCAATAGCTTTTTAGTTTTCAGTTTTCTGCAAATGTCCTCATATCATGACATGCCTTCAACCAATAGTTTTCATGCTACTCTTTCTAGAAATGCTTGTCAATTGTCCTAGGATGCATTGATGCTTATCATGCCCTCCATAACATAAAAATGTTCTCTCTATTGGTAATTCTGTTTCCTGGACCATTTCTTTGAACACTCATTGATCCTTTGCTAAGCCTTTATTTTAATACTCAACATAATATTCAGCCTTTCTTGCTCAAGGTAAATCCAACACTATTATATATACCATTTTAATAGTCCTTGAGAGTCAAAATAATTTGCCAGGGAACAAAATAAATAGCAAGAAATAAGTTGTGTGTTTCTCCATGGGACAATGGAAAGCTCAGTGGCCAAAAGCATGGCAGTCTGGTGCCTTCATAGGAACTACTGGGAAGGTACCATTTGTCATGTTATTTCAACAGTATTCACTGGTTTTCAAGCTTGTACATGAATCAGAATCACCCAGAGGACTTGTTAAAACTGGTTACTGAGTCCCACCCCCAGAATTTCTGATTCAGCATTTTGGGGTGGGGCTCCAGAATTTCTATTTCTCAATCTATCAAGTTCCCAGGTGATTCTGCTGTTGCTGCTGACCTGGATGCTGCATCTTGAAAACCACTAGTATCAACACAAGGATTTATATACTTATCTTAGAAACAAATATTATAACCAATCTGAGCTGCATGGGACAGTGATAAATGGGGGGGTCTGTATGTCTCACAGAAAAATATACACTTGTACATTTATGTATATATCACAGTGTATACAGACATGAATATATAGCTAACTGTCCAAAACGTGTTCAACTAGATCATTTCTTTACATCCTCATAACTTCCCCATAAAGTAGCACTATAATATGTGTCTAAGGTAATGGACTCTAAGGTTGGACAAGGCTGAGTTGCAATAACCAATCTTCCAATTACAAATTGTACTACTTTGGCAACTCACTTTAAGCTCTCTAAGACTTGTTTCCTCATTCCTAAAATGGAAAAATAAAAGTACATATTTCATGGTAGTGTGGTAAGGATTAATGGAGATGATGTGGAAAAAGTGCTCTAAACGCTGATATCTGACAAATACCCTATAGGCAAGGTGCTATTGTTCTAGGTCTATAGGTGAGGCAATATAAGAATAAGGGACTTACTCGAGGATCCCCAACCTGCTGGGGGCAGAGCTGAACCTTCAGTTCCACAGTCTCTTGATTTTCAGGCATGGATTCCCGTTTGGATAATTTCAGCACATTGCAGATTCTATAGGCAGCTTTGGGGATGGTGGTACCTCAGTTAATGAAGCCTCAGGGAATGGAGCTCTTTTATTCCACATTTTAAAAGCAAACAAAAAACCCTTCATAAATCATTTGAAGAAAAGCCGCATGTATTCACAGCTGCCCATGACAAAAATACCTCTGAGCACAGCTTCTATTTGTCCCTTCCCAGTTGAATGTAAATAGGGCTCATCCTAGGCAAATCTGTAAAGACGAAGAAGATTCCCTTATTCCACCTCAGTGGCAAATGTCAGGTGTTCTCTTTCTTCCTGTTCCTTTTCAAAATAGGAAAGTGCCTGCTATCAGTCAGTTACTCTTACTGGTAGATTAACTTTTGTATGAATGAATTTCAATATGTAACCACATCCATATTTTAAGTCTTTTTTATTGAATTATGGAACTAAAACTTTTTCTTCATTAACATAAATTTCAGGCATTGGCTGACAGAGAAAGGAGGGAAGTTAAGAGAAGCCTGGAATGTCTTCTCTGTTTCCTTGAGATATTAGAAGGATAAACTGGGAACTGTCAAATTCTTTTTTCCAGGCCAGTGGATCAGTAGGAGAGAATACAGGTGGGAGTGGGGCCTCCCAGCATCACCATGAACACCCCACCAAACTCCTTAAGTAAACATAGAAAAAAATCTATGTGTTTACCTTGCAAACAGAATTTTAGGACAAGTCATCAAACCCCACCCAACCATTGCCATCCCTACACCTCTTCTTTAGAAAAATTCTGAGATTCACCCCTTCTTTTTCTTTCATCTTTCTTTTTTTAACCTGACTAAAGATTAGGTTCTTTTCTCCAGTCTAGCACATGAACTAAGATAAATGACTCAGTCTTCCTGAGTCTGGGATTCACCAATTTTGAAATAGAAATAACATCTCCTTCATTGGGAATAGTGGCAATGATAGCTGATCCTGTAGATAAAGCTCCTAGAACAGACTCTGCACCTTGTGGACACTTAATAAATGCTTATTCATTCTATTTGTCAGTCTGCCATTTGGTCAGTCATTAAAATAAACATTTTGGTACGTACAATATGAGCCAGACGTTATGCTGGCCATTGGAAATGGCACTCCAAGAGAGGCATTGTACTCATGAAATGTACGGTAGAGCACAGTGGCTCTCAATTCTGGATGTACCTCACAACCTCTTGCTGAGGGAACTTTTCCTAGACCCCAGCCAGACCTCCTGATGTGGAATCTCCAGGAAGGAAATAACATTAAAAGCCCCAGTCATGCATCTGATGCACAGCCCACCTTGAGAATCACAACAGGGTTTTTAATTCTTCTTTTCCCTTCTGCCAGTCATCTTGCAATGTTATTCTTTGCCTTCTTTCCTCTGCCCTGGGGAGATAGCACAGTTTAGGGTTTCTGGTACATTCTTTGTTATTTTAGTTGCTGATTTGTATTTTAGTTTGTATTTAGTACTGGTTTGATCATTACACTTGTTGTTTAGGATCTTGGCCCACAATCTCTCCTGCCCATATACTTCTATGTCTGACAATGATGTTTATGATGTGGAAATCTGTCATTGAGACAAGTCTTCTTTGTTAGTAATAGTTATGCCCATGGACTTACCTATGCTGTAAGGATTGCAGCTGCTCTTTCAAGAGTACTCATTTGTTTTTTGTCCTTTGCTCTCCATCTTCAGACCCTCCCTCCATTTCATATTAATTAAAGTAACCAATTGTGGCTGTTTGGAGTTTAAGTTTCCCATTCATATCAAGATAGTTACTGGTCGGGCAAAAGCATGTCTTTGGGTGCCAGAACTTATGATTACTAAGTTTATACCAAGTGTGTAATTATGATGATGACTTATCACTCAAAAAGTCCTCAACAGTATAACCAAGTCCTTCAAATATCCATCCAATTTAGCTCTGAATCAATACCAAATGTTATCCAAAAGTCAAGTTCTGTTGTAAGACACTAGACCCATGACTGATCAACAGACAGATAGATATTTGGGCTATAGGCTGGTCAGTTATAATTCTAAGCTGCCAGTTTTAAAAAGAAGAAGAAAAATAAGAAAAGAAAGGAAGAAAAAGGTTAAAATCCCTAGATTGGATGGAATGAGCTGAAGTGTTTTCAAATGGATTTGAGCAACTGAACTGTTCCCAGGCGGAAAGATAAAATGTGAGGCTGCAGTCAGTCTGACTTTCTGGCTCGCCTAACCTTTTTACTGCCGGATAATGAGGAATCAGCTATAATTTAGACACAGTATTCTTTTTGCAGATTATGTTGAGGTTGGGGGAGATGGGGAAGGGAGAGGGCCTCACTCTATGGTCTTGCATCGTGTGGCTCCAGCAGACAAGACTAGTATGCCCTCCCCAAGGGGCGGTTCAGAGCGATGTCCTCTGCATGTTGTTGTGAAGAATTTCAAGTCAAGAGGGTGCTTGAGTCAGATTCATTACAACTGGAAGAAGAGAAATTGTAATCTTTATGTGCCAATGACATAGAGCCTTATAATAAGAGAATGAAGGATCATTTCAAATTTAAAGCAAATTAGATTACCGGGGGTCAAATCCCTCAGCAGAGACATCATGCTTCACAGTGCTACTCAGATATGTGTCATCCTTTGCCCCACCTCAGGTTTTGCATGAACATTTATGTGTTTTGTTTTTGTGTGTGATACTGGGGATTAAACCTAGGGCCTTGTGCATGCTAGGCAAGCACTCTATCAACCGAGTTATATCCCCAGTCCTACATTTATGTTTTTAAAAATACATTAAATAGCCAGGCATGGTAGCTCTTGCCTGTAATCCCAGAGGCCCAGGAGGCTGAGGCAGGAGGATCACATGTTCAAAAGCAACTCAGTTCGACCCTGTCTCTAAATAAAATACAAAAAGGGTTGGGGATATGTCTCAGTGGTTGCCCCTGGGTTCCATCCCTGGTACCAAAATATAAAACATAAAATTTAAAAAAAATACTCTTCTAGAGTGAATGTGTCCTAAAATGCCAAATGATGAATGGTTGGAGAAAGGAGGATCTACCAGAAAAATGCACTGGGCTTGCGTTCATTTGTTCTACCTGTAAAGCACCTCACCAGGTCATCTGGGCAAGCACCAGTCTCCAGGGAGGTACACATCCATACCCTATAGGAAAGGGTGTCTCAATTTTAAATTGTTTTGTGGGAGTGTTTTTAGTTCCTTCACTTGCTGGAGTGGATATTCTGTCTCTGAGCAGGACCCATGAACTGCCTTATATGTTATCCAACTCTTGCCTTATAATTTAAGACTTTGTCTCTAGCTTGGCCTTTTCATTTACTGCTAGTCTTTCAAAATCACCCACCACCAGCATTGCTCTTACCTGGGTTATTGCCTATAATTAAGCTTCACTCACAACCAGAGTTCTTCCCCATAAAATCGTCTATCCTGTAAAGAAACATATGAATTGACATCTATAGGTAACGTGTGCAATACGCTTTTCCTGGTTATGGATCTGTTCTTTCTGTTCCTCATCCAAACAGGAACTGGCACCCCTCGTCTCCTTCAACCCCAAGTCGAGCTCTGCATCTCTGCCTTCAGTTTTGTCCACAATCTTAAGCCCCTCAGGGTCTATCTGCTTCTTTTCTACTTCCCATTTCTTATGTCTCTCAAGAAATCAGCAAAGTAATTAGAAAAAGAGTCTAGTTCTAATTCAGCCCTGAGCTGTGACTCATTGGAGACTAAAATAAGGAATTTGAACCCAATTCTGTCTACGAAATTAATAGGTTTGGGAGTCCAAAGATTAAATAAATAGACAACATTTTCCATTCTTCTGCAGTCTCAACATTAGAACTTCAGAGGTTTTCTTCTTCCAGCTTTGTCAAGTCTGTGATTATAAGCCACATTTGCCTTCTATCCGACAGTCTCAACACACCTTGTTAACACATTACAATAATTACCTCCCCTCCCACTGCAGAGGCAGAAAGTGGATTAGAATTAGGAATTGGGCCAGGTTGTTCCAGGCAGTGGTGGCCAGAATTAGAGGCAAGTCTCCTTACCCCCTACCCCCAGACCATTGCCTTTTCAGCCAATCCATCCCAAAGGGACTGACCTTGCCCCTTTCTCCAACATCTCCCTTGAAACATAAATGGGCCATGAAGACCCGCAGCTTTAGAATAGTAATTTCTCTGCTCCTAAGAAAGGTCTCTCTGGAGATTCTGTGTGCCAAGTGGAGGTTTAGATGATCCAAATATTTAAGTGCATATTGATTGCAGTCAGATACTGTACCCTGACCTGCATCACAAGCTCTGGACTGTGTTTCTCTGGAATACTAGCTTTTTATGTATTAACCTTCCACCACCTCCCCATGGAACAGAGTGCAGGCCAAAATCAAAGGCCTGGACAGGGGTCAAAGTTTTACCTAATAAACTGTGCAGGAGCTTGACCTTGAGAACTGAGTTTCTGCATTAACTTAATATTGCTACATATTCTTTAAAGAATCTAAATAATTGGGCAACCATCTGCATAATTCACTCTTGTTTTGTCATTCTTTTAAAAATAAGACTAAGATTTAAAAAAGACACTAGAAGTACAAATCTCTCTTTACCCTGTGGGAAGGGTACAGATCTTTAATGAATGTGATCTCTACAGAACTAAGGAAGAAAAGACTTTCAGAATGGAGGGATTAAAAGAAAGTGTTAAAGTATTTATTTGATTAATTTTATTATTTTATTTTTTTGGTACTGGGGGCTGAACCCCAGGGCACTTTACCATTGAGCTATATCCACAATCCTTTTTATTTTTTACTTTGAGAAAGGATCTTGCTAAGTTGCTGAATGAGGGTTTTGCTAAATTGCTGAGGCTGGTCTTGAACTTAAAATCCTCCTGTCTCAGTCTCTGGAGTCAGTGGGATTATAGGCATATGCCAGTGTGCCTGGCAAGGCACCTTTAAATTGTAGGGAACATTTAAAAGATCATCATGACACATGCTGGAATCCCAGTGACTCAAGAAGCTGAGATAGGAGAATTGCAAGTTCAAGGCCAGCATCAGCCACTTAGTGAGATCCTGTCTCAAAATAAAAATGAAAAAGGGGTGGGGATGTAGCTCAGTGGTAAAGTACCATTAGAAGTTCCCTCTATCTTAGAAAACTGAGATCCAGATGAAGTACCTGGATAAGTGATTTACCCAAGGTCATACAGCTAGTGTCAGAAGCATCCTGCCTCCAAGTTCAGAGCTGGCATAGGAGCTCAATGCATCCACAGAAGGGCTAGAAATGTCTGTTCCTCTATCAGAAACAAACTACCTTCAGGCCAGATGGCTAGAGTTATAAAATTAATATTATTTTTTTTTTCCAAAAAGCTCTTTTAAAATGGAGACTGGAGCAGCACAATTGAAAGCGCTGTCCAAGAAACATGAGATGCACGTAGGATGTGATGCTGTCAAGGACAGGCTGGCATGAGGCCCTCAGGAAGCTTCATGGACTTCAAACCAAATTATTATAGTGATTTCAATCAGCAGATGGGATTCTGCAAACAATAACATTTACAAGGTAATTTCCATTCTAAGTAATTGCCATTTCCCAAGAGCCAATTGGTGGGAAAGGGTATAGCAACTGCAGGGAAGCCACACCTGCTTCAGAATATCTTTCTTACCTTCAGTTAGCTTTCAGCTTAGCATTCATGCAGCCCATTCTTGAATTTACCCCCCACACATGTTTATGTTCATGTGACCACAAAGGGCTCCTTCAAAGGTGGCAGGATAGTTCAACTGCAGGATCTTAATCATATGTGTAAGTTTCAGACTTGCTCTACCAATAGTAAAGAGCAAAACAGTGCTGGGCAGTGGTGTTCCTGTATCAAAGAACAAAGTTGAAACTCCCATACAATTATGTTTGATCACAGTAGAAGGTGAAATCATTAGATATTAGCGAGGTGCAGTAGAATAAAAATGATGTGTTAGCGGGGGTTCATTACACTGTATTTTCAGAGCCAAGAAGATCAATGCGTTCATGCATCATGAATTAGGCTCCGGCTTTAGCCTTCCCTGCTCTCCGGAAACCCAACATGATCTATCACCAGCCATACATCACCGTTTCAGGATTGCACATTAACGAGAAAGCTGCAGTTTCCGCCTGTCAAGCTGACCAGCTGCCTCTTTCTCTGCAGAAGGGGGAATATTTCTGGTCCAGGATTTTACTTTTAACACAAAAAGGGGCATAAGAGGTCAGTGCCAGCTGGACAGTCCCATGGTTTGATCTTTGTGTTGTCCCAGTGCTCTGATGGATGGCCCTCTCCCTCCTGGCCTCTCACCATCCTGGATCCAAGCCTGCAAGAACTCACTGTAATGGTTTTAGATGTCACAGAAGGACACCCCACCACCTGTGTGACACCTAGGGTCTCCTGGAGCACACCATCTTTCCCCCCAGGGTTTGCCTAACATTGTTGGGTGTATTTAGAAGTCTCAGAGGGAGAACCCCATGTTAAATGTCCCCTGCTTCTAGCCCACTGCCCTGTGTCTCCCCACCTGCACCCTCCCACCTCTTCCACAAATAGAGGCTCTCTCACCACCCCGCAGTTTGCCACTCACACTTCCCCTCATTTACTCGCAGTCCACCTTACTTCCCCCCTGCCTGATCCCACACCTGCTCTTGCGGCCCCTCTTGCCTACTGGTGCTCAGATATCCGCAGACAGTTCTGATCGCTGCTTTTAATCGGCGTTTAGCCAGTCTGTCCATATTTAGTTCTTTTAATCTTTCCTCATCATTCAATCCCTCCAACCTCTTCATCATTTTTTTTTTTTTTGGTGTGTTGCTCTTTCCTGAGTTTTATCCAATTTGTCTATATCATCTTTCTGCCTGTGACATGCCCACCAGACCTAAACTCCATCGCTGCAGGAGGAATAGCTGTTAGGGCCTCCATCTACTCTTCTCTTCTACTCCTAACACTTACTCGGGTCTATTCCCCACCAACAGGAAAGCAGGAGGAATTTGGGGATGAGTTTGGTTGGGCAAGTCCTGCTCCTTTACTTGTCCAGCTTGCTGCTGAAACATGAGGCAGTGGAAAGAGCGAAGTTAGAACAAAAGAGACTGAAGGTAAGTGCATGGAAGAACTTCCCATCCCAAGAACCTCTTCTTGGGGAAACTTGACCTCATCTGCCTGGACTCTGGGGTCTTAGAGCTCTCCCTGCTTGCCCATTTTCAGTCAACAGGATTGCAGGGAATATCCAGGTTGATGAATAGGCTGTGATCACCTCTGGGAAACCAGTCTTCCACAGTTAACATAAAATGAAACTGAGCACTGGGAAGGAGTTTCCAGTTCCTTCTATGAATGTGAGTAAGAGCTGGTCTTAGGACTTGAAGGGTTTCAGCTTGGAGCATTACAATTTTATGAGGAAACGCGAACTAAGGAGCAGGAATTATGGATCAAAGATATTTATACAAAGACATATATGGAAGAAGGTATTGAATTTAAATGGGTAGGCACCAAGATCCCAGATCCAGGTGGCATATAACCCTGAACCCTGGGAAGGCACTTTTTTAGGAAGAGAGTTGGATTGGAGCTGGTTGAAGGAGGACAGATTTTCTCTCCTCCTCCTCCTCCTTTGCCTCCTCCTCCTCCCCCTTCTCCTTTTCCTCCTCCTCCTCTTCCTCCTCCTTCTTCTTCCTCTTCCTCTCCTCTTCCTGCTCCTTCTCCTCACTTCCTCCTCCTCCTCCTCCTCCTCCTCCTTCTTCTCCTCCTTCTCCTTCTTTAATGAGTACAAGAAAGAACCATATCTTGGTAATAGACTTCCTATTTATGAGGAGTTTGGAATCCATTCTTATACTTCACTCAGGTCTCTTCTCAAGTGCCATTTCCTTAGAAAGAACTTCCTTGAAAATACCAT
Source organism: Glaucomys volans (assembly GCA_020662805.1). Taxonomy (NCBI): domain Eukaryota; kingdom Metazoa; phylum Chordata; class Mammalia; order Rodentia; family Sciuridae; genus Glaucomys; species Glaucomys volans. Next base: position 519,654 of record JAJEJO010002976.1, read on the forward strand.
CTAAAATAGCACTCTTCTTTGCTTTCTGTTCACGCCCCTGAAAATATGCTATTGGTTATTTAACACTTTGTGGTTCAATTCCTCCACCAGCTGCCTGAGAGCTGGGATTTCCTGAAGGCAGAGGCAGCAGTGCTGGACACTGGTCCTATGTTTGACTGTGGATTTACTGCTTGCTATTTTGCTTTTTGGTTTTTATTTTTCTTCCAGAAGCATGAAGTGTAGATACACAGGATCTACTGCACACACGGGTTGGAGTCAGTCTGGTTCTCCTGGGATCTCTAATCAGAGCCCTGCTGAGTTCAAGGTAGGGAGAAGGGATTGGGAAAACCTAACCCCTCCACATTTGTTTCCTTCTGAACAGCTTGAGAAGAGCCTGCCAGTTGTAGAAAGAAGGAAGTAGAAGGCTCATCCCCCCTCTGCCTCCCACAGCTGCCGTCAAACCTGTTTATCCTGTTTCCTTTTTAAAAGCCCATTCCAAGGAGGTCTCCTTCCCCCATGGAAATACAGCTGCTGTCTTCTAACTACCACCCTGGCTTTATGAATGACTTCAAGCTCATTAAGAGGTGGAGACAGAGTTTCTGATTCTCCCTGAAGGAGTGCTTTCCAATTCCCTGTGCAACTCTGAAGATGCCTGGCCCCCACTCCACTAATGCCAGTCATCGACTCCTAAGTTCCAAAACCTGAAACTTGTGTACACATTAGGAAAAATTGAGTGTGTACATTTTATAGTTACTCTACTCTAGTTATAGTTATTCTTTGTTTTCTTTTTCATTTTCCAACTGCTAGAAAGTTCTTTGGGTGTCCTTAGACTAACCTAGCTCTCCCCTTTGTTGCTTGTAATTCTCAAGAATAACTGTAGAGCCATGCACAGTGGTGCAAGCCTGTAATTCTAGCAGCTGGGGAGCCTGAGGCAGGAAGATCACGAGTTCAAAGCCAGCCTCAACTACTCAGTGAGGCCCTAAGCACCTCAGTAAGACCCTGTCTCTAAATAAAATATAAAAAACGGCTGGGGATGTGACTCAGTGGTTCAGTGCCCCTGGGTTCAATCCCTGGTATTTAAAAAATAAAGAAAGAAAAGAAAAGAAAAAAAGAATAAGTGTAGAATGTGCAGGGAATGAACCATCTTGAGATGGGGAGGAATTGACCAGAACAGGGTGGGCTCTCTTTCAGCCCCCACACCAAGAAACAGGTGTCCTTCAGGGCTTTAGCACAGCCTGTCATGTAGCCTCTAGAGTATAAAACCCAGGGTGGGATGTTTCCAAAATGCCTCAGCTGTGTGCCATTGGGTGTGCAGGTGACACTCCATCTGCCTCAGGCAGCTTTCCTGAGCCTTGGGGCCTGCTAGTAATAAATCCGAGGGTTCTATTCTTCCTCCCTCCACTTCATAGAACCTGTTGCATGTGTGTGTGTTCCGTCTTACTGGACTCAGACAAGTTGGTAACCATTGCACAGAGAACCACCTTTACAATAAATGTTAAGAACAGGAAACTTTACTGAAAAATTCACTGCATTTTAGACTCAATGGCTGGTACATACTAGATGCTCAATAAGAACGAATGAATAAATATATTCCTATATTATCTAGAGTTCACATACCTTACAATTTATCTATTGAAAGTGTACAGTTCCATGATTTGGGGTATAATATATTGTTATTAATTTCTAAAATTGTGACAAAATTAGCTGGGCACAATGGTGCATGCTTGTAATCCCAGCAACTTGGGAGGCTGAGGCAGGAGGATTGCAAGTTTGAGGACAGCCTCAGCAACTTAGTGATATCCTATCTCAAAATAAAAAATAAGGGTTGAAGATACAGCTCCGTGGTAAAGCAATCCCGGGTTCAATCCCCACTACCAAAATAAATAAACAAACAAGCAAAATGAAATAAAATAATAAAATTGTGAGAAAATACAGGCACCACCAATTTGCCACTTTAACCATTTTTATGTGTACACCTCAGTGGCATTAACTACATGCGTACTCCTGTACAATCATTGCCACTTTCCATTTCCAAAGCATTTTCTTCCCCTCAGATCTGTAGCTGTTGCTCCTGGGTATACATTAGAGGCACCTGAAGTGCTTTTGAAATACTCCTATACCTGAAACTTTGGGGGTATGATTTAGGAACTCAGTGTTTTTTAAAAAGCTCCCCAGATGATTCCAACATTTAGCAAGGGCTGAGAGCTACCACTCTAGATGCATCTGTGTTTTTTCAAGGGACCTCCTAATCTAGGAAGGACCATGTTTGTGTTTCAGAAATAGCAGTGACTGTATTTGTCATATCTTGAGATTCTGTGCCTGTGGTTATTTACTTGGAGTGGTGGAAGGTTGATGAGGTGGTACAGACCTCCCATTTGGAAAATATGGTGGGAAAGGTGACCCATTTGCAAGAGTGTATAAAGAATGGCATTTTTAGTTGTGGTGCAGATATACAGTTAATAACAGGGGTTCTTGGGAAAGTTGCAAAGTTACCTGCAGGGAGGGAAAATAAATGGTGAAAGCGAATTGAGGGGGGTTCGTTTGGAAGTTCAGACAAAGGGGCAGCATGCACCAGTGTGGTCCCTCTGCAGGGTATCAGTGTCTCAGACAGTGGGAGGGAGTTTGGGTCAGAACCACTGCTTTTGAGTGGTTAGAAAGAAGCTTATGAGTCCAAGGCAGAGCCTTCAAGGCAACAGGAGATTGGTCAAGTTGGTAGAATAGGAACTCAGGGTGCAGATAAAAGCCAAGACTTCTGTAACAGAATAGAGCCCTGCCCATGAGCCAAGGCTTAAAAATGAAGCTGGAGCCAGATAGTTCTGTTGTCAGGACTGGGGAAGCCAGCCTGAGTAATGACATAGAGTATTCAACACTCAACCATCAGATGTTGAAAGGGGATTTAAGCTACTAACACAATTCCTGCCATGTCTGTTCTCTTCATCAATGCTGAGCAGACTACCTGGCCGATAAAGGAAGAAGATGGATCAGGATTGAAACTGCCTGCAGGTGAGGATCATTAGTTAGATTAAGATTTTGTGTGTGTGTGTGTGTGTGTGTGTGTGTGTGTGTGTGCTTTCTATAGCTTTATTGATATATAATCACATATTATACAAATAGCCCATATAAAGTGTACGATTCAATGGTTTTTGATATAATACATTATTAGTAACTTAGAAATTGTGGTAAAATACAGAGTACATAAAACTAGTCATTTTAACTATTTTAAGAGTACATTTCAGTGGCACTAATTACGTTCACGATGTTGTACAAAACTTCCTCATTACTCCATGCAGAAACCGTTGACAATTAAGCAACAACTACTCTGCCCCTCCATCCCAGCTCTTGGTAACCTCAAATCTATTTTTTGTCTCTCTGAACTTGCCTGTTCTAGATGTTGTATATAAATCGAACCATGCAATATTTGTCCTTTTGTGCCCATCTTAGTTTACTGAGCAGACAATTTTAAGGTACTAGAACGTGGAAGAATGATGGGAGCAAGGGGATAAGTCCACTAGGACATTTTTTCATATTGGTCATAGTAATGACCTTGCCATTGCTTCTACTGGTAAGAAAGATAGTTCCTTTTATTTTGTTTTACTTTGTTTTGAACTTTCCGCTGGGGGCGGAAGTTCAGGAGATAGCTTTTGAGAGCTGGCATCACCTGGGCCAGTCTCCCTTGTCTTCCATCCTGAACACCTTGGACACAATTGGATTTTCTCTTCAGATTTGCTTTTCAAGCTGGTAGTAGAGCAAGTATTAAGAAACCTCCCAATTAATACACATCTCCCTAATAATTAGTCTAAGGCATGCTTTGAAGTTCTGGGGTAGTATTGAAAGCATTCTTCTGAAGGAAGAGCCCAGACTCCCTCTTCATTCTCAGTCCAGAAAGAGGGTTTGTTCTCAGCCTGAGAAGCTGCTCTTGCCCAAGGATCCACTGTGAGAACCCCCTCCCTCCACACCCTCTCTCCCAGCCTCTTTTCTGCTGCCCCCTCAGCTCTTTCTCTCTTAGGACATCAGCCAAATTCTCTTAGTGCTGCTGGGGACCCAGCTGAGCTGCTGTTATTCACACTGGGCCCTCTGATGCAGAAGTGTTCTCACAGCAGTTGCTGAGGCCTTAAAGGGAAGGCAGGGCCATCGTGGATGGTTGTCCTTTGCAATGGAAGGTCAGGGTCCTTCATGCAGAAAGATCTTCCCACTCAATCAGAACAAGTAGTTGGGAGACGTATGCAATGTGATATGGACTGATAGTCTGGGTTCATTCTGTCTGGAACCCCTAGACAAGAAGAATGAAGGAATTGTGCTAGAGAAGATGGATGGGGAGCTGGGGGCGGAAGTTCAGGAGATAGCATTGGTTGGGGAAAGAAAGAACAAGGTGAGTAGAGGGAGTGTTGGCAGGTGGTTTTGCCCAAATCTATGTCACACCCACCAGTTTCACAGTTCAACTCATTTTTGTGGATCAGGCACTAACTGAAATTCCACAGTTATTTTTGGGATGGAAGTTTTGTAATGTGGAGATGTTCTCTAAGAAATAACATAATATGTACCCGCACCCCCAAAATAAAACCTTATTAGATTTTCATTTTTTTTCCAGAGTGCTATGGGTTTAATCTCCCCACTCTGGATGCAAGAAACAGCCCTGCAATTTTGAGCTAGGGTCTATTTATCCAGAAATCCAGTTTGAGTGATACCTGATGGAGTTAGCTGTAGCCCCCCAAGTGCTATATCATATTTAATGTGGTTCTAATTCCAGCTCCCTTCTCAGTAGGGAATTTAATAATTTTAGCCAAGCAAGTCCTGTTTCTGTTTGAGGTCTTTTTTCATCTTCTTGGTTCTGTATCTTTCACTATCTCCCCTGTTGCTATAGACAGATCACCTACTTTTGAATGGTTGCTTCCATTTACACTAATTGTAAAAAATTCTCAGTCCCTCTGGTAGCAATTTCTTAAAGTTTTCCCTCTAAGTACAGATTCTCCATTAACTATATTTTTGTAGCTTCAGCTACTGCTGTTTATAATAGCTACTATACAGGTCCATGCAATACTAAACCATTTGTGTATTCATTCTATGAATTTTCTGTAAAATTACCTATAACCCCAAGAACATTATCTTTTTATAGACCATAGCTTTACTCTGTCTCACTGCTTTGTGTGTTCTCTGAGCTGTGAGGCACTGGGAAGGTTTTTATAGTTTCCTTTTTTTCCCTTTTTTTCCATAACAAGAGAATAACTCCTCATTTTAGTAGTAACCAGAAAAGTTTTCCCCACTGTAAGAATTCATATACTGTATATTATGTCTGAGTTACTTCATCTCCCCATGCTTTCAAAAACTTCACATTCACATCCATACAGATGTGTGAAATATAAGTGCAACAAGAACACAGAATTAGATGGCTGAGTCTGTTGCTTATTTTAATTAGCAATTTTATTTTTAATTTGAAAATGGGGCATCAGGATGAGCAATCCATAATGTTCCAAGAGAGATCTTGGGCCTGTGTCTCATGGGAGGATCTGTGTTCTTCCAGTAGAAGAATTTTGTGAAGAAAACTGATGTTTTCCGCATTGTCCTGTTTCTCTTTTGAACTGAGACTCAGCTTAGAATAAATGAAGCTTCTTCTCTGGGCGTGTTGGAATGAATTGGGTGAAGGTAGAAATAAGTGAGTTTAGTATTAGTTGGGACAAGTAAGGCTACTACTGCAGTACATAAACCCCCCACAGAGGATATCACTCACGTTGTACATCAGTGACACTGTTCCTAGATGCGTGGCTTCTGCACGGCTAATAAGGGACTTAAACTCCCTCCGTCTTGTGGTCATTCCTTCTCTAGGTCTCCAGCTCCTCTTCATTTGACCTGAAGAAGGAAAAGGAAATGTGGAATTCTAGGCAAGAGGATTCGATGGACCAGAACTATAAGTGGAGTACCTCTCCTCTGGCCAACGTCATTGTCTGGAACTCAGCTGCAGGTATTCACTCCAAGGAAGGCTGGAAAGGTCATCTACCTGCTGTCTAGGAGGAAAAGGAAATGGGCTTCACAGGGGTTAAGCAATCTCTGCCGCAGGCTGGAACAGCCAAGTGACTTTGACTGCTTCCTTTAAGTTGCCCATGTGCCTCCTTGCTCAGTTCCTCCCAGGTAAGGACAGAGCAGCAGGGAACATGTCCTTTCTGCTGTTTCAATCCTATCATGTACCTCCTGAAAGGGACAGGACAGCATCTGTGCCATGAGTGTCTGTTATGTGCCAAGCACTGTACCAGGGAAAGCAGACGTGGAAAGAGTGCCCTTGCACAGGAGGATGTGGGGAAACCTTGGTGAAAATGGAAAGATACCATCTCCTGAAGCGTCATCAGGGAGATGCTTCTAAAGAGAATTAACAGGGAAAGAGAGATCATTCTAGAACATATTCCCCTTCTTAAAACCCTTTCCCTATAACCACCCACCATTGACAAAAAGATCAGTCTAAGCTGGGCGCGGTGGCGCACGTCTATAATCCCAGTGACTCGGAAGGCTGAGGCAGGGGGATCGTGAGTTCAAAACCAGACTCAGCAGCTCAGCGAGGCCCTGAGCAACTCAGTGAGACCCTGTCTCTAAATAAAATACAAAATAGGGCTGGGGATGTGGCTCAGTGGCCCAGTGCCCCTGAGTTCAATCCCCGGTTCCAAAAAAAAAAAAAAAAAATTCAGTCTACATTTATTAACCCTAACTGATACCTTCCTGATCCACCCCTGCTTGCCTCTAGTTTCTCACCACTCTTCCTCCACATTCCAACAGGGCTGCAGGGCCTGACTATCATTTTCTGAATGTCCCATGTTTCTTTATCTCTGAATTATGATGTACTCACATTTTCCCCTTCAAACTCACTGTCATCCCTTTTGCTTGAAGAATCACTTTCTTATTTAGGTTTCAACCTGGATTTCATTTCTCTTAGGATTCCCACCTTGACCTTTTCCCAGCCCCAAGCTTGAGACAGGTGTTCCTCCACTAGGTTTCTGCAGGATTATTGTGCTTCTTAGTGTCTGGCTGTTTAGTGCCTGCACTCTCCAAGCACTGGGTCTACCTGATATGTTATGATACCTTTAGCATCTCAGGGACCATAGTAGGTGCTCAGTGAATAGGTAAAACACAGCTAGGGCTGTGCTCTCAAATCACAGCTTCTGTTTCTATGACCTACGGCTCTTTCTATCCCATCTGTAATTCACACCACAAGGAAAACCAGTGAATTTCCATCACAAACTCTTTTGATTTCTTGTTGTTACTTTCTGTTTTCATTTGTGTTTTTCTTGAAACATTTCACTGGAAGTGGTGACTCACCAGAACAGAGTTGTTTGGCTTGATGAATTGTTCCTGGGTCTATCACTCAGTATTCTGAATGCCAGCACATGCTGGCATTGGTGGCAGATGGTTTCAGGAACCCATGAAAAGCCAGTCCTTCCCAGTTGGTCAGGATTTTTGTCTTCAGCTACTCCAGGTTCTCCCAAATACATCTGGATAGTCCAAACTGAAACCTGAGAGGGAGGAGGCAGTCTGAGAACATGGGGACCTGGAGCCCGACACTGATTGGGGCTTTGTTGCCCATGCTTAAATGAGGAGGGACGTAGGTCTCTGTAGAGATCAGCACTCCTGGACCTGTTAAGCTGGTCCCTGGTGTAGGTACCTCCTGGGAAGTGTGGAACAATATCACAAATCCTGAGAAGCTGTCTGCATGATGATTGCAGAACTGTGGGTCACTTTATTGATTCCTTCAGGCATTCATTCATTCATTCATTCATTCATTCATTCATTCAACAAATGTGCCCTAACTATTAGAGATGCTGAGGATACAAGACAGGAAAAGCCCTCACCTTTTTTTTTAGTGAAGAAAAAGAGAGAAGCTAAACAAATATGTGGGAAAATAAAATCAGACCACATACAAAATGATTTCATAAGTGAGAAGTGCTTGCTTAGTCTTCATGGTGAGGTCATATTTTTGCTGCAGATGGAAGACTTGAGCCCCTCTTCTTAGTCTGAGTTAAGGTTCTCCTCTCAGTGTAAGTCCCCTCACCCTCTCAAGATACCGCCGAGTGAGCTCTGCAAGTCCATATCCACGCACTTCTGCCTCCTACTCCTAGCAAGAAGCAGCTGCTCTTCAAGGCCCATGTCAGCCCATTCTTCATCCTTCCTGAACCTATGAACAAGAAGTCAGGCCATCAAAAACAGCTGGAGCAGAACCAGGCATCATTTGTGTTCCATCTGTCAGGCTTTACCTGGCTCCCAGGCTTTGCACCGTCTCCTTCCTGAGTTGAATCTGCTTGGCTGCCAGTTCTGCCAGCTCAGCTCTGCCCCAGGATCTGGGATCAATTCTGGCTTCAAGCAGGACGAATTTAATCTGCTGCAGTCCAGCAGTGTTGATTTGGTCTTGTCACCCTGGCTGCTTGCTTGTTGTTCCTAATCTTGTGACTCATTCTGATAAGTGAATAGTCTGACGTACTCCTCCATCCCTGTCCTTGCCTTGGTTATTTTTTTTGCGGTGCTGGGGATTGAACCCAGGGCCTTGTGCTTGTGAGACAAGCACTCTACCAACCGAGCTATGTCCCCAGCCTGCGTTGGTTATTTTCCTGGTATTCAGGCCCTCAGAATCTGAGGACATTCCTTCTTCAGACAAGTGTCTTGCCCTGGCCTCCAATCCCCTTGAGGACTACGTCTTGCTCTTTGACCTTGTTCCTTATGAACAGACATCTCCATGGGTGGCTTCCTGACTGCTAGGACTTCTGAGTTTTGCCTGTGTTTGGCTATGTCTTACCTGTATGCCCATCTGCCTTGCTGACGACCCCTAATATTTCTCACTGAAGCCCCAGAGCTAACTTCTTGCCTTCACTCTCCTAAGGTCTCTTACACTGTCAAGTTCTGTGTTCCTTCCCCAGGGCTAATGGTTCTCCTCACCCCTCTGTATAGGACCTGCCTGAGTAGATGAGTCTAATTCCAGATCTCAGAAGCCTGCTGTCTTTCCTGTCCTAATGCAGTCAATCAGTCCATGCCCAGCTGTGTTCTCAGATAGGACTCTGCCTTCCCTTGGGACATACCATCTTTCTTCCATCTTTTAAGTTTCCCCAGAGGTCTCAGTGAGATAATCAAGAAGACTCACGGCATCAGATAAACAGGGTACAGAGAGGACTGATGGAGTCCCCCTAGGTATCATTGTTGGGGGAGAGGACCTAAACAACAGAAAACCCACAACAAAAAACCCTCAACAGAAGGCCAGGGCAGCTGTAAGGGAGACACAGCAGCCTTGCTAAGTAGGGATCTCAAATCCCTGTGGTCGGAGGACAGATGTCCCATAAACCCATGTACAGCCTGATTTATGTTGGATGGCTAGTTCTGCCATGAGAAGGTCATCTTGTTGGTGCTGGAAGCAAGGAGGCCAGTGTGTGCTCTCTTCTCTAAAAGGAGAGAGCACCATGCCTCAGAAGGGCCTGTTAATCCTAACCTCAAAGGGATTATGCACATGCCCAGCATTTGCCAGCCCCCTTCTAACAGTGCTGATCTATATCTCTTGCTCCTTCTTTACCTGGTCTGACCCTAGATTTTTTTCCCTCTGGTTTCCTGTTTGCTGAAGCCAAGCGTCCAGTTTTGGTGCCTCAGTTTATCTGCTTCCAGCTATCTTTTTTCCATTAGTTCATTCATTTACTTATTCAAACTCCCTACTTCAAGGAGCTTAGAGTCTGGAGAGAAAACAATGACACAAACAGTGGTTGGATAAGATAAATGTTACACAGGGAAACTTGAAGATGCTATGTAAAAGTGACCAGTTTCCTCGGGTGGATCTGGGAATGCTTCCTGGAGGAAAAGACTTTTTATCGTTCCTTTGAAGCAAGGCAACGGGACTCTGAGGGCTGGTATGGAAGACAGGGAATGTAGGAAGAGTGTTTCTGGCTCTTGGAACAGCATGGGAAGAGATCCTGAGGTAGACAGGGGTTTGTCAACGTCTTTCTTCTGGGCTTGGCATGGCCCACAGTCTACCCAGCAACCAACTGTAGACTCTTTTGGCCTGAGAGTCTCCATTTTTGTACCATGTCATGGAAACCATATGGAAACATCCTGCAATTCCAGAATCCTCCCCTGTCTTGACTTTGAGTCTTGAGGTTGTAGAGAGAGTACCTGAGGGATTCTACTCCATCTTTATTCTCCAAACTGAGCCTAAGTGGATGGGGAGTGAGTGTTTGTGACCTTGGGAAGGTCATCCAAGGACCTGACATTCCTCTCCTGCTCAACTCTATCTCTGAGGCACCAGCTTTCTCTCTGCCACAGGCTTCAGAGGTTTGGGTCTGTGTCTAGTGCAGTGCCTGGCTCATAGTAAGAACTCCACAAATGCTAGCTGATTTGATTAGATTTGATCTGGGTCAATGTAAATAGGTACAGGAGGAGAAACAGAAGAGAGAAATCAAAGGATGATGACTACAAGGGGAGCAGTGATGTAATTTTAACTTGAAAATGATCTGTTAAATAGACTGCACAGTTTATTCAAACCTCAGTCTTTCATAATCTAATTATATGCAAATGTCCCTGTGGTCTTCCTTACCATCTTGTATGCCTGGAGAATCTGATTGAAGCTCCTTAAGGTAAGAGAGGAAAAAAAAGGAAAGGATTTAGATTCCTGGAGTTGATGGGCAGCAGCAGTCCTTTAATACATTGGTCCCTCCTCTCATGGAAATGCCCTCTTCATCATTCTTCCAGGTAGGTTATGGGCATGACCTTATTCCATTATAGGAGATCACCAAGGTAGAAATGCCTAATATTGGGGTAAAGTTGCAATTTCTCTTGGTTCAAGTCTTGCCTTTCAAAATATCTTTGCATAAATCTGATTGTTTTTCCATATGATTTCCTCTCAAATGTTTGGCAATCCCATTGGGCCTTCCATGATTGAAAACTGTTTGTACTTCCTGCTATGTTACAGAGACCTATGCTGCCAGCTCAGACTCTGGGACTTTGAGAAAGAATGTAGAGGGCCCCTGAATAGTAGGCAACCTTGCCACTATATTGCACCCGCCTCGCAAACCAGTCACTTCTATCCATGATGAGTGAGTCAGCCTGTAGTCCAGCTCCTGTGACTGGGACCTTACTATTCCAAACACTGAGGTTTCTCTTGCAGCCCCCCCACCCCCACTTTGGGATCCAGTACCTTGAATTGGGGCCTGGTCTTACCTCACAAGGCCTCCTTCATAATAGAGCCAAACCTCTGTCCCTATGGATGAGTCCCTGGTATTTGATGCCAAGTACTTCTGCCTGCCTTCTCCTTGGCCCCATGCCTGCTCTCAGAGTCCACTGACCCTGTCTGGCCCTGCCTTGGACATTAACTTCCTGCATGACCTCAGATTCCCTATTTCCTAGCCTGAAAATTGAAGGAATTTGAATGTATTAGTGGTTATAAAAACCAGATCCATCTTAGAATCACCAGGTCAAAACTTTTTACAATACCCACACAGGGGGCAGGACTAGGATAAGGAATGTAAAATGTGAGGCAGTATTATGATTTGATTATGAGGTGTCCTCCCAGAGCAACTGTGTTAATTCAGGAATATTCAGAAGTGCAAAGATTAGATTATCAGAGCTGTAACTTAATCAATCCATCCTAGTTTGAATAAACTAACTGGGTGATAACTGTAGGCAGGTGGGGCATGGCTAGAGGAGGTGGGTCACCAAGGTCATGCCTTGGAAGGGTTCCTGTGACTTGTGGTACCCTCCCATATACCTCGCCTCATGGCTGCCACGGCTGACAGCTTTCTTCTTCTTTGCTCTTCTGCCATGATGCTGCACTTCACCTTGGGACCAGAGCAATGGAACCAGCTGAACATGGACTGAACATCTGAGACTGTGAGCCAATAAAAACTTTTTCTCCACAAAGTTTGCCTTGTCAGGTGTTTTGATCATAGAGATGAAGAGCTGACTAACATGGGCAACATCTCTCAGGTGGTCACCTGGCTCTTGTAGGACCTACAGAGTGACTGTCTCCTTACATTTTGTGCCCTAGTACCCTGGTTTGCTTTGTTTTAGTCCTAGCCCTGCTAGTATCAAGGCCACACCACCAAAGATTTTTTTTGTTATTTATTTTTTATTTTTTAAATTTATTTTGATTCAACGTACATGAGTGGAGTACAATTGTTTCTCTGGTTGTACATGAAGTAGAGTCACACCATTTGCATAATCCTACATGTACATAGGGTACTGATGTTTGTCTCATTCTGTTATTTTTCTTTCTCCCCCACCCCACCAAAGATTTGATCTATTTGGTCCAGGAAGAAGTCCAGATATTGGAATTTTAAAAAACAATGTAGGGCTGGGGATGTAGCTCAGTTGGTAGAGTGCCTGCCTCACAAGCTACAAGGCCCTGGGTTCAATCCCCAGCACTGCCAAAAAAAGCCAAAAACAATGTAAAGGGTGGGTAACCAGGGTTGGGAATCCCTAGACAGATGACATTTTAGGAGTCTGTTATCCAAGTGGGTGCTTTAAGACCCTGAGATTCTGAACCATACTTTTCTAACTTGTGTTTGGTCTTGGGACTTTGCTAGTCACTTATGATGCCCTACTCTTCCTGGTGGGTCTGGCTTGTTTCCAGGTTCCAGCTAGGCTGGGAGTGAACTATCCCCCTCCTACCTAGGACTTGGTTCTGACCAACTTTTCTCTTTTTTCAGACAAAGTCTCCTTTAGATAACCAAAGTTCCAAATTCACTATTCTCTTAGCTGTCATATGGGCATGTGTCAGTTGCTTGTGTCACTTTTACATGATGTGATTTAAAAAGTTTATAATACAAACTTTTGTTTGTATGTATGTCCATACACTCAGATTTCATTCATTCAGCAGGCATGTGCTGAAAACCCGTTGTGTGCCCTGCCCAGGGCACTTGCCAAAGAGTACCAAGATATGATGTATGTGATATTCTTCATGACTTGGAGTAGCTAATGTAGATCAGAATTTCCCCAAGTGTACTCTGTTAATAGATGTTATGTAAAAGCAAAAACAAAACAAAAAAACCAAAAAGCATTCCCTGGTCAAAGAATTCAGGAAGACTTGGGTTAAAATAAACAGGTTTCTTTATTGAGGACTTCTCAGACTCTTTAATATGCTAATATGTATTGTGCAGCTCCACAACAGGAACCCAGTATAATGTAATGCCCAAATTTATTTAACAACCGAACTCTCATTTAACATGAAATATTCCAGAAGATTCTTTGAGAAATGTTGCCATAGATCATAGAATGCTGAATCTGGAATCAACCTTAATTCTAGATATGAGAACTCTATTAATGTCACCCAAGGTTACATAAGCTATTTGAGCAGTCATTCACTCTGTCAACTCATTGGGAATTCTCAGTTGACTAAATTGCTTGGATCTTTTTTCAGCCAACCAAAAATAAGCAGGTCTTTCCCTTTTGGAACTTGGTCTGTTGACATTTTTGGAATCTGAACATAGGACCTATCAAGTTTCACTTTATTGATTTCTGGACTGCAGTTAAAGACCATTGAGATCTTTTTGATCTGGATTCTGCCTGCCAACATATCAGTCAGTTTTCCCCCTGTATTGTACTTACTTAAGCTACTACTTTGGTGAGTTGGACATTTTTGTCTTTGTTCAAGCCTCTGAAGAACAAGCTGAGTAAGACAGATCACTGCATTGCAGAACTAGAGACTTCCCTTGGAATGACACTGATTCTTCAATCAGTACTATTCAGTGACTCAACAAATTCATTGAGCTGGGCCCACAACCCTTCATTCAGGTCAAGGGTCAATGTGAAAGATTTTGGGAAACCCTTCATGGAAATCCATATTCCCTTGACCAACCAGTCTCATAATGCTTCCCCCACCAAAAGAAAATAAAGTTAATTTGTCATAATTTTGTCAAAAAGGAGATTATTATGTTTTTGTGATTATAAAAGTAACCTATGCTCATAATAGAGAATGTGGAAAGTATGGGGGAAAAAAAGATTAAAAAGAAAATTGAAACTGCCCAAACTTTATTTTTACTCTATCTCCTTTCAGTTTTTTTTAGAGACATGTATGGATTTATTAAAAATATTTATTGGACTGGGGTTGTGACTCGGTGGTAGAGCACTTGCCTAGCATGTGTGAGGCACTGGGTTCAATTTTCAGCACCACATGTAAATAGATGAATACAATAAAGATCTATCAACATCTAAAAAAAAATTAAAAAATTATTGAGTGTCTTTTGTGTGTCAGGCATTGTGTTGTAGGTGCAGTAATAAACAAAAGACCCTCTGCCTCCCCCCAATCCTGCTTTTCTCCCCCAACTTGACATTATATCAGGAATGATATAATGTATGACATAATGATAAATCATACGTTATATGCTATAATATATGTATAGTATGTAATGAATATATCCCTGGAATGATTCCTATGTAGATCCTATTTTCCTTACTAAATGGCCCCAATTGTTTCTAATAGCTCAATCCAGAATTTTATAGGGGTTGATATGAAGTTTATGGTTTCTAGAATGTAGCTTTTACCTCTTTTTGAATATGGGGACAAATATGCTTATATCCAATCTTTTATCATCTTTTTCATTATTTCTGCAAGATTATAGATTCTGCTTCTCCAGTCTACCTGTCTGGGAGATAACTGGCCTTGGCTTGAAGACTTGAGATCATTTACAGGTGTTCTTACTATCTCCACCCATCATGGGCTTTAGTATTCCTACCTGGGTTTATTCTTTTCTTTCCAGATGGAAAAGTGGGTCTCTTGGTAGAAAGTTGTCATGGTTTGGATGTAAGGTATCCCCCAAAACTCACGTGTGAGACAATGCAAGAAAGTTTAGAGTAGAAATGATTGGGTTGTAGCCTTAACCTAATCAGTGAATTAATCCCTAATGGGATTAATTGAGTGGTAACTGGAGGTAGGTGGGGTGTGGCTGGAGGAAGTGGTTCATTAGGGGCATAGCTATGGGGTATATATTTTGTATGTGGAGAGTGAAGTCTCTTTCTCTCTGCTTTCTGATTGTCATGTGAGCCGGATCCTTCCACTGCACTCTTCTGCCACAATGTTCTGCCTCACCTTGAGCCCCAGGGAATGGAGCCAGCTTTCTATGGATGGAGACTTCTGAAACTGTGAGACCCTGAGTAAACTCTTCTTCCTCTGAAATTGTTTTTGTCGGGTCCTTTAGTCACAGCAGTGAAAAAACTGACTAAAACTACAGGGTAAAAGTAAAAGGAGTTGAAAGTTTCTGCTCTCTTTGCTGTCCATTAGCATTATACCATCTGCTCCCAATAATCACCTCTTCTTCTCTTCTTACGTTGCAGTTGAGGAGGGAAGATTATTGGGGAATCTGAAAGAAAACCCTTTCACTCCCACTAGTCTCAATAGCTCTCTTAAAAAAATTTCTGACAATATTCTTGTGGGGCTATTATGCTACCTTTTTGTATTCATTAATGCCCTCATTTTACAAATAAGGAAACTGAGGCCTGTGTTCAGTAGAGGTATTGTATAAACCCAGTCCCCAAAAGAATTATGGTATTCATTTAAGTCAACCTTACGGTATCTGAGGGAAAAAAATCCTGCAAGAATAAGATCACTAGGGTAGAAAAAGGACCTCAGGAGAAATTTAATTGAGAACCCCTCTCATGGGGAGAGGACAATGGATTTCACTGAATGAGCCCCAGATTGTAGCAAGTTTTCCCTGGTTGCAGCTATCCCACTGGGACCATTCTGGTCTGTTCTGCTTGGGGGAATGGCAACACCCAATCCCCTTTGCCTTCAGCTCTGGGCTCCAGCTAGGAAGCCAAACAGCTGGTTCTTCTCCATATGCAGCCACCCCAGCCCTACTCTCTTCATTAACTGAAACCCTTCCTCAGGGGAGCTGCTGACAGTTCCCTTTGATTGGCTATTGACAGTCATGCTGGGGCTTCTAAGTAGCTCCTTGTTAACCTTGAAAGATGACTATTTCAGTTTTTTTTTTTTTTGGAGTCTCTTTCACTACCTGCAACAGACACAGATGATTTAAGAGGTGAGCAGGTAGGAATTCTGTGACCTTCAAAAGAGATAACCCCAGAATTAGTGGACACAGATGAATCGCTCCAAGACTTGTCTGTGGCTTGACTGTCTTTATGTCCTGGCTCTATTCCCAGTCCATTGTGTCAGGTAAGAGGTTTCATGTCACCCTCTGAAGGACGGGGGTTCCCAGGAGAGCTCAGAAGTCATCTACAAAACTATTTCTCTGTAAACAGCCTTTACAAATGCTGTGTTAGTAACAGATCTGGGTAGATGCCATTTTGGCATTGAAAGTGCCATCTCTGAGGGCAAAGGCTGTGTGAGTAAGCACATAAAACACAAAAATCAAGTTAATTTAGTCTATTTAAATGTATAAATAAATAAAGCTATTTCACTTGTGCATTTTCTAAACCAAGACCAGGAAACATAAAATTCTCTGTAATAAATAATAGATATAAACTTTAGCTTCATTTTATAGCCAGAAGAGTCAGAAAAAGACTAAAAAAAGGAGGAAAGATGGTGGCGGGGGTGTGTGTGCAGGAGAGGAGGAGAAGGAAACAGACAAGCCACGTAGCCACCATCTCTGTGATGTTGCCTCCTTGGTCTTTCTGAAATCATAGCCATCCGTTAATTAATACTTGAAGGAGTTCTTGACTCTCTACAAGGACCCCAACAGAAGGATCAATTCAAGACTAACCTAGCTTTGCAAATGAACAATGTAGTTAGCATATCATTAATTGCTGTACCAGCAGAACTATGGTTCTGTCCTGTGTGAGATGTCCCTAGACAGTAGATTCTAATACTTTATGAACCCTCTTCTCTTATCCTACTGGATCAGCACTGAGCAGTCCTGTCGCATCTGCAAGTGTGATTTGGACCCATCACTTCTTTGCAGCAGAACTGTAGTCTGATTCCAACTGTTCTCCCTAGAGTATACAGATGACTCCCTGGGTTTCTTATACATTAGCTATGTCTGCTTCTATCGCTACCACACATATTCACTGCAAATGCAGGAACTTCAGGAGATACTATTCTCTTCCAATGTAAACCTGTTCTATGAATGCCTTCTCCAATAAAATGCCTCTGCAAAATGTCTGTGAATGACTTCCCCAGCTGTCATAGAAGGGGTTTTATTGTCTTCCATGGAAAAGAGTAATTTTGGGGTAAAGAACTGCCTGGAAGATTTTCCTCTTTCATTAGTAGCTCTTTCTTCTATGGTTGCATCCTGTGTCCAACCATCAAATTAATACTTGAAGAGTACTGAAAGGTTGTTGTGATTGACTATTTCTTTCCTCTTTATATGTAGCCTGTGCTGTTCTACTTTCCCTTGATGGTTGATCTTGTTTGTCACCCTCCATTGTTGGTTCAACCAGGCCTATTAAGCCTTCCAACCCATCAGACCCACCTTGGTTGCTAAGCCAGGCCTCAGACCTCAGCTTCCTTGGCACTTGTATTCTGGCCAAATTGGACTCCATCCAGGTCCCATTATGCTCTGAGGCTTAGATAATCTAATATTTTTGGTTCCAGGACTTTAACTAGCACCTACCTGGACCACGTTAATCAGGCATATTTGTTCTAACATTGACTCTTTCTCTGCCTCTCTAGTACCTATGACGAACTTGTAGACATCATTAACCATAGTGCTTGGGTTGGACAGATACCGTGGACAAAGCCATCCTCTTTCCTTCTATCTCCATTTCCATCAAAATCAGCTGCTGAACATTTGCCAGCATTGTTTGTAGCTGTGTCTCCTTTGAGCTCCTAAGGATGAGGCCTTCCTTACACAGTAGAGATATGTGTGCATGCAACCAGATTTATTGATCTTAATCTCCACGGGGTTGTTAGAGCATGATGCAGACCAGAAAAGAGATGTGTTTTCTCAAACTTAGAAGGATTTCAGAGGGAATGAAATCATTAGGATTCTCTGAGGTTTGGCTAAATAACATGATCCCCTTGACCAGTGTAGAAACAATCCCAGGCCAATGCTTATCAAACTTTAATGTGCAGAAAAATCATCTGGAAATCTTGTTAGGCAGATCCTGATTCAGCAGGTCTTGGGCCCAAGAACAAGCCTCCAGGTGAAGCCAATACCACTGGTTCTGCCAAGATGACCATGCTTTGAGTAGTGAGAAGACAGTTCCTCCCCCACTAGACTGAAGACTTACATCACATTCCTTTTAGCTACCTAAGACTCATCATTTGTGAAATCTCAGTATGAAATTGCTATGCTCTATGTAATGTGCTATATGCTGCACATCTCCAATGTCACCTCTTCTCAAAAATCTTCCCCAGTTCTCTAGTGGAAGTTCTCATCCTGAGCTCCTTTTACACTTCAATTCAGCTTAGAAACAGTTCAGTTCAATTCAATTCAATTCAGAAGCCTTCAGTGAATATTTTTCTAGGCAGTAAGTTTCTTTCTTTGGGATCCAGTAGACAATGATGCCATTAATAAAGGGGAAAGGTTGAGTTAAGCAAACAGAAGAGTAGACTTGAGAAGATAACTGAAATCATATTTACCACACTGTGGTACAGATGGGGAGAGATTGCATGGCATGGTACCCTTGAGAACTCAGCCTCAGTGTTCACAAACTGTGTGATCCTGGACAAGTTACTTAACTTCTCTATGCCCTGGTTCCTCATTTTTTAGATGAGCTTAATAATAGTACCCACTTCATAGGGCTGTTATGTTGTTAGGAGGATTGAATGAGATAATGTTTGTAAAGTACTTAGAATACTGAGGGCACACAGTATTCTGAAGAAATGTTTGTTTAACAAATATGTTCTTGGAGATGTTAAGAAAACTCTGGAGAGTATGTGGGGAATTGTGAACCACTGGTGTTTAGATGCAATCAGGATCTAGAAGCAAAAGATATTTTCCAAGAAGAATGTAAACTACAGATTGAGTGGCAAAGAGGGAAGAAATGAATTCTACAGGGAATACCAATATTTAAGGGGTAGGAAGAGGAAGTGGATATAATGAAGGAGACTAAAAAATAGTCTCTGAAGTAAAGATGACCTAGGAGAAAATGAGATCAGAAGCCAAATAAGTAGAGAATTTCAAGAAAAGGGTAGTGGTTAACAATGGGAAATGCCATAGCAACATCAAATAAGAACAGGAATAAAACAAAACCATTTGTTCTGATGGCTAAGAAAGCATGTCTCAGGCTACATGCAATTCCAATTTATTTTTGCCTTCACCCACTAAGCCTTGAGCCTTCAATGTAAGGGGGCCACATTTATTATTCAGCCTTGTATACCCAGGGGCTAGCACATGCCTGCAGCATATCAGCACTTTCTCACTGTTGCTCAAATATTATTTTTGTTGCTAGACTCTCTAATGACACCTGATCCTTGGTCCACTTCACCCTGCCTGTCTACTGAATAATGAGACAGTAAACAAAGTTGAAAGAATCTCATTTCCTGTCCTGTCCTTTCTTCTTGGGGGACCCCAAGGAGACACAAGGCCAGTATTTCTTGGTACAGAGCATCCTTTTATGGGGAGACTAAGTCATTGCAGAAGGTGAGATAAAGTCCTATGAAGCCTAAGATAGGGGTAGCTGGCTGGTAAAAATCTCAGGAACGATAATCAATCAGCTTGGTGTTTATTTGTGGCATCACCAGACAGAGATGGCAGCTCTTCCTTTTAGCCCAAAGTGCAATAACAAAGTTCCACAGCTCTGTCTGCCACCATGGCCTCATTGGTGATAGTCATCTTGCTCCCAGGAGACCCCTTGGCCACTGAGGGAGCAATCCCTCTACTGGGTAGCACATTGGGTCCAAAGACCTTTAAATGCCCTTCCAACTTCAAGATTGCAGGAGCCTAGGGAATCACTGAAGGTTAGTGACAGCACAGCCCAGGAGTCTCCAGGTGGGGTCCAGTGAGGCAGAGTGGGGAAGTCCTTGGCGTTTAGTTCTAGGCGGGCTATTCAGGCTTCCACAGGATTGGAGGATAAATGGAGAATGGCGAGGAAAAGGGAGGGTGATCTGAGGAAGGAGGGGTGAGTGTGTGGGCTACCCACTGCAGAGCCCCTGCTAAGAGATTGTAATTCCTCAGGCCCCCTGTGGGCCAGATACAGGGGGGAAGGAAGAGGAGGTGGTGGGCTGGAAGGAGGGGGAGCTCTGACTCATTCTGGTGTTGACAAATAGACTGGATTCCTTTCACTCGGCTGGACTTTGCCCTTTCAGGATGTACAGCCAGCGTCAGCACACTGCTAATGGGGCTTTGAGAGTCTCCTCTTGATGAGCACGTCCCAGAAAGCAGGTATTAGCCATTTCTGCTGGGGAGGCAATGAAGGCATTTGCAGCTGAAATCGGCTTTCCCGGCTGCCCTAATAAAGCAGAGACTTTCAAAGCCCCATTAGCAGTGTGCTGACTGCAGCTTTACCTCTGCACTAGCCCAGTTCAGGGGAGGGGAACACAGGGCACTCATATCCCAAGACCCAAGAAACAAACTGCCTTGGACCAAAGCAGTCTCCATTTCCATTGAGAGACCGTGAGCTCCTCAAGACAGAGACCTTGTCTTCCCATCCTTGGGGGTCTGGTGTGGTAGCTACCACCAAATAAACTCAACAAATGTTTATGGAGTTGATAAATGTGTTTGGAAGGGGTCATCTGCTAAAAGGAGCTGGAGCATCACTTTATGGACGGCTCCCAGCCCTTGGTGAGTTCAGAATATAAGCTTATGAGATGGATGAATGACAGGTAGGGCCAGGAAGAGGCTGGGAAGGAGAGGGGCGGGATGGTATGAGGGCAAAGGAAAGGTGACCTCTCTCTCCATCTCTTCTTGCTGAACTTTTCTACAAGGAGCAGACTCTGCAGTCTTCCACAGGGAGAAGCCCCAGGACCTTCTCATTGTTAGGTCCTGAAGGTAGGGAGTGGCCTGGGGGAGGGAGGGCCCCTTGCTGCCAGGCTATTTTATAAGTTGTATGTGCCAAGAAATCAGTGTAAATGGGGAATGATCTCCACTTTCTAGGTGAGGCAAATGGTCTCTCAGAGGTTGCATGCCTTGTCCAGATTTACAGAGATGTAAATGATAGAGCCTGAATTCAAGGCCAAACCAATCTGGCTTCCAAGCTTGCACACCTCCCCCGCCCCCACCACCTCCTGTTTTCCCTCTGACTACAGAGCCCAGCAAGGCTGTCATTCTGGATATCCATGGTTTCTAGACAGATGGTCTCTTCCACCTGCCCTACTGGTGTGCACATGCCCTTGGTCACGGAGCAATCTCAAGGTAGATTGTCCCAATTTTCCATCAACTTCTTCCTCTTTCATAATCCAAAGCAAATTTCTGGGGGATTAGCAGAGGGACCAGTGCGACAGCCCTGTTAGCCATCAGTTTCCCTCAGAGCAGATGCTTCTCCAGGTGAAAGGGCTCTCCTCACCTTTCATTGCACCTTCCTGAATGCACGCGCTTTCAGACAAGACTTTCCAAGAAGCTCTGTAAAGGGAAATAATAATAAAAAAATAAATAAATGGAATGAAACAGATAAATACATACCTACCGAGGTAACCAGAGCTTCTCAGTGTATTTACTGAACACATTTGTTTGACTCATGCTGTTTGCGGTATCACAGAAGTCCTCTGTAAGCCTCTGGTGTGTGACTTGGGCTCTTTGTCTGGCCGGTATGCCATTTGAATATTTCCAGTCAAGAATTAGTCACTGCACATCTTTGCAAGTCCTCTAATCAGAGAAATTAACTCTCATCAGACACAGGAATTAATCTTTGTTAGTGTTGGTGTCAGTCTAACTCTGCCTTCCTCAGTGCCAGACGTGAAGAGGGATGTCCTAGAAGGGAGCTGCTACCCCCACTGCCAAAGACCTCCATAGAAGGGTAGAGGCTGGCCCCCCCTCCTACCTGTGTGACCCTCAAGGAATTCTTCTCTGGTATTCAGCACTGAGCTGTGCTCTACACAGGGCTCTGAAAATATTGAGTGGCTTGAATGTGTGACTAAAGTTCTGGCAATGAAGAAGAGGAAGTCCTCTGGGAAAGATAACAAAGCAAAATGGCGGCCAGCTAGGAGTTAGGTAGCAGTATATAATGGGGCAAATTCTCCATTGGTTTACCAGTATGTTAAATATACATGTCTTTTGAAGTCATCCTTCAATGGATGTGTGTTTGTGGTAGGGGACAGCAAGGATGGCATATCCTCAATTGTAATTATGAAAAATTTGGAGTCAACTTCAAGCTTCAAAGAATCTCAACTTCAGTCATAAAGAAACTGTAATGCTAAGAGAATCAGATTTCAGAATAATAAATGTGATGCTAACACCATCTTCCATAATATATATTTTATATCCTCTCATTTGTGCATTAAAAATATATTATGTGGGTGTATATGTCTGTTACCATCATACTTGTTCACTCCACAGCCCCTGCTGTCTTAGTGTTGAGCTATCTGTATAGCTGTTGTCTAGAACATTCTAGAGCACATTTTCACTTGAAGTTACAACCTCTTGCATATGTGTTCCTTTTGCAGGATTAGAAGAATCTGGAGACCTTTACTTCTGAGCAAAAGGTGGTAAGAAAAGCATTAACCCGAGAATTAGGGGAGATGACTTCCATTTTTGTTTTCTTACCATGTGTTCTGTCATCTTAGATATTCACTTCCTTTCTCTGGTCCTCAGTTTCCCCATCTGTAATATATGGGTATTAAAGAGAAAAATCTCTAAGCTCTCTTGTAGCTTTGATCTTGTCTGTAAGTAGTGACTGAGAAGTAAAGCAGGGAAAGGCCTTAGATATCAATGGCCAAGAGGAAATGAGAATTTATATATATATATATAAAAATATATATATTGATATATTTATATATATATTTATATATATACACACAAATATAAAACATATGTAAATACATATATAAATTATGTACATATATAAATTTTATATATTTTTATATTATAATTTTGGATCACAGAGGTAATAATTTAAGTCACTTCCATGGCCACATTTCAGAGCTGCTGCAGGAGTATCCCACCTGGATAGGGCTCTCTGTTTCATACTCTCCATTTCTTGGATGATTACTTTCTCTGCTATTGGGATTAAAAAAAGAGAGAAAGAAAAAACCTCCAAGACAAGTCACTTTTTCATTGGCCTGTGACATGCTACATGAACCATCTATATTATGGATGCAACCATGGATGCCACCAACGTTGATTCATATCTTGGTGACCTCATGGATCACTGACAGCCATGCCACCTGGCAGGCTGCCTGGAATTCACCAAGGCTGTCAGAAATCCCAGCTGCACCTCCATTTTGCAGGCCCAGCAGCTCCCCTTGGGTTCCAAGTCTACTATTGTCAGTCTAAGGAACAATCACATCCTCAAATCAAAAGTTAGGAATTCTAAGAGGAGCAGTGCTGCTCACAGAACTGAGTGGTGACTTGCAGAAGTACAATGAGATAACAAAGTCTCTTTCAGACATCTTTTCATAATCCAAAGCCCTAGGTAGCCGATAAACAATGCACCGCCAGCCAGGCGGAGTTCTTGCTATCTTGTTGACGGAAGCATTCATTGTGAGGTTCCCTGGGCATCCTATTATGGGGGAAAGGAGGACTCTGACCACTTCTGCATACTGTAGATTAATCTGTGGGCTGCAGGACACCTTTACTTCATGGTCTTTGTCTCGTTGGGTGTTATGAGGGAGGGTGAGCTGCTCTCTCTGGTTTTGAACACTTGCTTTTTAATCTTTTTTTCTGCCTTTGATTTTTTACTTTTGGCTCCAGGGAAGGTGGGTTGTCATGGATAGAGCCTTGTGCCTGGCTCAGCAAGCTGTGTGCTGGAGGAGCATAACTCTGAACACTCACCAGAGGGTTCAGGGCCAAGGTGACCAGATCTCCTTTCTTGGCCTTCATGCTTAGATGATCTCATTAGATCAAACCAGGTACATAGCTACAAAACACAACAACCAAGATGCAACCACTCTCACCTCCACTGCCACACACCTAAAACTCCTCTTGCAAATTGAGTCGCAAGAGATTGAGGAAGGATTAAAGGAAGAGGGGCTGGAGGATACAGGTCAATGTCAATTTCCAAGAGCACCAGCATTTAGAGTTCTGGGCACCTGACAAGTGTGTTTTCCAGACTTGCAAATGGATCCTTGGGTAGGGCCTGTGTCTTAAAAGAAATAGTGTTACACATTCAATGGGGCTAAAGCAAATTTAAAATACACTTTCTCCTTTTGTTCCTCTTCCTGGTTTCTGAGAGGCAGCAAGCAATGCTGTAGAGGGAAAAGCAGTGGTTTTGAAATCAGATTGGAATTTTTCTTAGTTCCCCTCATTTACAAATCTGTAAAATGAGGATAATAATACATTCTTTATGATTGTGATGAGGTTTAGGGTATGTGTAAAGAGCACGGCACACAGTAGGTGCTTAGTAAATGAAGTATTACTGACTTGGAAGCATAATAATTTTCAGAAAGAATTCAACCCTACCCGGTACAGTGGCACAGGTCTGTAAGTGATTCTAGAGGTCAAGGCAGGAGAATTGCAAGTCTGAGGCCAGCCTGACCCTGTCTGAGGCCAGTTTGATCCTGTCTTAAAATAAAATAGACAGGAGCCAGGGACTGTGGCACACACCTATAATTCCATAGATTTGGGAGGCTGAGGCAGAAGAATCTCAAGTTCAAATTAGTCTCAGCATCTTAACGAGACCCTAAGCAACTTATTGAGACCCTATCTCAAAAAATAAAAAGGGCTGGGGATGTAGCTCAGTGGTAAAGTGCCCTGGGTTCAATCCCCAGCACTCGGGGAAAAAAAAAAAAATCAGGTTTGCTGTAATTGACAATCTAGTTTCAGTAACAGATTTGGTCTCTGTGTAGCAAAATGGGCTGATTTTGCTGCCTGGGGTTCCCTGTAATTTGTCAGGGAGCTGGCTGGCTCCTCACAGCCAGAAGGAAATGAACAATTTCTGGCTGGTAAGAAGGAAGAATGGTGGCATAGGCCATGTGTGGTGAGATTTGTCTGGTTTGGAGACCAAGGCTGACCATAATCCCTTATCAAACCCCCTTGAGGCCAGATGTGTTTCAGAATTGAGAATTTTTCAGATTTTAGAAAAGTAATAAGGTGTAGTTACTATATATTATATAATACCCCCAGCAAAGTCTGGGGCCTCAACTTGTAAGCAAAAAACATTCAGATTTCTGCAGCGAATATTCATCTTAAGTGGGATAAATGAAGTCTACAAAGAAATTCAGGTCAGGTCAAGTTTTGCTGCCAAATGAGTTATGAAAAATCTTAGTATTCAGAGCTTTTTGGATTTCAAAATTGTACCTCGTTGATTTATAATAATAATAGAGATGATGATAAATAATAACAGTTGCATTTAATAATCATTTTCCTTGTTGCCAGGGTCACTAAATGTTTTACATATATTTTCATATTTATTCTCTACAGTCCTATGTGGTTGGAAGTATTGTCTTCCTTTTAATAATGAAGAAAATAAGACCCACAAATATTAAGAAATTTACCAAGGTTACATGGGCAGTAAGTGGCAACCCTAGGATCTAAATATTGATCTACCAATATTCAAATTGCAAAATCTATGCTGGGGGTAAAAATAGATTTGCATTTGTCCATATGGTGGTAGAGGTTGCCTAACCCTGGAGTCCAAAGGATCTGTCTTATGTGATAGATTATAAAATAGTCACATCTGCAAGACTATTTTAGGCCCATGATTTGAGCCAGACTGGAAGTGTCTTAAGCTTGCTGATGGTTAAGATGTATGAAGGGACAAGAGGTAAACAGGGTGTGGAAGACATAAAGCTGGCTATTGCCATACAACAAACAAGCTGTATGGATATGAGCCTGGCCTGACCAGCCTTTGACCTTGGTATGATCTCTTACCTTTCAAGAAAGACCTCCTTCATCCTTAAGTGCCCTTAGTTAGAACTCGACTCTCCAGAATGGTGAGTGAAATGCCCAAGGCCAGATCAGGCTTACTCTCTGTGTATGACCTCTATTGTGTGGGTAGAGTACTACACAGAAAAAAAATCCTAATGAACTTTAATGTGGGAGGAAATGGCCATCCTAAAAATAAAGCCAGGCCCTGTGGAGTAATGACATCATTAGCCAACCAGCCTAGGGGGATTCTAAGCACTTTTGACTAGACATTTTATTTTAGCACAAGATGTATCAAGTAGATCTATTATGCTTCTCAGCCCAAGCAAGGGTTGCAAGGCAAGAATTAAGTGAAAGGGGCATGTGAAGGGCCATGGCACTTCTTTTAATCACATTTTACATAATTGGAATTGTCGCTATTTCCAAATCTTTGGCCAGGCAGTCTTCATGACCACAACAAAATAGATTTGGGAAGAGAAGAAATTCTACTGTCTGGAGAGGACCTGACATTTTAACTCTAAGTCTTGAGGAGGAGAAGAGGCCTGGGGAACTGGATTACCAAGAGCTGCTGAGAAAGATGGAAGTAGATGTCATGGAGAATTCCTCGGCCCAGGATTATCCTTCTCTTTTTAGCTGACAAGTAAGCAGAAGGTTTCCTCCTTCCCATGGTCCTTTCCCTAACAGGGTTCTTAGAATCATGCATGAAATAACAAGGCCTTATCGCCCTGTGCTTAGCCTCCTCTACTTGACCATAAGCTCTGCTAGTCCAGGATTGGATTTATCCATCCTTCTTCCCCTGCACTTGACATAGTGCCTGGCATGTACTGGGACCTGCAATAAAAATGTATTGAATTAAATCGAATGCCGGTGAATTAGTTTTGTACATCTCTATTTGCCCACTTGTGAGAGGTTATTATTAATGTACCCTACTCCAGGATGGAAGGGGAAGTCAGTCCTTCTCTAAAATGCAAAGCAGTAAAGTATGCACTGGGCTAGGGACCTGTATGCTGTGGCTTGAGTCAAGTGATTCTAAAAAGCGAGGTTCCCCTTCACATAAAATAATGGCAAAAGCCTTTAATATCTCTGGGCTTCCTAAAGGAGAATAAGTGACATTATACCTGGTTGTAGTGTGTAGACAAGTCAGCCTACTATTGATACTCAGATCTTGAGGGTCCTTCCCTTTCCAGTGCATGGGTCCTGAGTGGGCGTGTGTTATGGTTTGGATATGAGGTGTCCCCCAAAAGCTCACGTGTGTGAGACAATGCAAGAAGGCTTGGAGGAGCAATGATTGGGTTATAGCCTTAACCTAATCGTGAACTAATCCCTGATGGGATTAACTGAGTGGTAACTGAAGTGGTAGGGTGTGGCTGGAGGAGGTGGGAATTAGGGCGTGGCTTTGGGTATGTATTTGTTTCTGGCAAGTAGAGACCTCTCTTTCTGCTTCCTGAGAGCTGCTTCCCTCTGCCACACTCTTCCACCATATGTTGTACCTCACCTTGATCCCTAAGGAATGCAGCCTGCTGTCTATGGACGGAACCTCTGAAACCAGGAGCCCTCAAACATACTTTTCCTCCCTTAAAATTGTTCTGGTCAGATCCTTTAGTCACAGCAGTGAAAAAGCTGACTGAAACAGAGTGACTGTGGAATTCTCCTGGGT
Source organism: Glaucomys volans (assembly GCA_020662805.1). Classification (NCBI taxonomy): domain Eukaryota; kingdom Metazoa; phylum Chordata; class Mammalia; order Rodentia; family Sciuridae; genus Glaucomys; species Glaucomys volans. Next base: position 547,089 of record JAJEJO010002976.1, read on the forward strand.
TTGCCTCTCTGAGGTATGACCACTCTTTATGTGGCCTGCCACATGTCTGGCTATGCACTTGTTTCTCCCCAGAACAAAGTATCTGTTTCAGCCGCCTCCTTCTCCCCCTCCCTTCTCTGCCCTCCTTTCCCACTGGCAGTCTTCACTCAGCATTCCCCTCTCTTTGCTTGGGCCCCCTGGGGCCTGTCATAATTAGAAAAGGAGGAAGGAGGGGAGCCATCTGAGCCCACCAGGGCTTTAGAGGGAGTTGGGACTGCGTGCCAGGGACCCGGAGCTGCAAAGGTTTTAGTGTTTCTTCTTCTCCTGCCCTAGTACTTCCAGCATCCTGGCCCAGTGCTGAAGTCAGGGAGAGGCCAAGGCCAGGAACCATGATTTTGCACGAAAGAATGTGCATAGCAAAATGTGAGTGCAGGGCTGTGTGTGTGTGTGTGTGTGTGTGTGTGTGTGTGTGTGTGTGTTTGAAGATGTGTAGAAAGATAGATATGGATTTATGACGTGTTTGCTTCCAGTGGCAGAGCAATGGAGAATGGGTATTTCATCTGGAAACTTTAATCCATATCAACCTTATAATTCTCTAATTCTCTAGGGAATCCCTATGTAGTAGCTCCTTTTTCTGCCCTCACCTTGCGATTCCTTTAGGCTCTCCTTTTTAAGAAAAGGATAACAGTAGTCGGAGTAGATGGTTGGAAGCATCTGGAATCTTTCCTCCCTGCCCCAAACATTAGGGAGGCCCAGGTGAGTATGCACATGCTCCACCCGACTGTGCTTGGAGATGGATGCGGGCCTTTTCAGCCTCTGCTGGGCCACAGTCTCGCTCCTGTGCTGGCATTTTCCTGAGCAATGCTGAGGGGATCATTAATCTGTCTCCTTGCTATTTTTCTGCCCAGCCCTGGGGACAACTCTGGCCTATAAATCAGCTCAGTACAGAGTGGGAAAACCAAGAAAGGGATACAGTAAGGAGGAAAATAGCCCCTCAGGAAGGATACAGATCTGAGTTTGAAACTCAGAAAATGGAGAAGGGAGGAAGAGTGATATTTTGAGGAAAGAACACAGACAAAGTTGCACCAACCTGGCAGCTAGATCTGGGACAAAGGAGATCTTGAATCTTCAAGATGTTATTCTAAGCTGCTTGCTCCAGCTAATCTCCCTGGGCTTGAACTTGGCCATCTGTTCAGGTGGGATCCCACCAAGTCCTCACTTAGCTTTGTGAATTCTCAGAAATTAGAGCATGTGCAGAGAAAGAAAACCAATTCATACATGCCAACAATTCAGACCCTACATGTTTGCTCATGCCAACTAACTAATAAAAAGTACTCATGATGAAGATTTATAGGCAGCACGAAGGAGCTGGGAGGCAGTGTGGTCAGTAGGAAGAACACGACTGGGTACTGATTCTGAGTCTCTGGGCAGCAGTTCATTAATCCTGGGCCTGTATCTGTTTCCTCATTCTTTTTTATTTTTACTCTTTATTTTTGGCATTTTTACTCTTTTTTGGGGGATTGAACCCAGAGGCACTCTACCATAAAGCTACATCCCCATCCCTTTTAAATATTTATTTTGAGGTAGGGCCTCACTAAATTGCTGAAGCTGGCCTCCAACATGTGATCCTCCTGCCTCAGGCTCCAGGGTTGCTAAGATTATAGGCATGTGCCACTGCAGTTGGCAGTTTCCTCATTCTTTAAGATAAATTTAAACTGTGAGGTTCTGTGAGGATGGCAGTTGTTACCACTAACGATTGAAGTACTCACCATTTCTCCCAATGACTCCTCCATACCTCAGCAATCATCATAGGCTCCATGACTTGCAGGGAGAAGGGGCTGCCTCACTGGGCCCATTGCAGCAGGCCCCAGCTCTAGCCCATGGCCTTCCAGGTTGCATGGGCCCAACTATGCCCTTTCAAGTCAAAATTTGCTCTAGGAACTTTATTTTCTGAGAGGCAGCTTGGTGACTTCAAGAGCTCAGGCTCTAGAAGCAGAAGGACGTGGGTTTAAAGACACTGATAAACTCTGTGACCCCCAGAGAGATCTTGGGCCTCCATGAGGTTCTGTAAGTACATCTGTGAAATGGAGCCATGACACCTGCCTGGCTGGTTTCAAGTGAGCATTAGGGATAGTGGATGGCAAGCACATTGAACATTTCCTGCACTCAGTGAAGAGTAACTATTTCTACTAATGATTATTAATTGGAGATAAGACTGGAAAGGAGACAGGGTTAGTGGGAAGTGGGAATGAATACACACCTTAGGCAGACGTCTCACAGACCAGGTAAAGTGTGTGTGTGTGTGTGTGTGCGTGCGTGTGAGTATGTGTGCACATATGAGTGTGTGCATCAACATGTATGTGAGTGCACGTATGTGTAAGAATGGGCAAGCATGCATGTGTGTACATGCACAAGTCGGGTGAGCATGCGTGTGTGTGAGTGTGTGTCTGTACTTACTAGTTCTCTAGATGGACTTCGGCTTTGCTCATCTTCTCTCTCTGCAAGGAACATCCTTCTTTCCTCCCCTATCCTATAAACACTACTAATTTGTCAAGACTTGACTCATATCTCCTCTTTGAACCATCCCCGAACTTTTTGGGGAGAGTTGATCATTCTCTCTTCTGCTTCCCTTTGCCTTTACTTTAAGAAGTAGAGAGCGAAAGGACTAACTGTATGGTCTCTGTGTCATGGGTTTGACTCAGCTCTCTAATTTGTAGCTGAGCTACCAGATCTTTGGAAGCCTCCACTTCCTCACCTGTAATATGAAAATAATGGTGTCTTGCTTATATGTTCATAGGTTTAAAGGATATAGAACGTGCATAGCATTTTACATGGACTGACTCTTAGAGAGTCAGTGCTCACCCTTGTCAGGTATCATCACGATTCTTGATAAACAGTATTATAATATTAGAGTAGTTCATTACATTCATTTCCCCAAATCTGTGAACTCCCTGGGCACAGACTTTTCCTGTAGCACCTACCCAGTAGCTTGGCATCCAATAGCAGCTTAGTAAACATTAAGTTATTACTTTTCCCTTCCCATCTTTTTTTCTCTGTGTCCCATATTAGCCTCTCCAGATTCTCCTTCATGTTAGCAACAGTGGGAAGACTTGGGAGCTAGAGTACAGCCTCATCCCTCTACAAAATATGTCCTCTGTTAACACAAAGATCCACACTGTAGCTAAACTTAGCGGGCATTCGACTCATATTTATTACATCACTAGGCTATTTTTTCCTGTGGTTGTCTTCAATGGGCTCGATTGAAACACTAGAATTCCCCTCTGACCCATCAATGAGTCTAAGGCCAAAACGTCTGGTAGGACAACACTCCACTGTTGATGCTTCATAGAAAGGTCCCTCAGCCACCCTGGTCTGCACATTTTGCAATCATGTAACACCAAACCAAACTGGGACCAGGGAGAGAAAAGGCCAGCTCACCAGAGAACTGGCTCCCAGATGCCACAGAACAAAATACATACAAATAAACCATTGTTCAGGACACAGAAAGATGGCCTCCCTAACTCATTATCCTGTTTTTGTTTTTTCTTATCCCTCCTTCTGAAGGGATCTTTAGGTGAGCCTGAACTGGAGTTTTAGGCCCATTCTTGTTTCTCAGGCCATTTTGAGTGAGGTAGGATGTTAAGGTTTGAATGTGAGGTGTCCCCCAAAAGCTCATTTGCGAGACAATGCAAGGAGGTTCAGAGAAGAAAAGATTGATTTGTGAGAGTCTTAACCCAATCAGTGATTTAATCTCCTGATAAGGATTCACTGAGTGGTAACCAAAGTGGCAACCATGGCTGGAGGGGGTGGGAATCTGGGCGTGGCTTTGGAATCCGTATTTATATCTGGCAAATGGAGATCTTTCTCTGCTTCCTGATCATCATGTGACTTTTTCCCTCTGCCACACTCCTCTGCCATGATGTTCTTCCTTACCTTGAGCCCTGAGGAATGGAGCTGGCCTTCTATGGACTAAGACCTCTGAAACCATGAGCCCTCAAATAAACTTTCCCTACTCTACAATTGTGCTGGTCGGGTCTTTTAGTCCTAGCAGTGAAAAAACTGACTAAAACATAAGGACTAAAGTTCGTCTTGCTAATGAAGATTGGAACTAAATTGTGTTCTGTAGAGTCCAGGTTTTGGTAAATGTGGATGAGCCTGGATATCCAGGGAGTCTCCTAGTCAGAGAAGCATTTCTTGTGCTTCTATTATTAAACCATATGCTAAGACTTCTGTTGTGATGCGTTATTCTGTAAAGTTCTTCCACCCTATAATTTTGGGGGCTTCTGGTTTGGTTTACAAGCCTTTTGCAGCTGGGACCACTATCTTGGAACTCATCAATAATGGAATCTCTGAGAGTCTGTGTGTTTCTTATTTGTCTTTTTTCCTAGGGTTGATCCCATCTTTCCTACTTTCTGCCCACTGCAAGAGTCATGATATATATGAATACATCATCAATGCTCTTTCCCTTTGCCTCCCCTAATCTTTGATCTTTAGAACTCCTTAGATCCATGATTGCCTTTGCTTAAGTTTGTCTAGGCATGCATATAAGAGTCTCTGGGCTCCCCCAAAGTTCCAGCCAGCAAGATTTGGCCAGTTGCTCTCAGAGCACTGGAGACTAAATAAGCATTGTAAAAGCTGTGTGGCTGTCTCCACTGTCCCTTATAGGAGTGGGTTATGTTTTTATTTCTGATAAGGAGGTTTGGCCAACTGTGTTTGTGTGTGTATGCACATAAATGTGAAAGAGAAATTGGAATTCAGTTTTGGATGAGTTCAAAGTAAGAAAGGTATAAAATCTACTCAGAGGGATTTCCAGAAATGGTTAGATATGCAATGGTAGAACTCAAGAGAGATGTCTGGGTGCCAGCCACAGACTTGGGAATCATTAAGACATGTAAGGTAGTTGAATCTACCCAGGAAGATCATGCAGAATGAGAAATGGAAACCGAGTCTTGAGCCTGGAAGACCCCAACATTTGTGCAGTGGAAAGGAGCTGCCATAAAGTCTGAGAAGAAATGTCTGGAGAAGTAGGAAGAGAACTGAGAACCTGAGAAGAGTGGCCTCTCTAAAGCCAAGGGAGAAGAGAATTTCAAGAAAGAGGAATGATCAGTAAGCTAAGAGCTAAAAGCATCCATTGGTGCTAGTCACAAAATGATGATTTTGGGAAGAGCTGTTCCATTGGTCATGGGCAAAAGCCAAACTGGTATTGGTGTAGAGTCACTGGGGGATCTTTTGGAAAAACCAGCTGTGAAGAGAAGAGGAACTAAAGACCTGGTGTATTAGATAGGGTTCTTCAGAGAAACAGAACCAATATTACAATATAATGAATTATGGAGGCCAAGAAGTCCCATGATCTGCCATCTGTAATCTGGAGACCCAGGAAAGCTGGTGATGTACCTCAGACTGAATCTGAAGTCTGGAGTATCTGGAGAGCTATTGGTGTAAGTCCCAGAGTGTGAAGACCAGAGAACCAGGAGTTCTAATGTCCATACTCCAGTGAAGTGTATTCTAGCTCAAGAAAAGAGAATGAGTTTGTTCTTCCTCTCTTTTTATTCTATTCAGACTTGTAATGGACTAGATGATACCTACCCACATTGCTGAGGTCACATTTTTGTACTTATTCCACCTATTCAAATGATTCAAGTTCTAATCTCTAGCCTTGTAGACACACCCAGAAATAGTATTTTACTAACTATCAAGGCATCCCTTAACCAGTCACAAATGACACAGAGTTAACCATCACCATCTGGCTTGATTGTTTTGTTTTTAATTGAAGACACTTGAGTGTATATGTTCCCACAGGGAAGTAGAAGGGAAGATATGCATAGAGGTTAGAGAAGGGATTTCTGAAGGGGAGAAATTCCTGGTGAGGCAGCAGGGCACCAGGTGCTGAGCACAGGCAGTAATAAAAAGAAACCTTGGACAGGAGAGGGAGCACTCTTCGCCTTTAGACTGAATCTAGCAACCAACAATTAGACCAGGAGAATGACCAGAAAGATGTTGGGTGGCAGATCAGTGGCCTACACTCTAACATTTGACAGAAATAATCCACACAGACAAATTAGAGTTACCTGAACTTGAAATACCTAAAATAATGAAACTCTCAAAGTGGCATTTCAGGGGCTCTGACACACATTCACGGTGACCCGTGATGGGACAGGAGGGATTACCAGTGACCCTGAAATGCTACTGCATGGTACCTGCCTAGTACTAATGGAAGATGGAAATCGTGCCTAGAGAACAGGGCCACCTGGGAGGTGCTGCTCTTCTGAAGGGGGTGCTGGGCAGGGGCTTCCCTTTGGGGACTGATTGCTAGGCTCCCTTGATGGGGCCTCTCCTTGCCCACTACCATTTTTCTTCATTATTTCTGCTGTGTCACCCGTCATGTTGTCAGTTTCCTCTCAGAATGGCGATAAATGGCGCCTCTCATGTGGTGTCCTTAGGGGACACCTGTTATTTATTTCGATGATGGGCAAGATGCCATGGCTAATTAAGAAAAATCATGGGCTGCCCACAGGCAATCCGTAGTTCCTTGTCAGCTCAGCCCCATAGTCCTTCACCCCACATTGTAGCCATTTCCCCCACTGAGGACTTTCGGGGACCTGGAGACAGGAACAATGGACATCACCCCCTTCCTCTATCCCTAAAAACAGTTCTGCACCATTCTTCCAGCTAAAGTACATGGGGAGTCACAGGTCTAAGCTGAATCTCTCTTCTAAGTATGGGGCCTGGGTGAGTGACAATTGAGTACTTTCCTTTTGTCTACCTTAAGACACCTGAAGACAGCCAACAGAGTATTTATCCCTTGTGCCTTGGCAAGGAAGGAAAGGCCACTTCTCAGGGCCAGGGCCGCCTGGACACAATGACCTAGATAACTGAAATGAGCTTTTCTTATGCCTGGACTACCTGGCTGAACCTAGCCTGAGTTTCTCAAAATGACACACATTGCAGGCTCCACCCATTTGTGACCAGTCTCTTCTGAATTCCTTAAATTTCCATCCTGTGAAAGATGGTGGGAAGATATTTTTTTCTGTGCGTGGGTAGGTAGTATCTTCCACAGGAGAGGCAGCCCTGGGCCTCTGTGAGTCAGGTGGTAGGAAAAGGACTGAGGATGGACTTGGAAGGCTGGTGTGGAGATTGCTGGCAAGAGGACAGGCACCAAGGAATGTGCCTGAGTCTTTCTCTGAAGACTCTGAGAGGATAGGAGCAGAGACTGACCTGGGATGGAATTGCCAGGACACTTCCTGGGCTCGCGGCACCCTGGGAATTGTGGACAGCTTTGTAGAAATTACTTCACGTGTCCAGGCTGCCTATGTGCCTAGTAGATTCTTTAGAGTCCTGACAAAGGAGGCAAAGGGTGAGGTTCCAGAGCAGGGGGAAGGGGTAGGATACCAAACTAGGCTTGGAATAGGTTTGGCTGGAGGTTGGGCTGAGCCCAGTGGGGAGGCAGTAGAGTGGTCTGTGACCCAAATGAGGGCCAGGAAACTTGGGTCTGAGCCTGGAAATGCGGAATCAGGCCCATTGTGCCTTCTCCCTCTGCCGGTCTATGTGGCTTCCAGCCCTTCCTGCTGCCAGGCTATCAGAGCGCTGCCCGAGAAGAAATTACATTGTATTCCAAGATGTGATAACTTCAGAGCAGGCTGTTTTCTTCACACTGGGACACGCTACTGCCTCCCTCTTCTATCTTCTCTTTGATTTCACGTTGTACCTGTTTTAACACACAGTTCAGGACAAAAGTCCTCTGTGTGTGGCTCCCTCCTCCTGCTCACCCTCTGGCGCCACTCCCTGCCCCCATCCAGCCCTGACACACTCCTGGCAGAGAACAGCAGACCACAGAGATGTGACCTGGGGTTGGCATTCCAAGGACCTGAATGCTTCGGGAATTGCAAATGTCTCTGATTAAAACCAGCGGGGTTAATCTGAGCACAAGTTGCTACAATGCTGAAGGAAATAACAGTCTGCTGGGTCTCTGACTCTGCAGGTCCAGGAAAGCAATATTCATAGGAAGAAAAGAAACAAAGAAGTCAGGGAAAGGAAGATGCAGACTTGGATGCATGCATTTGGACCCCATTTTGCTTAGACCAGCCCAGCTCTGATGGCATGTGATTCCAGACACACTCATACCTACACCCGGTTTCACATTTACACTGCTTTCTGGGCAGATGCAATTTCTAGAAATCACTGGAAAACCCCAGGAGGATCCTAGTACTCTAGATCCATCCATGAGATTAGGATTACTACCACCCAAATTCAGATAAACTGGTCCGGCTGCCCTGGGTCAGGAGTCCCACTGGCAGGGAAGGCATGCTTAGGATGAGAAAGGAACCCCCATCATGCCTCCATGCCTAAACCTTTCGGAACCGTAGGCTACTATATTTTATTTTATATCTTATTTTTTAGGCAGTATTGCCTCAGAGCATTGTCTAGTGTTGCAAGGGCAGTTGTTAGGCTGAATGGGGTTGGTAGAGAATAAAGAGCATGCTGAAGCAAGGATGCAGACCCAGAAGCCTAACATCCCCTGACAACTCTAGGATCAGAAAGTCATCTGGCAGACTTGAGACTGTGCTTCTCGTCATGATGAGTTTATCGCATGACTAATATGAAGTGCTGGGGGAGAGAGTGGAGTACAGCAACAGAGCCTCTTTTTGGCACTCATCTTGTCCCAGAGTGAGCCCTCAAGATCCCCCAGACACAAAGGCAGCACCCTGGCCTGTCTGCTGTTGCTTGAGCTCTTGGGACACCAGCTGCCTCTTACAGCAATGCTCAACCCATAAGAATTTCTTCAAATAGCTTCCCTGCCGTCCAACACCCCTTCGGAGATGCAGAGTGCTTCACAGTCTGCATGAGGATCTGTGTGAGTAACATGGCACAAGGTCCATAATTTAGGTGTAGATGTAAAGTCCACTTTGATAATTTTCTCATTTCCATTACTCTGGAAAAGTTTCTCCAGAATTGGGTTTCCCCATGTAGATTCCTCATTACTTCTGTCTTAAAGAAATCTATATTGTTTTCTCAGGTGAACTCATTTCAGAGAGAAGATGATAATTGAACAGGGTCTTCACCTGAGTCTGAGTTCCCTGGGTGGATGGTATTCTTGCACTCATTCACAAGCATTCATGCCTGATTCTACATGCCAAGTACTGTGCAGGCACTGGATTTACAGAGATGAGGTTACTGACTTGAAGGAAGAAACAATTTAATGCAGAAGAGAAACAAAAATAATTAACTGTGATATAAGACTGGATGGAATAAAGGCTAAATAGCAGTATTTGAAATAACTTTGCCTTGAGATTCGATCTGCTGCTGAGTCTAGGCTGAGTCACTGGCTACCTGATGCCCATTGTCCTCCAGTTCTTCTGAACTAACTCCAAGTAACTCAACCTTTACTATTTCTGGGAAATGTCTGCCTTATCCCTTCTGCCAAGAATGCCTGGATGTGACCTTCTTTCAACCAAATGACAACAATTATTTCTGAATGCCCAGTACTTCACAGATATCTTTGGACTTTGGAAAAAATCATTGTATTAGCGAGAGAACCTAGATTAACACCAAAGCATGTCTAATCTTATGTGCTTTTACTGCTACATCATCTTGCTTCTGTTTAAGTTTTGGGGTTAGATATACTCAAAACCACTTTGGAATGAGATGGGGCATATATGATTATTTTGAAAGTCTCCTTTAATCCTTATAGCAATCTTGTAAGTTAGAGAATGATATATACTTTCTTGGAAGAGTTGAGACCTAGCTTGTTTAAAATTAAAAGAGTGATAGTAATGCCATAGTGCTTTAAATTTGCCAAAGAGCTTGCACGCATATTATACCATTTCATCCACTTAACCACTTATATATATAGTCAGATGGCACCCATATTAGTTACCCCAAATACATCATCTATTTAAATAACTCTTATTCATGGCAGGAATTCTTCTAAGTGTTTTACATATATTAATTCATGAGAACCTGTAAGGAGTCATAATTATGATTACCATTTTAAGGATAAGGAAACTGAGACATAGAAGGGTTGAGTAACTTGTCCTGAATCACAGAACCAGTAAATTCAAAGCTGGGATTGATTTGAACTCAGGCAGTCTGTTTCTTCGGACTATGTTATATTGAGGAACATTCTTTCAGCTGTTTTATTTTTTATTTGTTCTAATTAGTTGTACATGACAGTATAATGCATTTATACATTTTGATAAATCATACATAATTTTAAGTCACATTTTCTAATTATAAGGGGTCAATTTATCATCCTCATTTCCAGCTAGCTAAAGATCTAAAGCTTGTAAGTTTGACTTACTTCTTAGGCATTTCCAGGAGCAAGATGGTCTGTGTAGCTTGAGTGGGAACCAGGCAGCTCCAGGCAAAACAAAACAAGAGAGAGAAATTAGGAGACAGTAAACTTAGGCATCTGGTTGTATATGAGCATGGCATTGTGGGAAAGTGGTACTGTGAACAACATGAATAACATGGATGAATATGGACAGTTACTTGGAACTGAATTGAACAGGGCCTTACACCACCCTAAGGAATAATCCTATTGCACTGAGAGTGACTGAGATCTGCAGAAGGATTTTAAGGAGGGGGTTGGCAATTACCAGCTTTTTATTTCTTAGAAAAGCTATTCATGTGTTAGTATGGAGGATGAAACCAAGCTGGAGGAGGCTGGCTATCATTATGAGCCTTTTGCAGCCGTTCAAATAAGAGACAATGAGATCAAGACAGGAGTACCCCCAAGCTAAGGCAGCGGAAGGGAGGACAAGCAGATGAGAGACTTGAGGGCTATTTGAGAGTAAATGGACAAGACTTGATAACTGGATTAGAAGAGAAGGAGAGCAAGAATATGCGCTTATTTCTCAAGTTATTGTCTTGGCTAACTTGGTGATACTATTAACCACAGGACTATGGGTATAATGGGTTTTATGAGGGAGATAATGTTTGGTATTGGAAATTTTGATCTTAAAGTGCTCTGGGGAAATCTAGTTACAGGTAATTAGGAATGATAGGTGTTTCTTACAAATCAATAAACAAAAAACCCCATCTCTATAGAATAAAACTGACAAAGAAAACAAAAATTCAATTTTCGAAGGAAAAAAAGCAAGGGACAGTAAACAACTAAGTGATAAAGCAAAATAAGATCATGAAATGCTATGGGAAAAATAGATGAAATTATAAGCAGATATTATCTGTTCTTATAAGGGATTTGGGAAAACTGGTATTCTCATCCATTACTGCTATACAGATTGGGATACAGATTGGTACAATCTTTTTTCAGGATAATTTGACAATATTTATGAGCAACCTTATAAATATTTGTCTGCTTGAACCTAGCAATTCAGCCAAGGATGGTCATTGCTGTGTTGTTTATAATAGTAGAAAATGTTGAAACAAGGCTAATACACAAAAATTAGAAGAAAAGGTTAAAATTATTTTGATACAGTCATCATGAAATGCTCCATAGACATTAAAATGATGTAGAGTTATATTTCATGGTTTGTAAAGATTACAACAAAAAAGAATCACCAAGCAATATGTAAAGTATAACCAATATTTTAGTGAAAGAAGGCATTTTTGTACCAAAAAATTCAATATAGTTGCATAGAAAAATTCTAAAAGGTTAGTATATATCAAACTATTACTAGTGATTATTTCTCTGGAAGTTGGAATTTCAAGTTTTTGCCTCTCTGCACTTCCCAATTTTCTATAGAAACCATGCATTACTTGTGTCATTTCAAAAAGTAAGTTGAACATCTCAAGTGTGGGTGATCAAGATTTCTTTTACAAAATGAAAGGACCTGAAGCTTAGGAGGTGATGAACACTGAGGATGAAGAACTGGGAGGCATTGACGGAGAGGTGAGAGTGATGAAACCAACCAGGGAGAGCAGGTGGAGGTAGGAAGCGACACAGAGTCAGGAGAACAGCAGGCTTTGTGGGGTTATTTGAAGGGAAATCAGTGCAGGGGAGAGAACAATGGCAAGGAATGTCCTGCAACAAAGACCAAAGGAGAGGATTTCCTAAAGAAGTGATCAACAGTGCTGGGGACATAGAAGAGACCCAGTAGGTCGAAAACTGAAGGGGAGTTATAGGGCATAAAATGAACAGATCAAGGAGCCCTTAGTGGGTGGAGTTTTAGGAGCATTGAGGAGGTAGAAGCTAGATGTCTCCAGGCTGGGTGGAGAGCTTACAGTGGGGAGCTAGAGACAGTAAGCAGAAATCAACTATTTGAGGGACCTTGGTGGCTAGGACGAAAAGAGAACAGAGCTTGTAGGGGAGGAAGAATGACTAATGGAATATTTTTAATAGAAGTGTGTTTTTAGGTTGAATTGAAGAAAGTTCTTTTCAGAGAAGAAACTGAATAGGTAAGGAGAAGTGGAGATGACTATTTAGACAAGATTTGAGGGAGGCAGAAAATGAAGGAATGAAGACCACTTTTGGAAGGCCTGTGGATATAGCTCAGTTGGCAGAGTGCTTGCATAGCATGCACAAGGTCCTGGGTTCAAGTCCCAGCACCACCACCAAAAAAAAAAAAAAAAATCACCTGTGAAGGATTGGCCCAGGACTGACAGGAGGAATTTGTTCTGGAAAAGGAGAGGGTCCTCCCTTTTTTCTATAGAATAGGAGAGAAGGCATTCTGGTGCTGGGCTGAGCTGTCCCCCTCTACCCTTCAGGACTACAGGATTTATTATCTTAATTATCAGGCTTTTCCTCCTTTGAGAATGACAGTTGAAGAGTTGCCTCCAGTAAGGCCCCCGCCCTTCCTGGGGAAGTCTGCACCTTGCTCTCTCAGAAGGGTCCTGTGTTTGACTTAAAGTTCCACTGGTGTTGTCTTGACTATCCTTAGTTATTTTTGTCTTCGAACTTGTGCTTTTCTACGTCTATGTATGTGAGCAGAGGAAATAGGCACAGGTGCAAGTCTCCTTCCTTGCTACCATCTGTGGGTTCAGCATTCAGGACCGCCATGTTGCTTCCATCCATGCTTAACTTGTACTCATTTTGAGTCTTGCTAAGCTCTCCTGAATCTTGGGTCCCTGAGTTCTGAGCTCACGTTTCATGTTAGTGTGTCTGTAGCTAAGCAAACTGAATACTGACAATCCAACACTTTGATCACAGAAAGAAGACAAGGGAATTCTAGAAACAACCAAGGAACCCTATCATATCCCTCTTGCTTGCATTGCTTTTCCATATTAGCCAAATACTTATGCTGAAATGATGACATGAGGACAGAGAAAGGTAGGGTACTCAGAGTGCCTTTTCCTTTCTGTCCTTCCTTACTGCTGAGCTGAAGGAAAGGAATGTTGATAGAGTGTATGAATACCAAAAGGAAAATAAAAACAGTGAATTTTGGGTAGCATTCCATTGTTCCAGTGAGAACAAATACAAATGTATGTACAAACTGAAATACCAGCGATTATGTGTGTGTCTTTGTGTGTGTGTTTACAATTGCATTTAAAACTGGTTCTGCACAATATAAAGATGAACAGTAAAATTTTTCTAGTAATTTAAAATTTTAACTTGACTTAAAATGATGATTGTCCCTGTTATGTCTTATAAGTAATAAAATATATTTTTTGGTGCTGGGGATGGAACACAGGAGTACTTAACAACTTAGCTACATCCCTAACCCTTTTTGCTTTTTATTTTAAGACAGGGTCTCTGTAAGTTGCTGAGGACCTTGCTAAGTTGCTGAGGCTGGCTTTAAACTTGTGATCTTCCTGCCTCAGCCTCCTGAGTTGCTGGGGATTATGGGCATTCACCACCATGTCTGGCTAGTAATAAAATACTTTTAAAAAAAGAATTTTATGTATTAATGTTTTATGGGCATTTCCCCTGTTTTTTAAAAAATTTTATTTGTGTGTGTGTGTGTGTGTGTGTGTGTGTTGTGTGTGCAGTACTGGGGATTTAACCCAGAGGAGCTCTACCACGGAGCTACACCCGGTTCTTTTTTATTTTTTATTTTGAGACAAGGTCTTACTAAGTTGCCCAGGCTGACCTTGAACTTGTGATCCTTCTGCCTCAGCCTCCTAAGTCACTGGGATTGGCATGTACCACCATGCCTGACAAGAGAATGGGTTCTTTGAGCAGAAGGGTTGGCAGTGGGACAGTTTTCCGTGGTGATAAAATCTTGGGTGTTGCCATGGAAGTAGGTCACATTCATGGAATGGAAGTTAAATTTGTTGAAGGAGAGGAAATCAAGAACCTGCAAGTTTCAGTTATTAGATGAGTCATCCACTTGAAGACCAAGGCCATTTGGGATGACGGTAGACATTCTGCTGGAAAGAAGAATTATGAGCCTGGGGCTGAAGGTCTGTAGGCTTCTGAGAGGGTGACAGAGACCAGTAAGTGGAGGTGGCAGGACTAGAAAGAGTGTAGCACAGTTGGATGTTGGATGTCAAAAGGGGAGGAGCAGTTGAACAGAGCTGTTTGTTCCAGTACAAAATTTAGCTCCAAAAGGCTGAAAAAAAAAATAGCAACTAAAATTTAATACTTAAGAACCCAAAGCATACATTCACTCCTGAAGGCAAGTAGGGCAAAGTCAGGGACTAATAGGAAGAACCCCAAGGCCTAATTGGGAGGTAATAGATTCATAGACACAAATGCAAGCCAAAGATCAAGGGACAACGAAGCAGAGAAAGTAGCAGAACAGCCAGGGAGTGTGTATGGACAGGGCCAGTAATTGGTGAGGCCCATTGACTAATGAGGGATTCGGTTCAGAGTCTGGTGACTCCACAGCAGACATCCTTCACAGTTCCTGTGAGCCTGTAGGAGCTGCTGAGAGTCCATTGACCTCTGCCTCCAGGGGCCTCCCTGCTGCCAAGTTCTCTGAAAGCAAGCAGTGCGCCCTTCCCACTCCCCCTGCCCCACCATGGGGTGGTGAGCGTATAATAAAAATGTGCTCAGGCCATCAGGATGGCAGCACATGCCTGTAATACCAGCAACTCAGGAGGTTGAGGCACAAGGATCTCCAATTTGAGGCCAGCCTGGGCAACTTGGTTAAATCCTCAACAACTTAGTGAGTCTCAAAATAAAAATAAAAAACGGATGAGGGTATAGCTCAGTGGCTGATGACCCCTGGGTTCAACCCCCAATACCAATACAGAACAAGAAAAAATTGCCCATAACCTTTTTTGTCTAAATCAATTTGAAAGTGGCTGGGTGTGGTGGCGCACGCCTGTAATCCCAGCACTTGGGAGGCTGAGACAGGAGGATTGCGAGTTCAAAGCCAGCCTCAGCAACTTAGTGAGGCCCTAAGCAACTCAGTGAGACCCTGTCTCTAAATAAAATATAAAATAGGGCTGGGGATGTGGCTCAGTGGTGGAGTGTCCCTGGGTTCAATCTCTAGTACAAAAAAAAAAAAAAAAAAAAAAAATCAATTTGAAAGTGGTCTGAGTTCCTGAGGTTGTTAATGTCCACATGTTTTCAGGGCATCCTCATATTTTGTCAGAGCTCACCTGGGCTTTCCAGCTCTTGGAAGGTGGAGGTGAGGCCTCCTCAGGCTGGTTGTCAGTCTGTGGCAGTCGCCTGGTTGTGTTTCTTGCCTAGGCCCAAATGGATGATCTGGTGCCATTGGTGCAAACTCTGCCTGGGAGACCTTCACAAAGGTGCCCAAGGCCATGGTCCAGAGTGCTGTGTTCTCCCCAGGTCCCCATGCAGTTCTCCAGAGTGCCAGAGTCCTCCCTCTTGGGGGGTTCTGCCTTCTTGGGCTCGGGTGTCTGCCTCCCTGTAAACACCAGGCCTCTAACTTCTTCTCTGCCTTTTGGAGGAGTCAGCCATTTTCTCCAGGGTCAGGGGCAGGCTATGTCCTTAGCCAGCACTTCTCTTTTCCAACTCTGTACTGTAAAGCCACCAAACTCCTCCCCTACATGATAAATCCTGTTTAATTGGTTGATTATCCCCAAATTTGAATAAAAATAATGGCACCTGGCAACTTTTCCTTAATGCAGTGAAACACAGGTAAATGTTATTAACAGAGTCAAGGAACTAAGACCTCAAGGTCACAAAAGCCGAGGGAAGGGACTGAAGGAGGACTCTGAAGGAGGGAAGGAAATATCTTCATGCCTTTGTGTCAAACCATCTGCAGAGAAAAACAAGACATAGGTGATTTCTGAGTGGGTTATTCTGCTCCATGGAAGTCTCTCTAAATTGCCCTGCTGTATGCACATTCTCTGGAATGGAGCACAGTCTTTGGTGGATTGGGGGAATGACCCTGGGAGGGGAGCATAATGGAGCTATGGAACTGCTTAGGTGTCCCATGGGCCTGTCACTAGGTAGGGACAAGGCTGTTGGGCCTGAGAGCAGAGCTGACCAGGCCTTAGGCATCAGATCCCCCAGAGGACCAAGTTCTCACCATGCCCAGTGACCTTCCTGCAGCTCCCCAGCAAATGACATTAAAGCCCATCGCTCCATGTGCTTGGGCATACAAATGGATATCAGGAGCATTTGCCCGAGGTTGAGGGTGATAAAGAGAATGTGTTTCTGAGCCAAATACAATAAGCAAAGTGCACAAACCTTCTCAGGATTACTTATTAGCCAAGGGAGAAGGGAGTTGGGGAGAGGAATGGGGGAAGGGGATGGGGCTGGGAGTCCTGCAGTCATGGATTCTGAGCAGATGCTGCTCTTTCTTCTCTTCTCAGGTCACAACATAGAAAAGTTAAAACACTTTTCTTTTTTTAATGGGGAAAACAGCCCTCATGGGTGTCTCACTCTCGGTGAACGCTCACCACACTACCTGAGCTCTTAACTCAGAGCCAGGATCAGGGAGAGACTGAAATAATAGCCACTGCCACTGTTTGCCCAAAAGCCATATTTTTTTTTTCTTTGCACTTTCCCTATTTTCACTTCATTCATTTCTAGGAGTGGTAGCAGGTGCGTGCTTTTTGCTTCCTGTGGCTGTGGCGCTGTGTGTGTGTGTGTGTGTGTGTGTGTGTGTGTCTTACAACCCTGGCAAGGGGCATTAGTAAAGAATCAATATTTGTTTCAAATGTGAAATTTACAGGAAAGGCCTGGGGGAGGACAGAGGAGTTGAGGCAGATGACTGGAGTGCTCAGGGAGAAGGGGGCCTTCTTGGAGGACAGCCAGCCAAGGCCCGTGGAGGAGGCCACCTTGGAGGAGGGCTGCTCCTCTGGCTGCTCAGGCACAGATTGAGCAAACTAGGAATGGCTCACCAGGGGGCCACACTGAGCCTGTGGTATGGGAGAGGGGCAGGTAGAGAAGTTCAGGGGAGGCTGGTGGGTGGTCTGGGTGGGCCTAACCTAGAGGGTTTCTTTTGAAGAAATGGTGGGGACAGTAATCTTAAACTCATTTCTCAAGGGATGAAGTCAGGTTGCCCTTAGGCCAGGCCTGACATCCCAAGTTGGACCTTGCAGAGAGTGGAGACTCTGGACCTCAGTTAGGAGGCAGCACTTTCTCCAGAAAAGTTTCTGTTCTTTGCCATGGAACCTCCTGTGGTGGCTCAGATCCAGAAATGGGTACAGTTCTTAAGGTTAAGGGAGGGACTGAGAAAGCCAGAAAGATCCATGTAAGATGATGCAACCTCAGCCAAGTGGCAAATGTCGGGCCAGGGCCATTTTCTAGCCCATGGTGCTGCCTGAACCATCATGAGTGGGACCAGTGGAGGAAGCCTAGGAAGCACTCCGGGACCTGAGTCCAGCAGATGCCAAGGCACAGCACCTTCAGACCATGCCTGTTGGTATGGGTGCATCCCTCACATGCCCACAGTGGGGTCCACGTCTACCCAGAGAGCATGAGCCTGTGAGGAAAGGTCTCCAGGGCCTACATCTGAATGGGACTAAAAACCAGAGGGACTGATAGAGCCAGCAAGAGAGAAGAACAGCCTTCAGTGGTTCTCACCATGATAGACTGGCAGAAACCCAAGTTCTCCACTCTGCAAGGGAGAAGAACATTGAATAAAGCAACAGCAATCCAGAGTTCTGCCATTGGTTACTTCCAGCTTAGTTTTAGAATCCTCAGAAAATAATTTAGCCTGTCTCAGTTTCCTTATCTCAGGGAAATCATGGTTCATTGATTTGTTATATACCTAAATCGTAGGTATCTCCCCTATAATTTAGGCATACAATAAATGGTCTAAATACTCTAATGTCTTTAAAGCGACTTGAATCCAATTTTGAGTTCTCATTCTTCTTAATCTTTTTTTTTTTTTTGTGGTGCTGGGGCTTGAACCCAGGGCCTTGTGCTTACAAGGCAAGCACTCTACCAACTGAGCTATATCCCCAGCCCCTTCTTAATCATTAATGAGATTCCTTACCCTAAGGCTTTGCAAAGGTCTTGGGGTCTTACACAGTGCCGAGCTATTTATAAGTTTGATTCACTCAATAAATACTTTTTTGACACCTACTTTTTTTGACCCAAATACTGCTCTAGATGCAGAATAAATGAACAAAAGAGGTAGGGTCTCTGGTCTTAAGAAGTTTACATTCTGTAGGAGATGGTAGGGAGGAGTGTTTTTGTGGAGATGGGCAATAGATGTGTAAACAAATGAATCAATAAGTATAGGATGATGATTTCAGAAGAGGTCAATATTGTAAATCTGTGAAGTCCAATAGGACATAACTGTTCCCAGCCCATGCTCTCAACCATGGAGAGACAGACATATGAGTCAGGCAGTGGAGCCCCAAATACCAGCTTTAGGGCTAATCAAAGCTAGGCTGGAGGATGTGACTCAGGAGAACAGCAACAGTGGGTTTCATGGTGCAGAGCCCTGGAATTAGACAGATTTGCATATCTAGTCTCAGGCAGTGATGATCAACCACAGGTCTCCTCCAGGGACAGAACCCTTACCTGTCTCCTCTTTGGTCCACAGCAGACCAACGTGTATGCTCTCTTCTTGAAGCAGATCCCCCAAAGAGAGGAAGGACTATGCAATGGAGTCCCAGCAACTTCTCCAAACTTGCCAATCAAAGAAGGCTCCTCTGCAGGGCAGGATGCAGAAAAGGATGAAGAGAGACCAGTCCTTCAGCTGGAAGGAAACCTCAAGGATGCCCCCTTCTAACTGTGTGGTGTACGGCATGGCTGACAGGTCAGAGTGAGGGGTGGGAGCACATGGGAAGTACTTTCGCCAGAGTGGTTGAGAAAGAGGTGACATTTGATCAGTGGCCTCAATTATGGGATGGAACTAACATGTGAATACAGTTGTTACTTGGTTTCCCAGAGAGTAGTCCCCATATGGATACCCAGATCCACACATGATCATATACAGAATATAAACCATGGAATTTTCTTGTGTACTTTAAATCACTTCTAGATTATGACACCTAACACAATTTCAATTCTATGTAAATAGTTGTTATCCTGTATTGTTTAGGGATCAATGACAGGAGAAAAAGTCTGTGTATGCTCAGTACAGATGCAATTGTTAAAAACATTTTCAGTCTGTGGTTGGTTGAACCTGTGAATGGAGAACCTGCAGATAAGAAGGGAAAGAGATCTTCCAAAGGGACTGGGTTGGGAGGACTGTGAGGGTGAAGACTCTAAACAGGGAGAGAGGCTAGGACAAAAAGCTGGCCAGCGCCTCTGGAGTAGCAGAGAAGGAAGTGATGGGGAATAAAGTCAGAGACGGGCAGAGCTGGGGGGAGACTGGACACAAACTGCAAGTTGTAGCCCCTCGGGTGTTCTAAGTGGGGAGGAGCCATCCTGCAACACATGTCCCATCTCCAGGTTCCTGGTGCAGTGTTCTTTTGATTACCAAGTCTGTCCCCAGAAAAGGAAGGATTTATTCTCTCTACCCTGTCTTCCTCCATCAGTTGTACTGAGGATGAAAAGACAGAGATCACACACAGTATTGTTTTGGAAAGTCCTGAGTGCTGTTTACAAAGAACCTATGTAAATTGCAACCCTCCAGCCCTTGCTTGGCTGCCATAGGGTATGGCCAGAGGTGGATCATGGGGCTGAACTGGAAAATAGACAAAGGAGGAAGAGATAAGAGACTTGAGAATTGGAAGAAGTAGGGTATGTTGGTGTATACCTGTAATCCCAGGAACTTGGGAGGCTGAGACAGGAGAACTGCAAGTTCAAAGCCAGCCTCAGCAAATTAGGTTGGCCCTAAGCAATTTAGAGAGACCCTAAGCAACTTAGTAAGACCCTGTCTCAAAATAAAAAACATAAAAGGACTGGGAATGTGGCTTGTGAGGCCCTAAGCAATTTAGTGAGATCTTGACTCAAAATGAAATAAATAAATCATTAAAAAGGGCTGGGGATGTGGTTCAGTGGTAAAGCATCCGTGGGTTCAATCCCTGGTACCAAACAAACAAATAAAAAGGCTGGGGATGTGTCTTAGTGGTCAAGTGCCTTTGGGTTCAATCTCTGGTACAAAAAAAAAAAAAAAAAAAAAAAAAAAGGAAGAAACTCCAGAGATATAGGGGAGCCCAGTCCAACAGGTGAGGCAGCCCAGATAGATAGTGGAAAATGTGGAGTATGGAGTACACCCTAAGACTCCAGGTCCCTAGTCTAGAGTTCTTTCCAGTGTACAATGTCAAGGTAATGCTCTCATTTTCTTAATCATAGAATTCTTCTTTTTTATTTTTTTGGTACCAGGAATTCAACCCAGGGGTGCTTAACTACTGAGCCACACTTTGCCTGTTTCTTTTTCTTTTTTCTTGTGAGACAGGGTCTTGCTGAATTACTTGGGGCCTCACTAAATTGCTGAGGCTGGCTTTGAACTTATGATCCTCCTGCCTCTGCAGCTGGGATTATAGGCATGGGCGACTGGGCTGGCAGATTTCATCTTCTTAAAGACAAATAAGGAATGGATAAACAAGCATTCATGGAGCATCTGTTATGTTTAAAGACTTCCTATTTGTTCTGGCTACACATTCCCTACTTCATTTCTTTCTTTTTTCCTCCTCCCTTTCAGTCTCCCTCCTTTCCTCCTTTCTCCATCTTTCAATCCACTAAGTGTTCAGTCATATGATCTTGAGTCTCTGCTACTCAGTATCCCCTTCTATTAACAAGCCAATCAGATTTGCCCTCTCTATGTCACTGGGTGCTTGTGAAAATTAAATGAGATAACAAATGCAGAACACTTTGTAAACTGTAAGGTTTTACTAAGCTGTAAGGAGAAATGTTATCATTAGCTGATGCATGATAAGAGCTGCAGGCGGTGAGCAGCCCTACTCACCATAGTGATGCAACCTCTGCCCTCACTTGGCTGGACCCCTCTCACTGGTCCCCAGCTCTCAGCTCCCAGACCAGATGCTTATCTTTCTGCCTTTGTTTCCTTTTTTCCTCTCTCTGCCCTTAAACTAAGCTCAGACACAGCAGCTGGTAGTCAGCAAAGTGCCTGTTTTTTGGACTTCATTCTTCAGTGGGCTTGCCTAGGATACAGAGCTCAGAGCACAGAAGGGAGGTCAGCCACAAACCCCCAGATGCCATGTGAGTAGAGGGTCCCTCTGGCAGCCTCCCTGTACTGACTGGCCCCATTTATGCAGTATTTCAAATCTCTGCAGGTCAGGAGGAGAAAATAAAGAGGAGTAGGTTTCTCACAAACTCTAAATTGGGTCAGATGATTCTTTGTTCTGGGAGTGTTCTGAGCTCTGTAGGATATTTAGCAAGATGCCCGGTCACAGGATTCCACATTTGTGGCAACTAAAAATTTCTAGAGACATTGCCAAACATCGGTTAGGGCTGGGGTAAATGTCCCCAGTGAAGAACTACTGGTTACTGTTCTAAATTAATAACAGCAAAGTAACCACGTGCCTCAGCTTTTCATTATTTGAGTGTTAATCTGTGGGTCTATATTTAAACTTTGCTCTTAACGCATTGTGTGTGTGTGTGTGTGTGCATGTGCGACATGCATGCACGCGTGCATGTGCGTGCAGTAGTAAACGGCTGGAAGAGCTTTCCCTGATTAAATAAAGATTTGGGTTTTTTTTGTTTTGTTCCTTGGTATTGGGGATTGAACCCAGGAGCACTTAGCCACTGAGCTACATCCCCAGCCTGTTTTTGTATTTTATTTAGAAACAGGGTCTAACTGAGTTGCTTAGGGTCTCACTAAGTTGCTGAGGCTGGCTTTAAACTTGCGATCCTCCTGTCTCAGCCTCTGGAACCTCTGGGATTACAGGTGTGTACCATCACCCCGGCTTAAATAAAGATTTGTTACAAAGTGATTGATACTTTGGTGAACAGTTGGAGCATAAGGCAAACTAGGCCTTTGCTTATGCACAATTTTGTCCCCCAGAAATACTAGGTGAACAGAGGCAATGGAACCCAGCTAAACTGAGCTCCATAGAACACACAAAGCACACTACATCCCAGAGAGAGAGAGAGAGAGAGAGAGAGAGAGAGAGAGA